>CM055273.1:43141959-43741959 GCA_029237695.1 Conchocele bisecta
CAATCACTGAGTACCATAATTTAGTTTATTGCATAAATTGGGCTTTCACAGTTTAATAACACAGTGTAATAAAACTCATAATGTACTAGTGTAATAAATATGCAAATGAGCCCGATACGGAAAACATGTTAGGTATAGACAGCTTCAAATTGTGATGATGTGCTTATGCAATAAATATAATCTAACATTGGTGTTGATTTAATATGATATTTAACTCGTTGACTTATTTCATAATAAACTCGGCATAGCCTCGTTTCTTATGAAATCTGTAAACTCGTTTAACACATTTCCGTCTAAGGATACGATAATTTTTGTTATTTTGTTTATTTCTCCATGAAGATGGTTCAAACGAGTGGTAACAACATATAGTTTCGAGATGGAATAAATGAAATAGGGATTTTTTATCATAAAAGTTTCATACTACTATAATTGTATCCCGTCTTAAATGGGTTAATGAATATCATATTAAATGATCACTCATGTAAAATCCTCTATTTATACTTTAGTTTCTACGGAGCCCCGCAGGGGACATGTATTTTTCGTATTTTTCTGCGAAATGACAATTTGTTCCCTCAATTTAACAATTCGTTCCCTCGAATTAACAATTCGTTCCCACGTTTTTTCGTGAGAACGAATTGTTAAATGGAGGGATCGAATTGTTAATGCGTGGGAACGAATTGTTAACTCGTGGGAACGAATTGTTAAATTGAGGGAACGAATTGTTATTTCGTGGGAACAAATTAAGAAAAAAAGAATTATAAGTCCTCTGCGGGGCTCCGTAAGTTTCTGATATGTATATATATAGCTTTAAAGGTACATGCCCACTCAGTAAGCACAAACTGTTATTTATAGGAATTAAATAAGTGTATAATTGTGTCACTATTCCACCAGTTCTAAAAATTACGAGTTCTCGCTATACAAATATAATAATTTAGTAATATTTATTTTACTGATAGTGACTCGCGGTGGTATCATACTATTTTCATATGCAAATGAGACATGATATTTTTGAATTATTTATGCTCATTAAATGCGTCACCTGAACACATAAATACAGAGAAATAATAATGTCCGTTAACATTTTAAGGAAACACGCATATCGCCCCTAATACCAGTGTGGAAATCTACGTCTGATATAAAATGTATAATAATGCCAATTAATACGTGGGGTAATGGTGAATTAATGTTTGTTTTGCCAGAAAATGTATCAGATGCTGTCTCTGATATAAATAACAGTTTGTATTACACTCTTGCAAATTATTTGCACGGGTTTCGCTGTGAGAGAAAACCAGTAATCGACTGCTTACAAATAATACACAGTGAAGAGAACACCCGTAATTGCGCGCCTGTTTTCTTGGAAACCACGACGTACCATGCAAAATTTTTAATTTTTATTACATTCAAAACAAAGTTATTTGAAAATTTGGAAAGGGTCTCAAGTAATCTAGAATGTTAATGTGATTGAACACATCCCAAACATGCACTCAAATATATCTGGTTCATATAAACACCTGCGTAATTAGGATTTCAAAAAGTTTACATGACGTCATATTTGACGTCACACAACGCAACGTCAAAACGCGGGAAAACACGTCATTGTATAACTATTCATGCGCACATCACAATTCATTGATTATTATCTAAAAAATACACTAAATGTGTATATATATCCGCTGTGGAAGTGTAATATGATAGTCAGTCGTACATGTTTGAATAGCGGAAATAATACACTGGTATCCGTCGGCGTCACATTAACAACTCGTTCGCTACGCTCACGCATTGCTTACGCGGAAGCCGACGCACACTCGTGTATTATTTCCCGCTATTCAACATATACCATGGAATATCCTCTATGTGCCTACTGAGTGGGCATGTACCTTTAAACTCATGGTAGCCTTAATGCAATTCTCGCATCGCAAAAAAAAACAACACATCAATAAATCATGAATACCGATTTGAGCTTGCGTTTATTTTTGGGTTTGCGTTCGCAAGCGGAAACCATAAATGTCGAGTATCCATTCACTACCACATCATAATGGACCATTGGAAAGCCTCGCCACAAAAGAGAATATGAGACACGCCATGTGAGTTTGTACCTTAGGACATCTGCGTAATTTCATTCAATACGTTTACACAATTTACAATATTTTTCATAAATAATGTCAAGAGTTGAAGAAATTTTCAGAGTACATATGGAAGATGAATCCGCATGTACTCTGAGAATGTTGTCAACTTTTGACCCCATTTACGGAAAATATTATAAATTTTGTAAACGTATTTCATGAAATTACGCAGCTCACATGGTGTGTCTCATATAGTTCTGTTAATCGAGTGATGTTCCATAAAGCATATGAATACAAAATGAATGTTTGTGTACTACTACAATTATTGTATTGTCTTCCCGTTTCTATGTGTGAGAAAATAGCGACTTCCGGTTCCCATGATTCAAATGAATGGATCAGTAGAAGAATGGTTCTAAGTCCATATGGGACTTGGATCCTTTCTGCTACTAACCACTTCGATTTGTGAACATGTCAATTTTAAACGGTTATATCTCGTGCAATATAGATGTGTTAGTAAGTAAAAGTCAAATCTGCTATTAGATGATAAAGATACCACAGGTTCTTGTAAAACGGTTAATATTTCTGTGTTTATGGGTTATTTCGGTATATCTGGTGTATTGTTACCAACATTCAATATACATCACCTCCCGTATACATGTAGGTACGAATTTACGGGTATGTTGACAGTGTACTATGGGTCCGAAAGTTCTGAACGGTGAATGTGTAGATAATTGACGATTTCTGTTGTGTGTAATGATTGCGCATTAGTAGTTGCAGAAAATACCCAAAATAAACGAAATCCACCCAAATATACCCAAACTTCACCAAAATACCCGTATGACACCAACATACTGATCAGCTGTTCAAACACCTGTGAAAGATACAAGACTTCGAAGGCAGAAAATAGTTCTCCGACAATAGTGATACCAACCTAATATTGTGTTTGCCAAAGAAAATATATGTTTTGGAGCAGGTTAAATGTATCGGCAAATCGAATTTAAACTTTATAAATACAAACGGTGTGTGACATAAATTGATGAGCACATGCGCTCATCATAGTACTCGCCATGAACATTACTCCTGTTTGGCCTGCCATACCAAGTTCTTTCTTTGTTAAGCGTCCGCGTGCGGCTAGGTTTTGAGAGTGGTTCTGTGACAAACAAAATGTGTAAAGAAACTATGCTATTTTACACCATTTACTGGTGAAATAAATCCAGCACAAAAATATTTACACAGTTCCCTAACATTTGATTGGCCCGTAGCAAGTCTCTGTCCAAAATTTATATCCCAGTAAACTCCCACGTCGAACTACTTTCTACATGTGCGCTGTCAGTGCTGTCAATGTAAACACATGGCTGCCGTCTGTCAAAATAAACACATCTTCTTGATGAATTTATTTCAAATGCTGGAATTATAAGGAATGAATGGCCTTTTTGTGGAATTTATCGGGGATATAAACTTGGAAAAGTCGCGGGAATACTGGACGAGGCCTTCCGGCCTTCGTCCAGTATTCCCGCGACTTTTCCAAGTTTATACCCCTATAAATTCCACAAAAAGGCCATTCATTCCTATAGTAATACGAAAATTGATTGGGGACTTCATGAATGTACACTGCATCCGTTTAATAAGAGTATTTTCTTCTTCTCTTACATTTATGTTAAAAACTTCCTCAACCCTTTGGGATGAGGAAGTTTATAACATAACTTTACCTTCATTGTTTTCAAGGATGCGTATGTAAGTTTTTGTCAAATGTGTGGACGCTTAACAGAGAAAAACAATGGCATGGCTTTATTTTGGTAGACATTATTGGGAGCACATTCAAATTGTAGCTACATGCAAACGTGTTGGTTGACTCATGAAGAAATATTCTAGCATGAGGCATTGGGTGGAGTACACCAATACTCGCTTTAAAGAACACATTTACAACTGGGAGATTGAAGGTTCGAACTTCAGCTCCATCCGCTCGGACTTCTATGGCCGGTTGGTAAACGAGTCGTTAAATAATTGGTACACAACTGCCTGAATTAATTGGGTTTTTTTAATTTCATAATATTTTTGTATTTCTTCTTCTTACATCATAATATACACATATACATGCATGCACTACATGATTACAAATTATTGTCAAATATAATTTATTACCTCATTGAACAATTCTAGGCATTGCATTGGTCAATTTCATATGACGTGATCAAAATATTCTACGGTATCGTCCGCTTCACAACGCGGCGGGCAATCGTACGGAAACGGCCGAATTCTGGTTGTTTGGATTGTCTCGGAGTTTATATAAAATAGAAACCGGAAATGCGAAGGCGTACAGACGAGATAATGGCAGACGATGGATTGGTATCGCGTTTGTGTTACTTCACTTCGCACTTTTCGAATAGAATTCAGCATTTGTTATGTACATTTCGTCAACTTTCGACGACATTTACGGAAAATCTCGTAAATTTAGTAAATATTTTGCATAAGATATCACATAGCCTGTCTCATATGCTAGTCGAATCTTTTAACCTTGAAAGGCGGCAACCGAAGATTCTCGTCTGCTGTTGTGTCATATTTTCTCCTATTTTTTGTCAAGAAAACATGGTTTGACAGCATTTTAGAATCATTTCCAATGGAAATGATTCTAAATTTCTGGTAAACCATGTTTTTGTTGAGAAAACTGGAAATTAAATAATAAACAGCAGACGACAAATTGTAATTCAGCATTGTAAGGGTATCAAGTCCATCATTTGCTTTCACAGTTTGCGGTCTGACCACCCACTGCTTTTAGGGTGACATTTACCGACTTTTTGTCTCAACCCACGTCAGTATGCAGCGGTCATAATACCGGCGTAAGCGTGTTTCTCATGACGTCATCAGACACCCAGAGATCCAGATAAGTTGTGTATCTAAAGAGTATTATACCCGCAGATTCAATGTGTAATTTACTTTTACAACTTTATTATTGCTTTTCTTTCTTATCATTTTAAATAGGGAACAAATGATAGAAATTAAAACAAATTTAACCATTCACTTATTTCAGTAGTGTTTGCTTTTTGTAGCTCAACTAAGTAAATATTCAACTTTAATACAGTATTTTCACTACTCAATTTCAAATCGAATGCGAATGCACAGGCAGATCTGGATCTACACTGGTCGCAAACCCATAAGCCCCATTTCTCCAGTCTCAACCACAAACGTGTCTGGAACTCTGGACGTACTAGTCAAACGCACTTTTCACCAACATTCAATATTTTTGCCAGGTAATATGAAAATAGATCCAGATACCTGTTAATTAAATTTCTTTTCCTGTCACACTATCATTGAGGTCATACTATGTGGCTGTGACTGGAGAATGGGATTTGTGAGCTTACTGTCTGTTTCACGAAACCTGCCCAAATGTTACGGCGTATTGTAGGCAGTTATCGTCGGCAATACCACTGCGCCACGATGTTCGTTTTTATCCTCAACAACGCTTCGGGAATTGTCGGCGCACTCCAGGGTGATATTGTACGGTGGCATAGAGGGGACATGGCAATATGTTTTACTATCGCGTGCGCACGCAATAGCTATCGCGTGCGCACGCGATAGTAAAAAATATGTCCATGTCCCCTCTGTGCCACCGTAGATATTGTAATATTCCCTCCAATATTGTCCGCTGCATTGTGAAGCGGGCGACACGATAGACTATGTTTATCACGTGATATTAAATTGACCAATGAAATGCGTAGAAATTACAATGAGGTACATGTATAATAAATATTAGATTTCCATAGACTTTACATGGGGCCACAAGAAGGGTACTACGACCTTGCTGATAATGTATCTTCATGAGCGCAATTCACACTCACATTACCGTAGAATATATCTAAATCGATCACCCCCTGGGTACCTTCCAGCTTGTCCGGGGTACAGAGATTCCTCTATATTCGTAAACGAAAAACGATACTGAATTATGTTTTTATGAAATGAATCGTATGAATCATATTAAAGAAATGCAACAGACACTCTTTAATTTTCGATCAAATATACTTAGGCCTAAGTGGTGCGGGGAACCCGACCCTACCTAGCAAAACACCCCCGACCCTATACCTTTTTGGCCGTTTTAAAAAAAAAAACATTTTCGTTCCTTATAATGCTTAAAAACGGGCTTTGTGACAGTATTTTGCGTACTTTCTAAAAAAAAAAGATTTTCCTACCCTCCCTACCTAGCTTTTTCTGGACCGTTCCCCGCACCACAATACTTTTTGTTAGGCCTTATACTGAATGCGGTTGGTATACATGTACATTATTTTCGGTCCATCAAGCGAAATGGGCATACATGTATATAACAAATGCCGTGGAAATCCACAAGTGTAGAAAACTATACTGTTTTATGCCTATTCTCATTGGCGGAACGGTTTTTTTTCTTGTGAAATATGCACTAAAATGATACAAATATGAAACTTAACCTTGTCCCAGCAACAACTTTTATATGTGGCTGTGAGTGGAGATATGGAGCACAGTCTGATCAGGATCTGCACTGTTCGCCATTCCATAAATGAAACACCCGTCATGTTTCTAACCAGCAATCTAGATCGTTGTCAGGCTACAGGAGTGTGCTATTTGATCCAGAGCTACACTGGTCACAAAACCCATAAACCACATTTCTCCAGTCTCATTGGTTAGACCATTAGGATAGAAACATAATGAATTATTTGTTCATGTCTTGGGCTAGAATTTAACACACTATATCCAGTATTAAAATCAAATGTTCTTACATAAGTCACAACCACAACACCCACACTATAGTCTGTTTCACGAAAGCTGCCCAAATTGTACGGCCATATAAACAATTGAAAAACCATATTTTTTTCGATAATATTAAATTAAAGGAAAATTTAAGAATGAGCCTTCTTTTTATTTCGTGAAATTCGGTCAAATATTGATTTTATTGCGAAAAACTGATTTGTCTATGGAAATTTAACATGGGGTAAAAAGAGGTAAGGCAGTGTGGGAGGAGTAAAAAAACGAAAAAATTTGGAAATTGACTCCGAAACCTAGCTAGATAGCTTGGATATGATCTAACTAAGAAAACAAAAGTTAAATTTTAAAAATCGGTCCAGTATTTCTAAAATTCAAAAAACAATTCCCCAATAATTCCCCATGTTAAATCCCCATAGACATCTTCACTCCGTGAAGATGTCTATGGGGATTTAACATGGGGAATTTTTTTTTCGCAATAAAATCAATATTTTACCAAATTTCACGAATTAAAAAGAAGGCTCATTCTTAAATTTTCCTTTAATTTAATATTATCGAAAATAATATTGTTTTTGAATTGTTTATATGGGCGTAACATTTGGGCAGCTTTCGTGAAACAGACAGTAGACAAATGGAAACACTTAAACTAATACCAGTAGTATGACTGTATAAACGTACAATTAAAATACCAATACGTTATAGAAAACATTTTCTCATTAATTGATATTAAAGGGGATATCTTACAAACTGTCTTTCTTATACAGTCGATCTCTCAGAACGGCCACCTCTCTACAACAACCATTTCTGTGTAAGTCACTATTGTATACTCCAAAAGCGTAATTGCCTATATATGTTAAAGTTGTGGTCCCATCTTTCTTTATAGAAATTAAATAAGTGTATAAGTGTGTCCTATCTAGTATGCATAAAAACTGTCTTTATAGGAATTAAATAAGTGTATAAGTGTGTAACTATTCCACCAGTTTTAAAAATAACGAGTGCCGTTATACCTATATGCTCATTTAGGTTGTATTTATTTAACTGATACATGTAGTGACTCGCGGTAGTATCAGGCTATTTGATATGCAAATGAGGGCAGGCCATTTTTAAATTATGTATTCAAATTATATGTGTCACCTGTAAAACTAGTTTTATCGCCAGGGCCCGGTTGTTCAAACCATCCGTTAGCTTAACGGACTGTTAAATCCTTAACTGAATGGTTAAAATCTCTGTTTAACAGAGATTTTTAACCATTCAGTTAAGGATTTAACAGTCCGTTAAGGATTTAACAGTCCGTTACGCTAACTGGTGTTTTGAACAACCGGGCCCAGATTATAAAGTACGATCATTGCACATCAGAAAATAAATGCAGATAGTAAATAGTAATTTCAGTAAAATTTTAAGAAAACACGGTTATCGCCCCTGATATCCTTGTGGAAATTCACGTTAGTAAACATATGGTTAGTGCCGTCGAATATAAAATATATTCGGTTGAACCTTAGACAGCTTTATTGGGGCGAGCTTTACTGAACCGCATACTGAACATAATTGGTTGAGCGTGCGTGACGTCATGTTTTGACGTCATTCCCTCGCCATACGTCACAAATCTAGCGACGACATTCAAAGCAAAATGGCGGCGTCCACGCTAGGTATATTCGGTATTGTATCTGATTAAATCTTAGTTTTATTTTCGATGAGCTTCATTATTGGCTGGCTTTAGACTCCACATTTGTCATAATAAGCATTAAAATCATGATGGACATGTCCGTGTCGTTGGTTATGTCGCATATACTGTAAAAATGAACAAAATTCAGCGGAATCGACAGTGATTTAGATTTTAAAATCCGCCGCCATCTTGAATTTACTGTTGAGAGTGACCAATCAGAGGCTGCGATTAGGGGTCAAAGGTGAAAAAATAAAGGCAAAATCGGCACTTCATGTATATTAGGCTTCTTCAGGTATATCAGGTCACTTCAGATATAAACAGCATTTATTCAACCACCTTTATTATGCTACATGGAGCAATGGTTGCAGTATAAATGTGAATTAATGTTTATTTTGCCCGAACAATGTCAGATCTAAAGAATGGACGAACAATATGCTTCCCTACATCATAACCTGGCATGTGGGACTCTATCTTTAACCCTTCCTTCGCTGTTGACGAAAATTGTCTTCTGCTGTTTTTCATTTTTGCTTTAATTCTAAACAAAAAAAATGGTTTTGACAGCAGATGAGAATCATCTCCACTGGAGACGATTTTCATGTGCTGTCGAAACCATGTTTTTGTCGAGAAATATTGAAAATAAAACATTTCCAGCAGACGACAACATTTAATTCAGCGTAGTAAGTGTTAAAGGTACATGCCCACTCAGTAGGCACATAATGTTCTTTATAGGAATTAAATAAGTGTATAATTGTGTCACTATTGCACAAGTTCTGAAAAAACGAGTGCCCGCTACATGTATACAGATATAATCAGTTAGTAATAATTATTTTACTGATAGTAACTCGCGGTGGTATCAGGCTATTTTCATATGCAAATGAGGCATGATATTATTTAATTATTAATACTAATTAAATGTGTCAAATATTTTCGACAGATTATAAAGTATGATCATTGCACATCAAAAAATAAATACAGAGACAAAATAGTCATGTCCGTTAACATTTTAAGGAAACACGGTTATCGCCCTTGATATATGTGTGGAAATTTACGTCTGATATAAAATGTATAATAATGCCAATCAATACGTGGGGTAATTGTGAATGAATGTTTATTTAGCCAGAACATGTCTCAGATGATGTCTCTGATATAAAGAACAGTTTGTGCCTACTGAGTGGGCATGTACCTTTAACCCACTACAACTACATGTATCGTCTCTCTGTAATTGCCAATATTTTGCACAGCTGGCTGCGTTAATCTTGCCAATATGTCATCGTTACTGAATATCTATAGGCAATCTCAGCTTGCATGTATATCACAAATGCATAATTGCCTAATGTAAGCTCTCTACAACAGCCACCTCTCTGTAACAGCCAATATGTTATATGTGTATTGTATACAGTGATATATAGTGATACAATTGCCTACATTAAGTGTATATTTAAGCTCTCTACTACTGTTTCAGTTACCTCTCTTTAACAGCCAATACGTATATCTAATTTGTACATGTATTTTGGATAAAGTGATGTAATTGCCTATTGTGTATTAAAACTCTCTACAACAGCCACCGGTATGCAGCAGCCAGTTTCGAGGCTGTTGTATAGATGATGTACAGTAGTTAAGACGGTCACCAAACAATTCCATTATCTAAACCGCCGTGAACCAATTCCAGACTGCTATTGTCTCATGGGTATAGTGCCAGCTAAACAATAAAACACGTACTTATTTACTTTTGACCAGCATAGCACCGTTTTATGTGCACTAAAAAAGTCTACAGTATATCTGTATCAGGTTATTTCGAACGTAACTGAAATCAGTTACACCCCTGACTGTACATGTTGATCGAGACAGCTACACTGCATGGTGCTGTGTGTATGCAATACATATAATGTATCCTTTGTGTTGATTTACTATGCTATTCATTAACTAGCCGCGTTTCTTATGAAATCGGTAAAATCGTTTAATAAATATCATCACTTATGTACACCAACGCCAGCGGGAATATTGTCCAGATAGCAACGTTTCTGAACGTCTGTTGGCAATATCAACTCGCAATCAAGCAGTTTCATTGGCTGTGCCTGAGCTGTAGCACAGCTCAGGCACAGCCAATCAAGCTGCTTGCTTTCATGCACAATATTGAAGTATGTTATGATAATTCAAACACAAAAATATTTACACAATTCCCTAACATTTGATTGGTCCGTAGCAAGTCTCTGTCCAAAATTGATATCCCAGTAGACTCCAATGCCGAACTACTTTCCGTAACCGTGAGGCGCAGTTAAAATAATTCTTAAGAAAACGGAAAATAAACACATTTTCTTGATGAATTTATTTCAAATGCTGGAATTATAAGGAATGAATGGCCTTTTTGTTGAATTTATCTTATAATTCCAGCATTTTAAATAAATTCATCAAGAAAATGTGTTTATTTTCCGTTTTCTTAAGAATTATTTTAACTGCGCCTGACGGTTAAGGAAAATAGTTCGGCATGGGAGTTTACTGGGATATCAATTTTTGACAGATACTTGCTACGGACCAATCAAATGTTAGGGAATTGTGTAAATATTTTTGTGCTGGAATTATGTTTTGTTGAAAGGTTCAAGAGATACATGTAGCTGATGACTAAATAAACGATACAATGTTAGCATATTTGATATCAAGCAGAGCTAGGAAACGCGTAGCAATTCCGAGACAGCGCGTCACAGGAAATTACCTCAACATATGGCATGTGATTCTAAATATAACTGCTGCGTTATTGCAACTTCAATGATTAATTTAATACACTTTGACGAAAGCGTCGCAATATGCGAGACGAAATGCTCTGCTTTCATTGGTCGAGGAACTAGGGAAAGAAATAAGTATACTTATCAGGCAGCTTTTTTATGCTAGAGAAGGGTCAACTATAATGTTGAAAGGATGCGGACTTGTTTGCGTTGCGTCAGTAGACATTACACTGACGTAATTCGGTAACGTCATATGCTACAATGTTCGACCAATGAAACGTATGTTTTTTCAATTCGATGTAACCCGGATATTCATATCTACACGTAGTCAATGCAGGTTGCATGTGATCAATCAGCGTGTATTGTGGCAATACATAGCGAGTTACCTGATTAATGACGAACAACGTACACTCTCTCTCATCTTGATAACTGACTCGCGGCCTGACTGATACATGATATATGTCAACACTTTTCTCTAATGCAGTAACACATGCCACATATATCGTACGTATGGCGATACATGTATTTCGTATAACGACTTCTGACAGATGTCAATAACTGGTTCACCAATTCAATAACAAAAGACACTTGCATTAAAAATGTATTAATCCTTCGGGTCTGGGCAGAGCATATACGGTCAGCTATAAAAAGACGCAATAATACAATATGTTCAACAATTCTGCAAAAACCAGGAACCCACATGGGTTCCTGGTTTTTGAAGAATTATTGAGTTATAAAAAAAGACTGTTGACCACAAATATTTACGTAGGAAAATTGCTAAGCATATGTAAATTAAACTGGAAAGTAGGCCGCTTTCATTTTGAAGTAGATTTCTTGGTACACCACAGTCTGCGCTAATCTTGCCAATAATTGAATTTGTTTTTATTTTACTGAAAATGCTTGCAAAATCAAGCAGCTTGATTGGCTGCTACAGCTCAGGCTCAGTAAATAAAACTGCTAAATTGCGAGTTGAGATTGCCAATAGATGTTCAGAAATGACACACTGGCAAGGTTAACGCATACGGTTGTGTAGTGATGTGTGATGGACACCACTGATCCAAGTCAGAGTTAATAGTCGACGTCAAGAGGTACATGCTAATCGCCGAACATGACTATCAGAAGGACGCTCCGGTATAGTCACACTTCCTGACATAAGCTCCAAAATGCGGCTTAAGCGAAACTAAATGGAAACGACGGGAGGCATGTATGTAGTGGCTATTTATGAGCCGAATGGCACATATAGTACAACCTCCTTACAACAGCCATCCATGGGAAGACGCGAAAGTGACTGTTTTAGAGAGGTGGCTGTTGTAGGGAGGTTAATGCTGAATTAAATGTTGTCGTCCGCTGTTTATTTTATTGTTTTCATAATTCTTATTAAAAACATGCTTTGGCAACATTTTATAATCATTTCCAATGGAAATGATTCTAAAATGCCGTCAAAACATGTTTTTATTGAGAAAGAAGGCAAAAGCAACAGCAGATGACAATTTTCGTGCTCAGCAGTCTAAGGGTTGGATACAGAGGAAATCATCCATTTGGGATATAAAATAGAGGGTGTTGTTGTAGAGAGGTGGCCGTTCGGGGAGGTTCGACTGTACATATACATGCATACATGTAGGTCGCATGAAACAACACCAGGGTTTTGTAAAACAATATAGGAATGAATGGCCTTTTTGTGGAATTTATCTGGGTATAAACTTGGAAAAGTCTCGGGAATACTGGACGAAGGCCGGAAGGCCTCGTCCAGTATTCCCGCGACTTTTCCAAGTTTATATCCCCGATAAATTCCACAAAAAGGCCATTCATTCCTTATAATTCCAGCATTTGAAATAAATTCATCAAGAAAATGTGTTTATTTTCCGTTTTCTTAAGAATTATTTTAACTGCGCCTGACGGTTTCGGAAAGTAGTTCGGCATGGAGTTTACTGGGATATAAATTCTGGACAGAGACTTGCTAAGGACCAATCAAATGTTAGGAAATTGTGTAAATATTTTTGTGCTGGAATTATTTGCTTATGATAAAAAATAACTAGCGTTTCGAACCTTAGTTGTTTCTGCAATTAATGGTTACCAGTTCAATTTTAATTTGATACATTGAAACCTCTCTAAACCGGACATCCTGTGAGGTCCATATGTTGTCCGGCTTAGAGAGGTTTCACTGTAAATCAGGCATTTTATCATTCTGAGCCATAGCTGTGTGCTATGCGATCGTGAACAGACACTATCGCCGGAGATATAAATGGCCAAGAAAGTCATGAAAAATAACATCACAGGAGTGTTATTGGTGTCCGGTTTATAGGTATTCCACTGTATAATCTAATTCAAGAAGTGTGTTGAATGGCAACATATATATTTAAAGAAGTATCTTTCTACAAACACAAAAAAAACATTATGTTTCACAAATTGTGCTTCCCGATACAGCGGAATTTGTTTACCAATTTGAAAGTATCTGTCTTGTTTCTCACAATAGTACGTAGTACGATAACAATAAAACAGACACTCCTTACTATCTGATCAAAACCTGTATCCCATATCCACCTGTACCGATTGGGGAACGGTCACCGAATCAGAACTGAATATGTACAAAAAAACGTATACATGTATACATGTATACATGTATATATATATATTTCAAGGCTGAATTTTTAAATTTTTATTTATATATATGTATAATTATATAAATAAAAATTCAAAAAAAATTGAATTTTTATTTATACAATGTATATATATATATATAAATAAAAATTCAGCCCTGAAATTAAAATAACCTGATCTGATGTCAGGTCTTCACCATACCAAAGTCACTTAGCCCCAGCAACTAACAAAACGTAGTACGATTAATCCTACCACTTTAAATTGGAATAACCTTATTCATTTTAACGCGAAGTTTCTGAGTGGAATGCAGGGCGACATGATTCACAGACAGAACATTCGGGTTAGATTCAACACTCACGTACAAGAAATCCAAAAGCGTATATCATGAAAAATATTTACGAAATTTACGATATTTTCCGTAAATGACGTCGAACAATGCAATGTACGTCAACTTTGGGCCACAGTTGAAATAAATCACCGGAGTGTCTAGTTTCTAATATACATGTATACACTTATATTAGAATCGATACTGACATGTGACTTTTTGTTCAGTCACTTGTGTTTTGGGTTTCATTGACAGAAAATATCACAGTTTCTGTAAATATTTTCATGAAAAAGCGCACATCTTCTTAGGTACAAAATCACATGACGTGTCTCATATACATGTCCATCTAGGGTCAATATTGGTAAGTATATGGTCAATTCGCATCGAGTTATCTGACTGGTGATAACGAACTGTGATTTTCCCCGGCTTAATTATACTGAACGATAGTCGTCGATGAACAATAGTCGGCTCTAACATCTACGACTATTGTCGACGACTAATGTTCACCGGTAGTGTAGAGCTGACTATTGTTAATCGACGACTATCGTTCACGTGTATGATTAAGCCGGGGAAAATAATTTCAAACTTACTGTGTGTCTTTGCTCAACTTAGACAATTCTCAAGAAACTTCACGGTGAAGTTTCTTGAGAATTTTCTAAGTTGCGCAAAGACCCACAGTAAGTTTGAAATTGACGGTGAAGTTTCTTGAGAATTGTCTAAGTTGCGCAAAGGCCCACAGTAAGTTTGAAATTATTTTCCCCGGCTTAATCATACTCGTGAACGATAGTCGTCGATTAACAATAGTCAGCTCTGCAACGCTCAATACTCCTACTCCTATTGAAACGTCATCGCTTCTGTTACTATGGCATGGCTATTTGACGCTATATAAGGTCAATATTGGCCAACATTTCAGTTCTCTCCAGTAAGTAGTGTGTCACGTATCAAACAGCACATACAAGGTGAGCGATCTATTTTCATATTAATAATTGAGACACGCCATGTCATTTCGTTTCTTAGGACATCTGCGTAATTTCAGTTAATGCGTTTACAAAATTGACAATATTTTTCGTAAATAAAATAAAAAGTTTACAAAATTTTCAGATTACATGCGGAATATAATTCCGCATATACCCTGAATATTTTGTCAATTTTTGACGTCATTTACGGAAAATATTGTAACTTTTGTAAATGTATTTAATGAAATTACGCAGATAGCCGACGTGGCGTGTCTCATATGTGAATATTATACGAATATTAAATGCCCATTGCGTTCTATTGCAGACTCGTTATGCATTGTATATTGTAATTATGGTTTTCTTATTCAACTTTTTGAATTGGGTGAATGATTATATGTTATTTATTTGTATGTGAATATATGCCATAAAGTCCTAAAGTCGTGCAATATCGCACGCTGCGGAACGTGTGGCATATATCCACAAACAAATGAAATAACAATTTTATTATATACGTGTATCAGTCACAAGTTATTCATGTATTCGCCTTGAAAAAATCTACAAAATATAAATGAAATAAACAAATGATTTAGAAGGAACTATTTTTCGAGGTAAAACGTAGTTCCGGCACTGATAAATATGAACTAATGTGACGTCAATATGGAAAACTATTGACGGCTTGCGTTCCATTGTGTTTCAATGGGAAAGGAAAATACTTAAATATTAATAATTATGTGTTGATTCGTGAATGTCTGGCAATCTGGAAAGCGTATCGTTATTGGGAATTTAATAAGTTACTGTATTAGTAGCTATTTATTATCATGTATTGTATGCTGGTGATGGGGCAGTCATTGTATTACAAGTTGTCATGTACAGTGCAACCTCTCTACAGCAGCCACCCATGGGAAGACGCAAAACTGGCTGTTGTAGAGAGGTGGCCGTTGTAGGGATTTTGTCGTCCGCTGTTTATTTATTTTCTTCGATAACTCTCATCAGAAACATGCTTTGGCAACATTTTAGAATCATTTCCAATGGAAATGATTCTAAAATGCTGTCAAAACATGTTTTTATTGAGAAAGAAGGCAAAAGCAACAACAGACGACACTTTTCGTGCTCAGCAGTCTAAGGGTATGATACAGAGGAAATCATCCATTTGGGATATAAAATAGCGGCTGTTATAGAGAGGGTGTTGTTGTAGAGAGGTGGCCTTTCGGGGAGGTTCGACTGTAGATATATTTACACTATAATTACATTTTATTCCATATCATATTGTCTTCTTTTCTAAATATAAAATAAATATAAATATAAATACATGTAGTATTATTTAAAATATTATGTTTTATTTCCTGGATACCGAGTCTGATTTTAATTTTGTATTAGTTTGTCATTTTTATACACGTACAGTGGAACCTCTCTAAACCGGACGCCCTAGGGACCGCCCAGGGTGTCCGGTTTAGAGAGGTTTCGCCGTATTATGTATTCACTATGTACTGGGCGGGCACACTTGTCCACAGAGTTCTACTTAAAGGATATACACGTTTATCACGGCCAGACGGAGAACGCTGTTGATTTTCAAAATGTTCATATGACTTATCTCCCCTTGGTGGTCATTTGTAATGTTTGCCCTCAGTATCCTTATCCACACAATAACTCAAGTTCTATTTGATGGATCGTAACCAAATTCGGTACACATCTTTATCGCGGAAAAACGAGAAACAAAATATATTTTTCAAATTGTTGTATGAATAATCTCCGCTTAGTAGCACTTTTATTTTTCGCATTCTGTGTCCTTGTCCGCGCAATGACTAGAGTTCTACTCGGCGGATCATAACCAAATTTGATACATATGTTTATCATAGCCAGAGGAAGAACCCTATTAGTTTTCAGTGAGTTACCTCCCCTTGTCGACTGGCCATTATTTGACGGGCCTACAGTGAGACCATCGCCACTCGTGTTGTCAATTATGTTAATATTTTGTGATATTTTTGTACGCTTCTGTCATTTTGACGCATGATCGAGATGCAAGCGGGATGCGCGCGTTAACCTGTAGCCTATTTCACCAACATTGCTAAGTATACTTATCTAGCAAAGTATACTTTGAGGGAGAAATTTTCAATTTAAGGATACATTTATTAATTTTTATTATACTGAATTTATTACATTATCACAGCCATTTTGGCTGTGCTAATGTAATAAATTCAGTATAATAATTCTGCATACGTTTAATCATCAAATATATGCAGTGGTTAGTTCTATATGAAATAATGCATTTTGGGAAAAGTAAATGATTACTCCCTCAAAGTATACTTTGCTAGATAAGTAGACTTTGCAATGTTGATGAAATCGGCTACTGGTTCAACAGCCACAATGGATTGTTTTGTTCAAACAGGCGACACCCTTGCTGTCATATCTTCGTGTAATGGGGGCCATTTTACTAAACTTCGTACGACTAAAATGTTCGTAAGTGCAAATTTAGGATCGTCTTGAAATTTCAATTGATGGATTTACATTTATTGAGCATAGGCTGCATATGCAGCCTATGCTCAATAATTGTAAATCCAATAATTATTTACAAGAAAACATTGTTAATGTGAAATTTGCAGACCATCATAATTTTGCACTTACGAACATTTTAGTAGTACGAAGTTTAGTGAAACGGTCCCCTGTACTTTATTTTGATTTATTACACTCTTGAAAATTATTTGCACGGGTTTCGCTGTGAGAGAAAACCCGTAATCAACTCCTTACAAATAATACACCGTGAGGAGAACACCCGTAATTAATTGCGCGCCTGTTTTCTTGGAAACCACGAGCTACCATGCAAAATGTTAAATTTTTATTACAGTTAAAATAAAGTTATTTGAAAATTTGGAAAGGGTCTCGACTAATTTAGAATGTTAAATGAATGTGATTGAACACATTCCAAACATGCACTCAAATATATCTGGCTCTTAGAAGCAGCTGCGTAATTTGGATTTAAAAAAGTTTACATGACGTCACATTTGACGTCACACAACGTAACGTCAAAACGCGGGAAAACACGTCATTGTATAACTATTCATGCGCACATCACAATTCATTGATTATCTACGCTAACTCGTTGCTTACGCGGAAGCCGACGCACACTCGTGCATTATTTCCCGCTATTCAAAATGTACGATGGAATATCCTCTATTTACTTGCTCCTGCTGCGACTGTTATTTTATCGGTAGCTCTTTCGGGAATATTTGCTGTGGGCTTCCGTTGCGTTTGTTTTATTTTTAGGTATTTTACGTACCGTTTCTTTCCATTTAGGATCGCTCAGCTCTGTAGTCGATTTCACAAAAATTGCAAAGTATACTTATCTTGCTAAGTACACTTATTATACTGAATTTATTACATAATCACAGCCATTTTGGCTGTGAAAATGTAATACATTCATTATAATAACTGGGGGAAAATAAATGATTACTCACTCAAAGTATACTTAGCTAGATAAGTATGCTTAGCAATGTTTGTGAATAGGCTACTAAGCTGCTAGTAAACACATGCAGACTTTTTGGGTTGTTTTATGCAGTCGTTAGTTCTATATGAAATAATGCTAGATAATTATACTTTGCAATTTTGATGAAATAGGCGCCTGGTCGTGGCGCTTGTTTTTATCAGGTAACCTGCCCTGTATTGACAGAATACGTACTGACTGATAACATATTGTTGTATCAGGCATTGACCTGATACAAACATCCGGGTTACAACGAAGTGAAAACTGACATTCCGTTGGTCGGTTGACGTTCCCGAATGACGTCAGTGTAAGGACGCAACGTAAACAAGTCCTCGTTCTGTCCATAGATAACGACGTCATATGTGGTAATTTTCGAGCATAAAACGTTACCTGATAAATAGAATACCAGACCAGTGTATTTTGATATCAAGTTTATCAGGCTCGGCTCGGAAACGGTAGGAATTCCTCGGCAAGCCTCGGAATTCCTACGCGTTTCCTAGCCTTGCCTGATAAACTTAATATCAAAAGACACTAGCCTGGTATTCTCTATGTGTCGCGTTGAAGGCTTCCCTACCACCGCTGTGCGCATTTCATGTGGATGTCATGGAGTATACCGTATTAGTTTGTTCTTTACATCGGTTCAGAATTCTCCTTTGGGTATCTTGTTCTCCAGTTTCTATGCAAGGAAACTATTTTTGGCAATGTCATATCGATGGTCTAGTAACATAAGGTCGTAAGTGCTATGCTTTAGCATAGCAGTTACGACCTTATGTTACTAGACCATCGATATATACACGTACATGTCATATGGATACATATATGGAATGTGCACACAAGCCAGAATTTTGATGATTGGAAGTGGTATTATTATGCACTCGGTAGTACTCGATACTATACTGATACACTTTAGCACGTGACCTGCCCTGTATTGACCGAATACGTACTGACTGATAACATAGTGTTGCATCAGGCATTGACCTGATACAAACATCCGGGCTACAACGAAGTTAAAACTGACGTTTCCGGCCATTGGTCGGATGACGACACGTGACGTTACCGAATGACGTCTGTGTAATGACGCAACGTAACAAAATCTGCGTTCTGTCCATAGATAACGACGTCATAACTTCGGTCATTTCTGGAGCATAAAACGTTACCTGATAAATATAATACCAGATTAGTGTCTATTGATATCAATGTTATCAGGCTCGGCTCGGAAACGGTAGGAATTCCTTGGCAAGCTTACGCGTTTCACAGCCTTGCCTGATACACTTGAGAACAAAAGACACTAGCCTGTTATTCTCTAATTATTCCACTGACTTTTTCAAGTAATATGTGGCTGTGACTGGGGAAAGCGGGCTTATGGTATTTGTGCCCAGTGTAGCTTCTGGTGAAATAGCACTCATGTAGCCTGATAACGATTTGTATTGCTTGCCTTAAGCATGACGGATGTTTCATTTATTGATTGGTGAACAGTGCAGATCATGATCTGCAATTACACTGGTCGCAACACATATAAGCTCCATTTCTTCAGTGACAGCCACATATCACGAACTATATTTGATGGAAACAATATAGACCATAAGCGACAATATGTGTCGCGCCCACTTGCGGACAGCGCGATATAGTCGGCACATTGGCGTACGTACGTACGTACGTCCGTACGTGCGTCCGGTTAAAGTTGTTGGTTAAAGGTTTTAGCTACACTATATCGCTGAAACCGCTTCACCGAATAACTTTCGGTTTTTATCATGATCCATATCGTCATTCTACGCCCCACCCGTGCGGCCCCTGTGCCCAATGTCAAGGTCAAATTACATTGAAATTTACCTAAATATTTTTTGGATTTAGGTTAACGTCTTAAAGAACACTATATCTCTGAAACCTCATCATCAATATTTTCATTTTATACCCAACCTCTGCGGCCCCTGTGCCCAATGTCAATGTCAAATTGCTTTTTTTATCGCGCCCTCTTGCGGACAGCACGATATACATGTAGTCGGCACATTTGTATAATACAGCGCGATATAGTCGGTATATTGGTATAATACAGCGCGATATAGTCGGTGGGCGAGACATGCGGGCCGCGGCCATCTAGTTCATAATACACGCTGCACATGATATACATGTGTATGTTGCATAATCCTTGTGTTATACACCCCTATGACACTCGTCATGTTTCTTGGACAATTCCTAGAAACTTTAAAATAATTATAGAACCCCATCTAAACCGGACACAGAGGAACGTTAGCTGAGCTTAATTTAGATATGTTACATTGCCATGTACCTCCGATAATAATGTCTGTTCATGATGTTCATGATCGCTAAGCAGCCACGCGTGTCTTAAAGTAGTCATATGTCTGTTTTAGAGTGGAACCTCTCTAAACCGGACACCCTGGGAACCTCCCATGGTGTCCGGTTTAGAGAGGTTTCACTGTAATACCAAATATGGCACATGATGGACGACATTTCAAGAATCTTTGCATTTAGTAACAATTGCTAACGCACGACATGGTGGTGCAAATACAATTAATCTTATGTCAAACTTGATTGTATGTTCCTAACTCAATTACTGCGCCAGCCAGTAGGAGGAGGTCTGGAATGCTTTTAAAATAATTGGTTTATTGTATAGTGTACATGTTCGGTCAACTATAATGACACGTAGACCGCAAATTGTCCGTTTCATTTCAATCTTTCAATGGGGTTAGGGTAATTACAAATATTAAATCAAAACGTTATCAAACATCAGCAAAAAAATCATTCCACTCGCCCCCCCCCACCCCTTTTCCCCTTCCAAAAAATGTCACCCTTTTTATTGCATTGCTTTGGGGTTTACGTGTGTTGAATAAAACGACATATACATACGTTAATTCATCTGTATGCATCCATTGGCAGAGGTGTGAATCCGAGCAGGATTCGCAGTTGCGACACGAATCCTTAGAGAAAAATTAATAAGCAATTTTATTCTGGAAAAGTAGGATGCGCATGCGCAGGCTGATCTGGATTTATCATGGTCGTAAAACCCATAAGCCCTATTTCTCCAGTGACGGCCACATTTATGGATAGGTCTAAAATCTGAAGGAAGATACAAGACTGGGGCCCGTTTCACTAAACCTCGTACGACTAAAATGTTCGTAAGCACAAATTTAGAATCGTCTGGAAATTTTAATTGATGGATTTACATTTATCGAGCATATGCTGCATATGCTGTCTTTGCTCAATAAATGTAAATCCAATAATTGTTTACAAGAAAACATTATTAATGTGATATTTACAGACTATCATAATTTTGCACTTACGAACATTTTAGTGAAACGGCCCACTGATGTGCACAGTCAAATGTCATAAATTGCTTACCGTAGGCCATTTTCCATTTCATTTCACGATTATTGCTCTGCCAAAGAACAAAAGCGACTGTGACTGGATTAACCCTTAGCCTGCTGATCGCGAAAACTGTCGTCTGCTGTTGCTTTATATTTTGCTCTGTTTTTCAATAAAAACATGGTTTGACTGCACTTTACAATCATTTCCATTGGAAATGATTCTAAAATGCTGTCAAACCATGTTTTTGACGAGAAAAATCGAAAATAAAACATGAACAGCAGACGACAACATTTCATTCAGCAGGCAAAGGGTTAATTGGGAGTATGGCACACACGACCAGTCTACATGCACTTTGAGGGAGAAATTTTCAATTTAAGGATAAATTTATTATTTTTATTGTACTGAATTTATTTCATTATCACAGCCAGTTTGGCTGTGATAATGTAATAAATTGAGTATAATAATTATAATCATCAAATGTATGCAGTACATGTAGTTATTTCTATGTGAATTAACGCATTTCGGGAAAAATAAGTGATTACTCCCTCGAAGTATACTTGGCTATATAAGTATGCTTAGCAATGTTGGTGAAATAGGCTACTGAGCTGCTAGTACACGCATGCATAATTTGTTTTTTGTTTGCATGATTTTAACTTTTAAGTGACTAAAACACGAAATACCTTGTCGGCTACATGTGGTACAAATGTGTACAACTTCTGCCTTGACCTATATTTAATGCTATATACTTAAGGAATATCCGTTGCGTTTACAGTAGTAAGAAAAACATTGGGTATGTTGAAAGTGCTTGTAGACCTTCATGAAAAACATTCGGATTCCACGAACTGTAATCAAATCAAATGTTTGTTACCACAGTAAACGCAACATCCCATGGTGTTATTACTTATATTTAAATTGCATGTTCTGATTAAGGATCAGCTCGTTGTATGTCATTCATAGAACAGCAACATTGGATAGCGTGTCGTGGAAAGTAATGATATCAAACACATTTTAACAAATTAACAGCGTCGCACGACGTGACGTGTGGCTAATGTAATGTATTGGGATATACACGCAATACGTTGAATGGGCATTTCCATTATATTTACACTGTACATACATTCATAATGGAAACGCACATTGAATGTAATGAGTTTTTATCAGGTAACCTGGCCTGTATTGACCGAATACGTACTGACTGATAACATATTGTTGTATCAGGCATTGCCCTGATATCAACATCCGGGTTACAACAAAGTTACAACAACGTCACGTGACGTTACCGAATGACGTCAGTGTAATGACGCAACGTAAACAAGTCCGCATTCTGTCCATAGATAACGACGTCATCTGTGGTCATTTTCGAGCATAAAACGTTACCTGATAAATAGAATACCAGGCTAGTGTATTTTGATATCAAGTTTATCAGGCTCGGCTCGGAAACGGTAGGAATTCCTCGGCAAGCCTCGGAATTCCTACGCGTTTCCTAGCCTTGCCTGATAAACTTGATATCAAAAGACACTAGCCTGGTATTCTCTATATCCCAGTACACTACATTAGACCCACGTGACGTCGCGCCATGTTGTTGATTGGTTAAAGTTCGTTTGACGTCATTAATTTCCACGAGGTTGTCAATAACTGCACGCTTTTGACCGGTAACGTCGCTGTTCCAGGATTTGTGACAAAATGACGTAAAACCAGATTATTCTTATTTTTACCGCCATATTTGGTTATTTACATTTTTGAAACTATCAGAAAATGCAGTGTAAATATCAGCAATACATGTATGAGAAAAGCCTACACCTACTTTATGAAGAGGTGCGAATATTCTTGAAAAATATTATTACAGAAACCGTGATTTCCTGTAAATGACGTTGACAGTTGACCAAATTTTTATAGAAAATGCGGAAATCTCTGAATTGTCCGTCGACTTCTGACGTCATTTACGGAACAATCGGATTTTTTTAAAATATCTTTCACGACATTTCGCACATCTGCTAAGGTACAAAATCGCATGGCTTGTCTCATTGCCAGCAAATGCCATAAGCCCGAGTTCTCCTGTCACTGTCACATATAAACGGCTGTACATCTATATACACGGCGATGCTAGGAAACGCGTAGGAATTCCTACCGTTTCCGAGCCGAGCCTGACTGTGACGAAATGGAGCTTATGGCATCTGAGACCAGTGTTCAGCGGAACCCCTCTTAACCGGACACCAAGAAATGTTATATTTGATGTGTTTCTTGGTCATTTATCTGAGGTGATCATGTCCGTTAATGATCACATAGCACACAACTATTGCTCGGAATGATCAAATACCTGTTTTACAGTGAAACCTCTCTAAACCGGACACCCTCGGAACCTCCCAGGGTGTCCGGTTTAGAGAGGTTTCACTGTATATTATTACCAAACTCCCTATATAAGTTGATATAGAAGACCTCAGGGCAATAGTGCCTCGGGTCGTCCACAGCACAGACGGGCAATATGTTTTGACTGTTCCCCGAATGACCATGACATAACTGTATACCGGTACAATACCCAACGCCTATACGTTAATCTTGCCAAGATGTCGTCGTCTCTAAGCATATATTGACAATCTCAACTGGTAAGCAAGCAGTTTGATTTGTTGAGCATGAACTGTGACACAGCTCATGCTCAACAATCAAGCCGCTTGATTTCAGGGATAATATTCAAGTATTTTGAAATAAAGACAATATCAAGTAGAGGCAATATTAGCGCTTGTGGGTGTGTACCATTCGCTACAGAAGTATATGTTGTTACCACTCGTTTGAACCGTCTCGTCGAGCGCTTGTGGGTGTGTACCATTCGATGATACACCATGTGTTTTCGCCACAGAAGTATATGTTGTTACCACTCGTTTGAACCGTCTCGTCGAGACGGTTCAAACGAGTGGCAACAACATATACATTCGACATGGAATAAAGAAAATAGGGGCGTATGACAATTTCACTAAATGGCTCTTTTGCTACTGCTCGAAACTATTTAACTGAACAGGCAAAAAAGGCCATGTATATGTTATACACACGAATTCATAATTTAGATCTACCGATTGACCTACAGATCAAACTATTTGATCACACAATTGTCCTTATTTTAACATATAACTGTGAGGTATGGGGCTTCGAAACCTTTAATATAATTGAAAAAGTACACAATGACTTCTTACGAAAAATTACTAAAACGAGAAAAAGTACGCCCATGTACATGTTGCATGGAGACTTATGTCGATATCCGTTATCTGTTATTGTAAAGAGCCGGATGATTGGATATTGGAATAGACTTGTCACCGGAAAAGATACTAAATATGCTTACCTTATATATTTATCAATGGTACGTAATCCAGATGTCCAGAATATAAGTGGCCAAAATTCATACACACCATATTGACAGACGTTGCTAGACACGAGATATGGATAAACCAATTATTCCTGAACAATAGTAGTGAGAACGGAGCATTTCAATCTACGATGCATCCGCATCCGTGGCGGAGGGCGGAATTTACAACGTAAACGTATGGGGATCGACTAATCGATAACTCGAATATCTGTCCATATACCTAGGGTCATTACGGTAACCACATACGAAGTCAGGTCCTGTGTAAAGTCAGACACTCACTATTATCCCAATTAAGCCGGCGGAGGTAATACGTCTTCCCTTACCGTTACCGATTCCCGCGAAAAGGGGCTCTTACGATCGTTGAGAGTTATCGTTCTCGATCATGGGAGGTAATACGACTTCCCTTAAGTTTACCGATTCCCGCGAAAAGGGGTCTTACGATCGTTGAGAGTTATCGTTCTCGATCATGGGAGGTAATACGACTTCCCTTAAGTTACCGATTCCCGCGAAAAGGGGTCTTACGATCGTTGAGAGTTATCGTTCTCGATCCTGGGTACCGTTATCGATTCCCGCGAAAAGGGGTCTTACGATCGTCGATAGACGACGTATACCTTATAATATACGCGCGTATCGGTCGGTGCAGTCAAGAAAATAAGGGCGTTTACCCGTATTATACCCGTTAATAGCGGACGACAATTTCTACCCGTATTCGATATACGGATCGATACCGTTGATGCCGGGCTATTTAAAATCTCACAATGGGTTAATATTCGCGTTATTGGCTAGAAACATATTTGTATTTAGCTTTAATAACAAGTCTCGACATGTTGAAACACGTTTTACTTAACTGACCACCTAATAGCTATAAATACGGTACTTTTCCCGAAGATTAAATCATTCTCGATAGAGGCTTCGCCGATATAGCAGAAGTCCTACTTTATAGACATTCTCAATTCGGATATACTCGAGATAGCGTCGCGGGTTATATATAGAGAAAAGTATATATATTTAAATTACGAGCAGCAAGATGTATTCCGTTAGCGGTTATTATACCCGTTTCGATATACTGCGGGTTTTCCCGTGACATATGCGCTATCGATTCGTTGACTAAATAGCCAACAAATTCTCCGCTTTATGGCCGTAGGGAGCCGGTTTCGATTTCAATACGTCTTAAGTGACCGATAATCATATTGATACGGGATTTATACAAAAAATTGTATAGAATATTTCAAAGAGAGGATTATGTCCGTAGTCGGGACATCTCGATTCGAACATATTAAAGTCAAACGTCGTACTTTATAGACATTCTCAATTCGCGAGATAGCGTCGATGACAAAAAATTAGGACTCTTCGTGGGGACGAATTGTTGTATCATAGGAACGAATTGTTAATTCGTGGGAACGAATTGTTAAATTGTGGGAACGAATTGTTAAATTGTGGGAACGAATTGTTATTTCGTCGGAACGAATTCATAACAAAAATCCATGTCCACTGCGGGGCTTCCGTAAAAAATCTCGATTATGACCGTTTTCTCGTGAAAGTCGCATTATATTCAACAAAATGCAGCCAGTAACCGCAATATATCTATTATACGGTGCATCGTTATGGACACCTCCGCTTGCTCGCGAAGCGTTAAATGCTCAATTGTGGCTGCGATGACCTATGCCGATTATTAGAAGAAGGCCAGGGGTTTCGCTGACTGAATGGCGATCAGTGCAGATCCTGATCAGCCTGTGTGGATGCTGGACGCAAATGCCATAAGACCCGTTTTCTTCAGTAAATTCCATATTCTTTTGGGCTAATAATATGACACCAGTTTAGCTTGGTCGTGAGCTGAGACACTTTTATCAATAATGTGGGGCCCGAATGTTTGAAGTGAATGATTTATAAGTACAACGAACCTCTCTAAACCGGACACCCTGGGATACAAATAACGCCCCCTCGATTATGACCGTTTTCTCGTGAAAGTCGCAATTATATTCAACAAAATGCAGCCAGTAACCGCAATATATCTATTATACGGTGCATCGTTATGGACACTCCGCTTGCTCGCGAAGCGTTAATGCTCAATTGTGGCTGCGATGACTGACCTATGCCGATTATTAGAAGAAGGCCAGGGGGTTTCGCTGACTGAATGGCGATCAGTGCAGATCCTGATCAGCCTGTGTGGATGCTGGTCGCAAATGCCATAAGACCCGTTTATTCAGTAAATTCCATATTCTTTTGGGCTAATAATATGATACCAGTTTAGCTTGGTCGTGAGCTGAGACACTTTTAATCAATAATGTGGGCCCGAATGTTTGACGTGATGATTTATAAGTACAACGAACCTCTCTAAACCGGACACCCTGGGATACAAATACCCGCATAACTAGTGCGGGAGTTTGGGTACTTTTGACAAGGCTGTATCATACTAGAACATTGCCAACTGTATAGGAGGAAATTGATATAAGAACACTGCGGTATTTCAGAATAATGCGAAATAATACATCTGGACCTATTCAGAGATTTCGACTTCAGAAAGGATAGAAGGTACGTATTTTAACCGAGTGTCCAGAGGGGTCCCGCTGTATATTCTCTTTGTGGTATGATAGCGGAACAAAATCTAGGCTGGTTGGAGACTAACCCAAGAATTTTCTGTATGTAACGCACGGCGACTTTGTCGCCCTGCGTGGAATATTCCGATTAGATGGATAAATTTTCACAACGGGGTATCGTTACGCATCGATGATCAGTGAGCTATCGACTGCGGGGTAATTAATTATAAGCGGCTCAGTCCGTTGTGTTATATTCACGACGAATCGTATATTGTTCAAAAGATTAACCGTACGCGGGCACTCGATTGTAATAGTATTCACGGCTCATTATAGACATTATTTGAAACGATAAAGGCCGTATGGACATAATCATCCGACTGCACGCGCGGTCCGGGTCAAGAAACACCTGTCATTCATAAAACGTTTAGTGAACGTTAGCGGTGTGCAGAGAAACGCCTTAATTAAACAGGGGCGGAGAACAAATTTTGACATCTTCTTCGCGGATGCTTAGATATAACGCGAGTGCAATTTGACTCTCTAATCGGATATAGAAATCATACTCTGAAAATTGTGTCAACTGTTGACGCCACTTACGGAAAATATTGTAAATTTAGTAATCGTATTTAACGAAATTACGCAGATGTCCGAAGGCACAAAATCGCATGGCGTGTCTCATACGCGGCTGTGACTGGATAAATGGGGCTTGTCGAATTTGTGGTCACTGTAGCTCCTGATCAAATAACACTCGCGTAGCCCGATAATTATGCCTCGGGCGTACCGGCATAAAATATAGTTTTTAGCTGCGTCCACATACCGAATGATTAAGACGTGTTTAAAGCGGCTGTGACTGGATAAATGGGGCTTATCGAATTTGTGACCACTGTAGCTCCTGATCAAATAACACTCGCCTAGCCCGATAATTATGCCTCGGGCGTACCGGCATAAAATAGAGTTTTTAGCTGCGTACACACATACCGAATGATTAAGACGTGTTTAAAAGCAGCTCTACAGAAATTAGACCCCTATAAAATTATGGAAGAATGGTATCCAATTCTTAAAGATATGACATTGGACGCCCAAGAGAAATTGGAAGCATACAGACTATGGGTACAAATTAAAAACAAAATCAGTTTTAGACCCAATGAATCGTGGTTGGAAACAGTTGAAGAAACAAGTCAAACAATCCTGAAAGTAGATTGTTACTGAAGACTATACAAGTAGGAACGGATTATAACTGAATCATTCTATGAATAGACACAGTTGAAGAAACAATGAATCCTCTGACAGATCTATTAACTCACATAGCAATCAGGAAACCAGTAACAATGAATCCTCTGACAGATCTATTAAATCACATACCACACAGGAAAGCATTGATACTGCTTTCAAACTAAAAGTATCAATTGAACAATATCTTACACCCAAGATCATCAAGGATGAATTAGAGAAAATAGAGATGTTTGAAGAGTTCAAGGAAGCCTTATTAGCAACAACGGGGTTCTCCAAAGATTCAAGGAATAAAGTAGAACAAATAACATTTGAACAATGGAGAAACGAAGTTGTTGAAAATGACAATATTGTGAATTTCTTATTTAACCAATGTAAACCGTACTTATGGAATAGTGTAAAGATTGAAACACTGTCTGGACTAAACGCTCCCATTGCTCATGCTTCCTGACATACAGACAGTTTTGAACCAATGGATATAGTACAGATTAGTGAGACTGAATCAATGTGTGTATGTTCCCATTGCTCACGCTTCAAGGACAGTGATCACGCTACAGGGACAAAGGCAATTTTTGAACCAATAGAAATAGATCATGCCTCTTGAATGTTAAACATACATGTTGTAAATATGTTATTGTTCAATAAAATATTGTTAAAACTTTACATGTTTCGTATTCAATTTTACCCACCATAAATTGAAAAATACCAATATATTGATTTACAATCAATATTTATTTTCATTAACTTTTGTCAATATTAGAGTTGTCAGAAGTGGATGAAAAATATTTCTAGGACATTTTCATATGTATTTGATAATATTGGAGTTGTCAAAAATATTTGAAAATTATATGGGAGAACAGTACAATCCACTAGGATATCACAAAACGCGTATACAACGTGCTTTCTGATTGGTCGAAAATCTGAAAATTGACTAAACTACCAAAAGTAGGTCAATCCTTCTGATGTGCATAAAAGTAAAAACATACAGCTATATTTCATTAGTCATTAAACTGTTCAACCAACTACATAAGAATGCAGAAGAACGGGGAATGCTCTACGTGCGGGACACTGTTACATAGAGTGTAGAAAATGTTATGCAGTGTTGACACTCACGGGGAAGAACACAATTGTCCAGAGTTCGACGAAGGCTTTTTTGAAGAAGAGGACCTTAAAGACCTCGAAATTTGTGAGGCCTGTCAAATAGTCGTCGATTGCATGTGGAGTAAACTGAACACTACATAGTTTACTAAAAGACAACAGCCCTTTTCAGGGCTATACACTTTCTCAAGAAATGAATACCTTACATACTGCTCTTATTGGTTCAGGGTAACACTATGGTACAGAGCCGAGCACATCTCGTTTCCGTGTCGCGCCAGATATTTTTTCTCATTCACGGCACTATACTATTCTATTTATCCCGTCAACACCTACACATTATGATAACTCTCGTGTGTCCATAACGGCGGCGTTAGTTTTGCACATTGCGTAAGTCACACGACAGTTATCATAATGCAAGAGGTATTTAAACGTAAATGCTTTTGTAGCGATGAAAACGTCTGACGATCCGACGTAGGCATGCTGAACAGTCTGTTTAGACGAATACTCTACGTGCGTTATATTTGATGTATCTACATTTATTGTTGGCCCGTTATGCTTCGTAATAAACACGCGTGTGTAAGAAATTGTTTGGGAACACACATACCAGCCAACTGCTCGGACAATATTCTCCCATGCGGTAAAACTGGCATGGTAAACAGAACTATTTTCCCGAGCGGACGGAAGGTCTTTCAGTTGTTTATGGTATTTATGTGCACCGTCGACTTACTTTTCCCTGTCTTTCTGCGCGTGTACTACGTGTTAATGTTTACTTTTTTTCTCGACAATCAAATGATGTTTATACACTGCGTTACCGCCTGAGTCCAGTTCGTTGTCTATGATTTGTATGGTGGTATGTTGTACTTGGCGATGGGCATTCGCTATGAACGTATTCCATTATAGAGTTCGCTCTGCAGTTTGGGACGTAAAGGGCAGCGACTTGTATGATGTCAGAAAAAGATACGTGACATTTCGAACACCCATTATGATATCAACTGGAGTATTAAAAAACTCGCATTTTTTTTTCTGCAATATCTACGGAATAACTCACCTTTCTGTCTGCATACTGAAGAGAGCAAAAATGCCGGACTAGTGTACGTCCCGATCAGAACGCAAAAGGTCACGATTACGAGTATGTGTCAGTCCGAGATGCGCACATTTTGTAGTCTGACTATCTACGGAATAACTCACCTTTTTATCTGCATACTGAAGAGAGCAAAAATGCCGGACTAGTGTACGTCCCGATCAGAACGCAAAAGGTCACGATTACGAGTATGTGTCAGTCCGAGATGCGCACATTTTGTAGTCTGACTATCTACGGAATAACTCACCTTTTTATCTGCATACTGAAGAGAGCAAAAATGCCGGACTAGTGTACGTCCCGATCAGAACGCAAAAGTCACGATTACGAGTATGTGTCAGTCCGAGATGCGCACATTTTGTAATAACACCGTACACGACATTGACATAGGCTTGAGCGTAACTCGATGTTTAACTCGTAATTCCGAAAAAGTACGTATTGAAAATCGCGAACGGGGTTTGGTTCCGTTCGTTCATTTCCACCGCAGAATTACGTAATGGTAATTATATGATGCAAACGCCACCTAGCACCGATTACTGACACATGATTATACCTTTAGGTATATTCAAGCGTAAGCGATATGTACTGCTCATACATGTAAAACATTAATAAACAATATGTACATATATGTGCATTGACACTAAGGCTGATTCACTCAAATTTACGAGGACATGCGGAATATAAAGAAGTTTGATGATGATGAATAACCAAAACTAAATCGGCTCTAGCAAAAATCTAGACGAGCGTTACAAAAAGTGGAACGCGCGTCATAATATGTAACGAAACGTAACGAAAATTAAAAACGTCCTCTATGGAAAAATACGTTAAAACGAACAAAAATCGAAACACGGCCGGTATTTGGTAACATTATGTTTACATAAACTTTCCGAACTTAACACAAAACTGAACGCGTGTCACAAACATGCGTAAACAGTACACTGGTCAGTGTTTATGCGGGATTAAGAGGTTCCATGGAATAACCGTATAATCGGTTTCCCTATCCTATTTCCCGTTTTAAATGTATACACTGAACGAGATTTTGTAGGCGGACTGGGTTTACTCGGGTCGCAATATTTATAAAAATGTGTACTTTACGTATTTTCAATAAATTACCTCGACTGTTAAACTACTCTGCAGAAGTATATTCCGCTCGTAAATCGTGTTCGGCAGCGCATGAGAATCGTCTCCGAGTACGACATCTCCGACATAAAACCACCATCTACACTGTCCGTTGTACGTTTCACAGCTGTTCGTCCGCGCGTCTAGCGTACGTTTCACGACCGTACATGACCCGGTGTCAGGTCCCATACCGCACCAGTGTCACTTAGCTCCAGTCCCAAAAGCAATATGATCAGTACATATCGTAATACGTTGTAATGGCACATAACAGGATTTAGCTCTCAAGTAGTGTAGACTCCAAAGTGATCATATACATGAACTAACATTACAATCTGGAGTGGACAGATATGGTTTTGGACAATGTTTAATTATAATTATGAACATTTCAGCTATGCATGTATGGGTATTTGGCTTCTAAGACTATTAGAAACGTGAACTTAGTTTGCAAGTATTGCAATAATTGCTGACAAATGTGTGGATTAGAATTGCATATAAAATATAATCGGAGTCGGCACCATGGCCTTAACAAATGACGTTAGACATTCACTCAAATGTACGAGTACATGCGGAATATAAAGAAGGTTATTGATGTTGATGATGATGATGAATAACCAAAACTAAAACGGATCTAGCAAAAATCTAGACGAGCGTTACAAAAAGTGGAACGCGCGTCATAATATGTAACGAAACGTAACGAAAAATAAAACGTCCTCTATGGAAAAATACGTTAAAACGAACAAAAATCGAAACACGGCCGGTATTTGGTAACATTATGTTTACATAAAACTTTCCGAACTTAACACAAAACTGAACGCGTGTCACAAACATGCGTAAACAGTACACTGGTCAGTGTTTATGCGGGGATTACAGGTTCCATGGAATAACCGTATAATCGGTTTTCCCTATACCTATTTCCCGTTTTAAATGTATACACTGAACGAGATTTTGTAGGCGGAACTGGGTTTACTCTGGTCGCAATATTTATAAAAATGTGGTACATAACGTATTTTCAATAAATTACCTCGACGGTTAACTACTCTGCAGAAGTATATTCCGCTCGTAAATCGTGTTCGGCAGCGCATGAGAATCGTCTCCGAGTACGACATCTCTGACCTAAAACACCATCTACACTGTCCGTTGTACGTTTCACAACTGTTCGTCAGCGCGTCTAGCGTACGTTTCACGACCGTACATGACCCGGTGTCAGGTCCCATACCGCACCAGTGTCACTTAGCTCCAGTCCCAAAAGCAATATGATTAGTACATATCGTAATACGTTTTAATGGCACATAACAGGATTTAGCTCTCAAGTAGTGTAGACTCCAAAGTGGTCATATACATGAACTAACATTATAATCTGGAGTGGACAGATATTTTGGACAATGTTTAATTCTAATTATGAACATTTCAGCTATGCATGTATGGGTATTTGGCTTCTAAGACTATTAGAAACGTGAACTTAGTTTGCAAGTATTGCAATAGTTGCTGACAAATGTGTGGATTAGAATTGCATACAATAATTATAATCGGAGTCGACACCACTTAACAAATGCCGTTAGACATTCACTCAAATGTACGAGCACATGCGGAATATAAAGAAGGTTGATGAGGAATAACCAAAACTGAAACGGATCTAGCAAAAATCTAGACGAGCGTTACAAAAAGTGGAACGCGCGTCACATAATATGTAGCGAAACGTAACGAAAAATAAAACGTCCTCTATGGAAAAATACGTTAAAATGAACAAAAATCGAAACACGGCCGGTATTTCGTAACATTATGTTTACATAAAACTTTCCGAACTTAACACAAAACTGAACGCGTGTCACAAACATGCGTAAACAGTGCAGACCCTGCTCGAACACGGATGAGGATAACTGATGACATGTTTTATTGAGAAATAAGGCGGATAAATTATCCTTGTAGGGGAGACCCTTGGAGTCATTTTCTAAGGCAACGATGGAATGTAGACATTTTATCGCAAAAGGCAAGGGTTAGAAAATGACTCCAAGGGTCTCCCCCTACAAGGATAATTTATCCGCCTTATTTCTCAATAAAACATGTCATCAGTTATCCTCATCCGTGTTCGAGCAGGGTCTGCACTGTTTACGCATGTTTGTGACACGCGTTCAGTTTTGTGTTAAGTTCGGAAAGTTTTTATGTAAACATAATGTTACGAAATACCGGCCGTGTTTCGATTTTTGTTCGTTTTAACGTATTTTTCCATAGAGGACGTTTTATTTTTCGTTACGTTTCGCTACATATTATGTGACGCGCGTTCCACTTTTTGTAACGCTCGTCTAGATTTTTTTGCTAGATCCGTTTCAGTTTTGGTTATTCCTCATCAACCTTCTTTATATTCCGCATGTGCTCGTACATTTGAGTGAATGTCTAACGGCATTTGTTAAGTGGTGTCGACTCCGATTATAATTATTGTATGCAATTCTAATCCACATCATTTGTCAGCAACTATTGCAATACTTGCAAACTAAGTTCACGTTTCTAATAGTCTTAGAAGCCAAATACCCATACATGCATAGCTGAAATGTTCATAATTAGAATTAAACATTGTCCAAAATATCTGTCCACTCCAGATTATAATGTTAGTTCATGTATATGACCACTTTGGAGTCTACACTACTTGAGAGCTAATCCTGTTATGTGCCATTAAAACGTATTACGATATGTACTAATCATATTGCTTTTGGGACTGGAGCTAAGTGACACTGGTGCGGTATGGGACCTGACACCGGGTCATGTACGGTCGTGAAACGTACGCTAGACGCGCTGACGAACAGTTGTGAAACGTACAACGGACAGTGTAGATGGTGTTTTAGGTCAGAGATGTCGTACTCGGAGACGATTCTCATGCGCTGCCGAACACGATTTACGAGCGGAATATACTTCTGCAGAGTAGTTAACCGTCGAGGTAATTTATTGAAAATACGTTATGTACCACATTTTTATAAATATTGCGACCAGAGTAAACCCAGTCCCGCCTACAAAATCTCGTTCAGTGTATACATTTAAAACGGGAAATAGGTATAGGGAAACCGATTATACGGTTATTCCATGGAACCTGTAATCCCCGCATAAACACTGACCAGTGTACTGTTTACGCATGTTTGTGACACGCGTTCAGTTTTGTGTTAAGTTCGGAAAGTTTTATGTAAACATAATGTTACCAAATACCGGCCGTGTTCGATTTTTGTTCGTTTTAACGTATTTTTCCATAGAGGACGTTTTATTTTTCGTTACGTTTCGTTACATATTATGACGCGCGTTCCACTTTTTGTAACGCTCGTCTAGATTTTTGCTAGATCCGTTTTTAGTTTTGGTTATTCATCATCATCATCAACATCAATAACCTTCTTTATATTCCGCATGTACTCGTACATTTGAGTGAATGTCTAACGTCATTTGTTAAGGCCATGGTGCCGACTCCGATTATAATTATTTTATGCAATTCTAATCCACACATTTGTCAGCAATTATTGCAATACTTGCAAACTAAGTTCACGTTTCTAATAGTCTTAGAAGCCAAATACCCATACATGCATAGCTGAAATGTTCATAATTATAATTAAACATTGTCCAAAATATCTGTCCACTCCAGATTGTAATGTTAGTTCATGTATATGATCACTTTGGAGTCTACACTACTTGAGAGCTAAATCCTGTTATGTGCCATTACAACGTATTACGATATGTACTGATCATATTGCTTTTGGGACTGGAGCTAAGTGACACTGGTGCGGTATGGGACCTGACACCGGGTCATGTACGGTCGTGAAACGTACGCTAGACGCGCGGGACGAACAGCTGTGAAACGTACAACGGACAGTGTAGATGGTGGTTTTATGTCGGAGATGTCGTACTCGGAGACGATTCTCATGCGCTGCCGAACACGATTTACGAGCGGAATATACTTCTGCAGAGTAGTTAACCGTCGAGGTAATTTATTGAAAATACGTAAAGTACCACATTTTTATAAATATTGCGACCCGAGTAAACCCAGTTCCGCTACAAAATCTCGTTCAGTGTATACATTTAAAACGGGAAATAGGTATAGGGAAACCGATTATACGGTATTCCATGGAACCTCTAATCCCCGCATAAACACTGACCAGTGTACTGTTTACGCATGTTTGTGACACGCGTTCAGTTTTGTGTTAAGTTCGGAAAGTTTATGTAAACATAATGTTACCAAATACCGGCCGTGTTTCGATTTTTGTTCGTTTTTAACGTATTTTTCCATAGAGGACGTTTTTAATTTTCGTTACGTTTCGTTACATATTATGACGCGCGTTCCACTTTTTGTAACGCTCGTCTAGATTTTTGCTAGAGCCGATTTAGTTTTGGTTATTCATCATCATCAAACTTCTTTATATTCCGCATGTCCTCGTAAATTTGAGTGAATCAGCCTTAGTGTCAATGCACATATGTACATATTGTTTATTAATGTTTTACATGTATGAGCAGTACATATCGCTTACGCTTGAATATACCTTAAAGGTATAATCATGTGTCAGTAATCGGTGCTAGGTGGCGTTTGCATCATATAATTACCATTACGGTAATTCTGCGGTGGAAATGAACGAACGGAACCAAACCCCGTTCGCGATTTTCAATACGTACTTTTTCGGAATTACGAGTTAAACATCGAGTTACGCTCAAGCCTATGTCAATTGTCGTGTACGGTGTTATTACAAAATGTGCGCATCTCGGACTGACACATACTCGTAATCGTGACCTTTTGCGTTCTGATCGGGACGTACACTAGTCCGGCATTTTTGCTCTCTTCAGTATGCAGATAAAAAGGTGAGTTATTCCGTAGATAGTCAGACTACAAAATGTGCGCATCTCGGACTGACACATACTCGTAATCGTGACCTTTTGCGTTCTGATCGGGACGTACACTAGTCCGGCATTTTTGCTCTCTTCAGTATGCAGATAAAAAGGTGAGTTATTCCGTAGATAGTCAGACTACAAAATGTGCGCATCTCGGACTGACACATACTCGTAATCGTGACCTTTTGCGTTCTGATCGGGACGTACACTAGTCCGGCATTTTTGCTCTCTTCAGTATGCAGACAGAAAGGTGAGTTATTCCGTAGATATTCAGAAAAAAAAATGCGAGTTTTTTAATACTCCAGTTGATATACATAATGGGTGTTCGAAATGTCACGTATCTTTTTCTGACATCATACAAGTCGCTGCCCTTTACGTCCCAAACTGCAGAGCGAACTCTATAATGGAATACGTTCATAGCGAATGCCCATCGCCAAGTACAACATACCACCATACAAATCATAGACAACGAACTGGACTCAGGCGGTAACGCAGTGTATAAACATCATTTGATTGTCGAGAAAAAAGTAAACATAACACGTAGTACACGCGCAGAAAGACAGGGAAAAGTAAGTCGACGGTGCACATAAATACCATAAACAACTGAAAGACCTTCCGTCCGCTCGGGAAAATAGTTCTGTTTACCATGCCAGTTTTACCGCATGGAGAATATTGTCCGAGCAGTTGGCTGGTATGTGTGTTCCCAAACAATTTCTTACACACGCTGTGTTTATTACGAAGCATAACGGGCCAACAATAAATGTAGATACATCAAATATAACGCACGTAGAGTATTCGTCTAAACAGACTGTTCAGCATGCCTACGTCGGATCGTCAGACGTTTTCATCGCTACAAAAGCATTTACGTTTAAATACCTCTTGCATTATGATAACTGTCGTGTGACTTACGCAATGTGCAAAACTAACGCCGCCGTTATGGACACACGAGAGTTATCATAATGTGTAGGTGTTGACGGATAAATAGAATAGTATAGTGCCGTGAATGAGAAAAAATATCTGGCGCGACACGGAAACGAGATGTGCTCGGCTCTGTACCATAGTGTTACCCTGAACCAATAAGAGCAGTATGTAAGGTATTCATTTCTTGAGAAAGTGTATAGCCCTGAAAAGGGCTGTTGTCTTTTAGTAAACTATGTAGTGTTCAGTTTTACTCCACATGCAATCGACGACTATTTGACAGGCCTCACAAATTTCGAGGTCTTTAAGGTCCTCTTCTTCAAAAAAGCCTTCGTCGAACTCTGGACAATTGTGTTCTTCCCCGTGAGTGTTCAACACTGCATAACATTTTCTACACTCTATGTAACAGTGTTCCCCGCACGTAGAGCATTCCCCGTTCTTCTGCATTCTTATGTAGTTGGTTGAACAGTTTAATGACTAATGAAATATAGCTGTATGTTTTTACTTTTATGCACATCAGAAGGATTGACCTACTTTTGGTAGTTTAGTCAATTTTCAGATTTTTCGACCAATCAGAAAGCACGTTGTATACGCGTTTTGTGATATCCTAGTGGATTGTACTGTTCTCCCATATAATTTTCAAATATTTTTGACAACTCCAATATTATCAAATACATATGAAAATGTCCTAGAAATATTTTTCATCCACTTCTGACAACTCTAATATTGACAAAAGTTAATGAAAATAAATATTGATTGTAAATCAATATATTGGTATTTTTCAATTTATGGTGGGTAAAATTGAATACGAAACATGTAAAGTTTTAACAATATTTTATTGAACAATAACATATTTACAACATGTATGTTTAACATTCAAGAGGCATGATCTATTTCTATTGGTTCAAAAATTGCCTTTGTCCCTGTAGCGTGATCACTGTCCTTGAAGCGTGAGCAATGGGAACATACACACATTGATTCAGTCTCACTAATCTGTACTATATCCATTGGTTCAAAACTGTCTGTATGTCCAGGAAGCATGAGCAATGGGAGCGTTAGTCCAGACAGTGTTTCAATCTTTACACTATTCCATAAGTACGGTTTACATTGGTTAAATAAGAAATTCACAATATTGTCATTTTCAACAACTTCGTTTCTCCATTGTTCAAATGTTATTTGTTCTACTTTATTCCTTGAATCTTTGGAGAACCCCGTTGTTGCTAATAAGGCTTCCTTGAACTCTTCAAACATCTCTATTTTCTCTAATTCATCCTTGATGATCTTGGGTGTAAGATATTGTTCAATTGATACTTTTAGTTTGAAAGCAAGTATCAATGCTTTCCTGTGTGGTATGTGATTTAATAGATCTGTCAGAGGATTCATTGTTACTGGTTTCCTGATTGCTATGTGAGTTAATAGATCTGTCAGAGGATTCATTGTTTCTTCAACTGTGTCTATTCATAGAATGATTCAGTTATAATCCGTTCCTACTTGTATAGTCTTCAGTAACAATCTACTTTCAGGATTGTTTGACTTGTTTCTTCAACTGTTCCAACCACGATTCATTGGGTCTAAAACTGATTTTGTTTTTAATTTGTACCCATAGTCTGTATGCTTCCAATTTCTCTTGGGCGTCCAATGTCATATCTTTAAGAATTGGATACCATTCTTCCATAATTTTATAGGGGTCTAATTTCTGTAGAGCTGCTTTAAACACGTCTTAATCATTCGGTATGTGTACGCAGCTAAAAACTCTATTTTATGCCGGTACGCCCGAGGCATAATTATCGGGCTAGGCGAGTGTTATTTGATCAGGAGCTATAGTGGTCACAAATTCGATAAGCCCCATTTCTCCAGTCACAGCCGCTTTAAACACGTCTTAATCATTCGGTATGTGGACGCAGCTAAAAACTATATTTTATGCCGGTACGCCCGAGGCATAATTATCGGGCTACGCGAGTGTTATTTGATCAGGAGCTACAGTGACCACAAATTCGACAAGCCCCATTTATCCAGTCACAGCCGCGTATGAGACACGCCATGCGATTTTGTGCCTTCGGACATCTGCGTAATTTCGTTAAATACGATTACTAAATTTACAATATTTTCCGTAAGTGTCGTCAACAGTTGACACAATTTTCAGAGTATGATTTCTATATCCGATTAGAGAGTCAAATTGCACTCGCGTTATATCTAAGCATCCGCGAAGAAGATGTCAAAATTTGTTCTCCGCCGCCCCCCTGTTTAATTAAGGCGTTTCTCTGCACACCGCTAACGTTCACTAAACGTTTTATGAATGACAGGTGTTTCTTGACCCGGACCCGCGCGTGCAGTCGGATGATTATGTCCATACGGCCTTTATCGTTTCAAATAATGACTATAATGAGCCGTGAATACTATACAATCGAGTGCCCGCGTACGGTTAATCTTTTGAACAATATACGATTCGTCGTGAATATAACACAACGGACTGAGCCGCTTATAATTAATTACCCCGCAGTCGATAGCTCACTGATCATCGATGCGTAACGATACCCCGTTGTGAAAATTTATCCATCTAATCCGGAATATTCCACGCAGGGCGACAAAGTCGCCGTGCGTTACATACAGAAAATTCGGGTTAGTCTCCAACCAGCCTAGATTTTGTTCCGCTATCATACCACAAAGAGAATATACAGCGGGACCCCTCTGGACACTCGGTTAAAATACGTACCTTCTATCCTTTCTGAAGTCGAAATCTCTGAATAGGTCCAGATGTATTATTTCGCATATTCTGAAATACCGCAGTGTTCTTATAATCAATTCCTCCTATACAGTTGGCAATGTTCTAGTATGATACAGCCTTGTCAAAAGTACCCAAACTCCCGCACTAGTTATCGGGTATTTGTATCCCAGGGTGTCCGGTTTAGAGAGGTTCGTTGTACTTATAAATCATCACGTCAAACATTTCGGGCCCCACATTATTGATAAAAGTGTCTCAGCTCACGACCAAGCTAAACTGGTATCATATTATTAGCCCAAAAGAATATGGAATTTACTGAATAAACGGTCTTATGGCATTTGCGACCAGCATCCACACAGGCTGATCAGGATCTGCACTGATCGCCATTCAGTCAGCGAAACCCCTGGCCTTCTTCTAATAATCGGCATAGGTCATCGCAGCCACAATTGAGCATTAACGCTTCGCGAGCAAGCGGAGTGTCCATAACGATGCACCGTATAATAGATATATTGCGGTTACTGGCTGCATTTTGTTGAATATAATTGCGACTTTCACGAGAAAACGGTCATAATCGAGGCGGGTATTTGTATCCCAGGGTGTCCGGTTTAGAGAGGTTCGTTGTACTTATAAATCATCACTTCAAACATTTCGGGCCCCACATTATTGATAAAAGTGTCTCAGCTCACGACCAAGCTAAACTGGTGTCATATTATTAGCCCAAAAGAATATGGAATTTACTGAAGAAACGGGTCTTATGGCATTTGCGACCAGCATCCACACAGGCTGATCAGGATCTGCACTGATCGCCATTCAGTCAGCGAAACCCCTGGCCTTCTTCTAATAATCGGCATAGGTCATCGCAGCCACAATTGAGCATTAACGCTTCGCGAGCAAGCGGAGTGTCCATAACGATGCACCGTATAATAGATATATTGCGGTTACTGGCTGCATTTTGTTGAATATAATTGCGACTTTCACGAGAAAACGGTCATAATCGAGATTTTACGGAGCCCCGCAGTGGACATGGATTTTTGTTATGAATTCGTTCCCGCGAAATAACAATTCGTTCCCACAATTTAACAATTCGTTCCCACAATTTAACAATTCGTTCCCACGAATTAACAATTCGTTCCTATGATACAACAATTCGTCCCCACGAAGAGTCCTAATTTTTTGTCATCGACGCTATCTCGCGAATTGAGAATGTCTATAAAGTACGACGTTTGACTTTAATATGTTCGAATCGAGATGTCCCGACTACGGACATAATCCTCTCTTTGAAATATTCTATACAATTTTTTGTATAAATCCCGTATCAATATGATTATCGGTCACTTAAGACGTATTGAAATCGAAACCGGCTCCCTACGGCCATAAAGCGGAGAATTTGTTGGCTATTTAGTCAACGAATCGATAGCGCATATGTCACGGGAAAACCCGCAGTATATCGAAACGGGTATAATAACCGCTAACGGAATACATCTTGCTGCTCGTAATTTAAATATATATACTACTCTATATATAACCCGCGACGCTATCTCGAGTATATCCGAATTGAGAATGTCTATAAAGTAGGACTTCTGCTATATCGGCGAAGCCTCTATCGAGAATGATTTAATCTCGGGAAAAGTACCGTATTTATAGCTATTAGGTGGTCAGTTAAGTAAACGTGTTTCAACATGTCGAGACTTGTTATTAAAGCTAAATACAAATATGTTTCTAGCCAATAACGCGAATATTAACCCATTGTGAGATTTTAAATAGCCCGGCATCAACGGTATCGATCCGTATATCGAATACGGGTAGAAAATTGTCGTCCGCTATTAACGGGTATAATACGGGTAAACGCCCTTATTTTCTTGACTGCACCGACCGATACGCGCGTATATTATAAGGTATACGTCGTCTATCGACGATCGTAAGACCCCTTTTCGCGGGAATCGATAACGGTACCCAGGATCGAGAACGATAACTCTCAACGATCGTAAGACCCCTTTTCGCGGGAATCGGTAACTTAAGGGAAGTCGTATTACCTCCCATGATCGAGAACGATAACTCTCAACGATCGTAAGACCCCTTTTCGCGGGAATCGGTAACTTAAGGGAAGTCGTATTACCTCCCATGATCGAGAACGATAACTCTCAACGATCGTAAGACCCCTTTTCGCGGGAATCGGTAACGGTAAGGGAAGACGTATTACCTCCGCCGGCTTAATTGGATAATAGTGAGTGTCTGACTTTACACAGGACCTGACTTCGTATGTGGTTACCGTAATGACCCTAGGTATATGGACAGATATTCGAGTTATCGATTAGTCGATCCCCATACGTTTACGTTGTAAATTCCGCCCTCCGCCACGGATGCGGATGCATCGTAGATTGAAATGCTCCGTTCTCACTACTAACAATCCTGAACCATCAAATTTGGTGTTAAGCGAACTTTAATTGACCAATAATTCCAGCACAAAAATATTTACACAATTCCCTAACATTTGATTGGTCCGTTGCAAGTCTCCGTCCAAAATTTATATCACAGTAAACTCCATGCCTAACTACTTTCCGTAACCGTCAGGCGCAGTTAAAATAATTCTTAAGAAAACGGAAAATAAACACATTTTCTTGATGAATTTATTTGAAATGCTGGAATTATAAGGAATGAATACCTTTTTGTGGAATTTATCGGGGATATAAGCTTGGAAAAGTCGCGGGAATACTGGACGAGGCCTTCCGGCCTTCGTCCAGTATTCCCGCGGCTTTTCCAAGTTTATACCCCGATAAATTTGATAAATTCCACAAAAAAGGCCATTCATTCCTATAGTTTATCCAAACTTGGAATGCTAGCATGCGAAACTCAAACAAAGGTCGAATTTACAATAGTTTCAAAATGTCATTTACCTTAGAAAGGTATTTATTATAACTCTCCAACATAATCTCGCACTCGCACTCATACGTTTACGTACCGCGAATCATAGATTCCCAATAGAAACAGGCAGATGGTCTGGTGTAGACTTCAATGACCGTATATGTACACTATGCAATTTAAACGAGATCGGTTCCGAAAAGCACTATATTCTTAGATGCTCATTTTTCAATGCGAAACGGGAACAATATGTCCATGCGCGCCATCTTGAATATCCCAGCGAACATGCATTTAATATATTAATGATGAGTGAAGATAAAGAAGAATTACTCAATCTCAGTAAATTCGCATCTGCAATAATGAATAAATTCCGCTGAAATATTCCTACTTGATTTTACATAATAACGTACGTTGGTGGATGTGATTTGCCCTTGCACTTGAAATTTACTGACCTGATTGGCTGAGCCACAGCTGTGCTCGAGTTCGGCCAGTCAGATTATTAAATCTCATGTTCACTGTTCTTTTTTTTTTTTTAAAGCGATTGCTCTGAAGGGTTTGTAGGTAATCGCGTAAATTGAGAAATATATATCCAGCCGCCTGTGACACAGTTCACGCCGGCCTGACAAAATTAAAGTACATATTTATGACTCGCCGTCATGAACCAGTCCACAGATCAGCCAAATATTTTCATGCAGCCCATGTCTTGACACACTGCCCCATAATAACTGGTTTGGCAAACTGGAGTTATCCGAATTTATCCTTTCAACACAGTGCGTATGTGCCGTGAAACACAGTGCCGTGAAACATTTTTGATATCCAGTCAATACTATTTTTGCATTTTACAGCCATTTGTAGGTGTTGACGGGATAAATAGAATAGTAGGTTAGTGCCGTGAATGGGAAAAAATATCTGGCGCGGCACGTAAACGGGATGTGCTCGGCAGAGCCTCGCCCATCCCGTTTCCTGAGCCTTGCCAGATATGTTTTCCCATTCACGACACTAACCTACTATTCTCTATATGCATGCCAGTCTATATCGTGTGCTCATTAATTGTGTGTTGGGAGTTATATGTAATGAGCTTACATATTCACATAAATATTAACACTGTTCGCTGTAATCATGGAAACTGTTTATAATAAATCCAAGTTTGATTGGATTGCATGAAAATATGGCGGTAAAACCTAAGCTGGTCGCACCACGGAAAAGTCCCTATAAAGAACGGCAGTACACTTCCAATCGTGAAGTTTTATTCCGTGCCATACCTGTACAAAATAGTGTGCTACAATGGTATAATTGATCATACTTGTGATTCGTGATTATTAGGTTTGAGGCGGCTTTCAGCTGCGCCGAAAACCTATTGTATTCGTTGGTTTTTGTTGTTTTTTTTTTTTTATTCAGCCGTTCAGTCTACAGCCCAAACCGCTGGTCAGATCGACTTCAAATTTTGCATGCCGATTCGGATCAAGTGTGAGCAGAGACTCAGAGATTTTCAGATATCTTTTAATGCTAATTTCCACGAAAACGGAAGTGACGTCATACTTCCTATAACTTCCTTATTTTCCAACTTTCTGCATTGGAAAGCTGACAAAATTCTCTATCTCAGACTCGCTGACAGTTTTCGGCTATCTGCTCAAATAAAAGAGCTATATGCATTTGAAGTTGAAAAATGTACATACTTTTCAACGATTTTGCCGAATTTCGGCTGTTAACGGGTGGTCTTTACAAACGTTTTCCAATTTGTACTGTACTGTCAGCAAAATAATTTCTTGCCAGGGTGATAGGGGAGTGTCAGCCGCATGAAAGATGATAATTGTCAGAGCTATATCTTGATTACTTACGGCTCTATTCGATGTCAAAGATGAACGTATTTTTTCAAGTTTTCAAAATAGAGCAAACGGATGTGACGTCAGCTTCGTTATTTATCATTCGATTTCAATTGTTTTTGATGTAGTCGATATTTCAGTCCTTTAGCTAAATCTTTGGCTGAGGATCGAACCCGGTATCCCTCGCTCCGAGTCCATCGCTCTACCTCTAAGCTAACCGGCCCCACATCGGTGTGATGATGCGAACACAATAATGTTGGACTGTTCATTCTAAAACTTCAGAAATTATTTTTGCAACCGATAGTTTACACCTTGGGCTAAAGCTTAGTTACACATGAAAGCAATGTTTGAGGCTCAAATCGTTGATGCAGCTCAAGCTTTTCTAGTTGTAAAGTAGACTGACAACATATTGTAATATATAGCAAATTATACATTGGCTGTCCGAATGTTTATCAATGTTCTAGTATACTATATACAGAGGATCTTACATGAGTGATGATTTTGTGTGACGGGTGTACTGATTTCACAGGAAACGAGGTTATGCCGAGTTTCATGTGATATCAGTCAACGTGTTTGATACATGTCAGATTATTTTTGTTTACTCTATGTTATGTCTATTCTAGATCAACTAAAACGCTAAAGTAACACATAAGTACAGTTTTGTCACGCTGTTTACATGTTCACTACCTGAGATACACAATGCCCATACACGCTATGCTGCACGTGTGCGTGAACAATCACCTGACAAAATCGGGTTAACCGTAAGAAAGAGGGAAGACCCATATTAATTTGCGAATCAGCGCAGTTTGGTCTGGTTGCACACTACATGTATATGATCAATACAGGATATGCGTGTGCCTCAATTGGTGGAAGTCCGATTTTGTCGGGAGATGACACAAACATGTACATTGTACTATTGACTATATATGATTCACTAATGCAACTTGTACCTCAAAATACATTTGAACTCTCCTGTTACTAACATTGAAGGAAACCACTCGGGAATTGTCTGGGAAAATGGCCATTCATAAGCAATGGCTGACTTTCCTGGACGTTCCCTTGTAACTTTTACAACATCGACCAACAGTCGCCTAGAAATTTCGATTTCGTCCTAGGCCCCTTGTTGATGTACATGTATCTAACTAGCTTTAAACATCTAGTTACAGATTTCGCACATGCACATGGCGAAAGCCGAACTAGTATTATGAGACAAGCCAAGTATAATATTAAAAACGTACACTGTTATTGAAGTTATCCATGCCCTGAAAGTAGTTTATAAGAGTCAACATAGTTTTTATTTTATTTTATCAGCAACTATTAGACTAACTAGTAGTAAATTATAATGCTTAATTTGTATAGAGGTCTCACAGAAGTGCTGATTTAATACGATATATGTTGAGCTTGAGTACTGATTGCATGGGAACGAGGCCATGCCGAGAGTCCAATGAAATCGGTGAATGAATTTTGCAGATGTGAAATTAAATCAACACAAATATTAAATGTTTCTTATTGCACAAGCACAGTATCATACATTGATTCTGTTACGATCACACAGCGTACTTTCTGCAATAGTTTTGTTTATATATTTATTACATTGGATTATTATGATTGTTAAACACAGTCTGTTGTTGCACAACGAAAGCCCATTTATGTGAAATAGCTTTCCCCATACTGTTGCAAAGATCATGTAATCAAATATTATAGTATTCACTTCTATAATTACAAATAGGTTGACAACATATACTGAACAGAATGGGCTTATAACTGAGGCACAGGCTGGTTTTCGGAAAGGATATAGTACGGCTGATAACATTTTTACTTTACATGCAATTATAGAAATACTATTTAGTAAAAGGCAACCTCTTTTCTGCACATTTATTGATTTTAGGAAAGCTTTTGATACTGTATGGAGAAATGGCCTCTCACTGGTATAAGCTGTATTGCTGTCCCGCATAAACGGAAAATGTTCAAACATAATTAAAAGCATGTATAAATGTATTAAATCTTGTGTTAAAGTAGGAAATGACTTTTTCAGAATACTTCCCATGCATGGTGGGTGTCAGGCAGGGTGAAAATATGTCACCATTTTTGTTTGCCATGTTTTTGAACGACCTTGAAGATTTTCTCAATGTATGCGGTATTGTAGATTTACAATCGGTTACATCTGACATGTTTCAACATCTAGATATATATGTTAAACTAGTCTTGTTATTATACGCTGACGACACTATTCTCATGTCTGAGACAGAAACTGGCCTACAAGATGTTCTAAATTATTTTCATCAATACTGTATTCAGTGGAAATTGGAAGTAAACGCATCAAAAACCAAAATTATGATTTTCAAAAAACGTAAATCATCAAAAAAGATAGCCTTTACATATAACGATAACACAATTGAAATTGTAGACCACTTTACATATTTGGGAAATGTTTTTTCACAAAACGGAACTTTTCATAAGACTAAGAAACATTTGATTGACCAAGCATCCAAAGCTCTTTTCGGCCTATTTAGAAAGATTAACAACTTGTCAACTCCAGTAGACTGTCAGCTTAAGTTATTTGATCAATGTATCACTCCAATTCTCTGATATGCCTGTGAAATCTGGGGATTTGAAAACATTTCGGCTATAGAAACAATTCATTCGAAATTTTGTAAAACTGTTTTGGGGGTAAAGAAATCCACACCAAATTTCATGGTTTATGGAGAACTCGGCAAATTTCCGCTTATTATTGACATTAAATGTAGAATTATTTCGTTTTGGGCAAAATTAGTTTCAGGGAAGCAGAGTAAATTATTGTTTCTTATGTATAAGTTACTATATACACAACATGAAGTAAATGTGACTCATTTCCGATGGATTCAGAATGTTAAATGTTATGTTAAATGCATCGATTCATCTTCACGTGGAATTACGTATAGAATCTTTAAAACAGAGTTTGGATTAGAAACATATTTAATTAATCTCACGGAAAGGTTAAGAAAAACATTGACCAGATTTCGAACTTGTAATCATAGACAGGCGGTCGAAACTGGTAGATGGACAGGTGTGCCGAGAGCAAGCAGGGTCTGCAACAAATGTGGCGCTGGTGCTCTCGGTGACGAGTTTCATTTCCTTTTCGAGTGCCGCTTCTATGATGAAGTTCGAAAACGGTATATCAAGCCATTTTATTTTAGAAGACCAAATATTTTAAAATTCGCACAGCTATTTGAGAAAATATCTGGAAAGCAATTAAGAAATTTAGCTATTTTTATAAGAAATGCTTTATGGTTATAATGACTAGTGAGCTTATACATATGCATTTTGTATTTTTACCCATCGTTGTATTATGTAATCTATTGTATACCTATGTATATGTATGTGGCTTAGAGTGAATAAAATGTATTGTATAGTTCACGTTGTTGCATTAGATTCCGCCATTCAACGATATTTATGTGTATTTCCCCATATTGCATGTGATATACTGCAATGAGATGTAATAAAGAGTATTTGAGAGTCTCGGGAGACGGTTCAAACGAGTGGTAACACCATATACATGTACATTGGAGATAATATGGAAAATTTTGAATTTTCTAAAAACATGCATTCTCATCTGGTAATTAAGATTGTGTCCCGTTTCTATTTGGTTAACAAACCGTATAGGTCATTTTCCGGCTGCATAGATGTACTGAGCAGATCAGGGGGCCGTTTCACTAAACTTCATACGACTAAAATGTTCTTAAGTGCAAAATTATGATAGTCTGTAAATGTCACATTAACAATGTTTTCTTGCAAACAATTATTGGATTTACATTTATTGAGCATAGGCTGCATATGCAGCCTATGCTCAACAAATGTAAATCCATCAATTGAATTTTCCAGACGATTCTAAATTTGCACTTACGAACATTTTAGTCGTACGAAGTTTAGTGAAACGGGCCCCAGGAGGCAGACCTGGCATACATGTGGCTGTAACTGGAGAAAAGGGACTCATGGGATTTATGACAATTTAATTCCAGCACAAAAATGTTTACACAATTCCCTAACATTTGATTGGTCCGTTGCAAGTCTCCGTCCAAAATTTATATCCCAGTAAACTCCATGCCGAACTACTTTCCGCAACCGTCAGGCGCAGTAAAAATAATTCTTAAGAAAACGGAAAATAAACACATTTTCTTGATGAATTTATTTCAAATGCTGGAATTATAAGGAATTAATGGCCTTTTGTGGAAATTATCGGGGATATAAACTTGGAAAAGTCGCGGGAAAACAGTATGAGGCCTTAAAAATTACAATTTTCGAAAACAAATCAAAAAGAAATCAAAAATATTTTCTTCTTCTTTTTTCGAAAATTGTAATTTTTTATCGCGACTTTTCCAAGTTTATACCCCGATAAATTCCACAAAAAGGCCATTCATTCCTATATTAGCTCCTGATCAAATACTCCTCACGCTTTTATAATCAAGCATGACAGTGTTTCATTGATGGAATATCGAACAGTGCAGATCAAGATCAGAATGTGCAGATTCACAGATTTATATGGACCTACACTGATCACACATCCCATAAGGCGAATGTCTCCAGTCACGGCCACAAATGCTAACGCATCTTGTTTCCAATATTTGTATAGGTGGCCGTGACTGGAGAAATGCGGCTTATGTTTTTTTGCGACCAGTAGCCTGTTTCACCAAATGGCAAAGTATACTTATTTAGCTAAGTATAGTTTGAGAGAGAATCATTTATTTTTCCCGAAATGCATTATTTCGAATAGAACTAACGACTGCATATATTTGATGATTAAAAGTATGCAGAATTATTATACTGAATGTATTACATTATCACAGCCAAAGTGGCTGTGATAATGTAATACATTCAGTATAATACAAATTAATAAAGTTATCCTTAAATTGAAAATTTCTGCCTCAAAGTGTACTAAGCCAGATAAGTATACTTTGCCATTTTGGTGAAATCGGCTACAGTGTAGATCCAGACCAGCCTGCAGACTACATGAGTTTGATCAGGAGCTACACTTGTCACAAATCCCATAAGCCATATTTCTCCAACGACAGCCATATATACCATTCACGAATAAACCAATTATAGAACTGCGTTACCATTGATGTGCAAATGATGTGCCAATAATCGCTAAATCATGTTACCGATGACCGTGCATGTCCTTAAATCGTTAACGAAGCTTATTTAGCTACAGCCATGTGTCCTAGACGTGTAACTAACTAGAATGCAATTATAAACTGGTGTCTATCGTGACGTCAAATAGTATTGTCGTGTAGGCAATGGTCCAGACTATTCTACGCAGGGTCTGTATCATTTAATATGACAATATTATGGGCCAATGCTAAACTATTTTTATCTCCTTATTTACTAACTCCTAATACATGTACTAAGTCCTAATTAGGATATAATAAGTCCTATTTGAGAGATACTAACTCCTAATTACTACTCCTAGTTGTTATCTCCTAATTAGGAGATAATACGTCCTAATTAGGAGATGTTATCTCCTAAATAGGAGTTAGTATCTCCTAATTACGAGATACATATATTTTAACATTGGAACCAGGACGCTTCCATACAAGATAGTATGGCATATTTCGACTTGCAAGCTGTTTTTGTTTTACACCCACTTATCAGTAACCTGCCCTATATTGACCGAATACGCAGTGACTGATAACATATTGGTGTATCAGGCATTGACCTGATACAAACATCCGGGTTGCAACGAAGTGAAAAATGACGTTCCATTTGTCGGATGACGTCACGTACCGTTACCGAATGACGTCAGTGAATTGACGCAACGTAAACAACTCCATATGTGGTCATGTTCGAGCATAAAACGTTACCTGATAAATAGAATACCGCCTCGGCAAGCCTCGGAATTCCTACGCGTTTCCTAGCCATGCCTGATAAACTTGATATTAATAGACAGTCGCCTGGTATTCCCTATCTATGGGAATTTAATATTGGGAGCTAAAAATATTTTTTTTTCTTTTAATTTGTTGACCGATTTTCAAAATCTACCTTTTGTTTTCTTAGTAATATTACATCATCGCCAGGCTATCTATCCAGGTGTTTTGCCCCATGTTAAAATACTAATAGGATCCTTTTTTTTTTCGCAATAACCTTTGATGAAATTCCATCACATAGAAAAATTGTGAATATTTTGTTACTTAAATTTTAATATGTTTCAGATTTAAATGTGTTTAATAGTCAAACGTTCGTCTGCAGGAAAACGTGGAACATATAGTAGTACGATATTAGTTATATTCTACGTAGGGTCAGTATCATTTTCATACGACAAGTCAGTATAATAATACTATTATGGCATATTCTACTTGAGTAAAATCGTGTAATACAATACTATTATAATAGCGCATTGCCTTCCTGTCCCTAATATTTCAGCGATGAAATAACTATCACGGTGCATGAGCACGTGGTTACAACAACAACAACAACGTCGCCCACTCCAAAGTAAGTATATTATTTGATATTTTCCTTAATATGCAACGGATTTTGATGAAATATGGCGCAGCAAACGCGTCTTCATGAGCTGCATTTAGTGGTCTATGGAGTTTGGCACATACTTATGTCGTTTTTTCGAAGAGACACGGACATCGATTCTTCGCAAAAACGACATAAGTTTGGGCGAAAATACAGAGACCACACAATTCAGCCATATTTCATCAAAATCCGTTACGTAATAAGGACACTATAAAATAATACGTACTTTGAATCGGTACTTGTTGTTGTTAGTACCACGTGATCATACACCTTGGCTATGTTAAACATATGCATACCATGTTGAGTTATTAATAACAGAAACACTCCAAACGGTCCATATGCTACTGAATCATGCTTTATGTAATACAGTGGAACCTCTCTAAACCGGACACCCTGGGAGATCCCCAGGGTGTCCGGTTTAGAGAGGTTCCACTGTAAATCAAGTTTGTGATCACTCTGTGACACAGTTTAGTGTTTTGCAATCACGAACACACGTCATAAGTAGAGCGACATTCCATTGAAAGCCATTAAAATTGAATACTCAGACTTGTCTAAGTTTCCGGTTTATAGAGGGTTCACTGTATATGTAAAACTAATTTAAATTGATAAGAAAAATGTATAAAATATACATAAAAATATAACTCTGGAGTGTGGAATAAAACCATGGGAGGTTGCGTTTACTGTGGTGTCTAAAACAGTTGGTCTGTTTAAAGAAGGACTACATGCAAAGCGTTAAAATGTCCACGTATGTATCATTCATTAATTAAAGGTAAACGATACATTGGTTGTAATTACGAATGTATGAAGTTACATTGACCCACGCTAACCCTCACCCATACAATATAATGTAATAATAAGAATAAGGTATGTTTTGGTTGGCAATACGAGGTTACTGTGACCCCACCCCCACACTACCATCCCACTACTTCAGACGTCTATACGCTTTATACATATGTGGCTGGGACTGGAGAAATGGTTCTTGTGAGTTTTGTGAAAATTGTAGATCAAATCAGCCTATGCATCCGTAGTCTGATCAGGATCTGCAGTGTTACCATTTCATCGATGAAATACCCGTGTTGCTTCTACCATGCAATATAGATTATTATCGGATTAACTAAATACTATTATACTGGGCCCGGTTGCTCCAAACCTCTGTTAGTTTAACAGACTGTTAAATTCTTAGCAATGCTAAGGATTTAACAGTCTGTTAAGCTAACAGAAGCTTTGAGCAACCGGGCCCAGATTGGGTCTTGCAAAAAATAATGTTTCAATGAAAATATTTCCAGATGAACACACAGACTTTCTGCCTGTTGATGACGTTATTTGTGGTGGTGGCGGACGCGAAAGATTACGGCGGTGCTTTCGGAAACTTCATCAGAAAGTAAGTTTCTGGACACAAGGTACGCAATGTCATAGATCCAAATCGATTGCTGAAAATGAAATATGCACACAGAATAGTGGCATATTTCATCAAAATTGCAAAGTATACTTATCTTGCTAAGTACACTTTGAGAGAGAAATTTACAATTTAAAGAGAAATTTATTGATTTTTATTATACTGAATTGATTGCATTATCACAGACATTTTGGCTGTGATAATGTAATAATTCCAGCACAATTCCCTAACATTTGATTGGCCCGTACCAAGTCTCTGTCCAAAATTTATGTCCCAGTAAACTCCCACGCCGAACTACTTTCCGTAACCGTGAGGCGCAGTTAAAATAATTCTTAAGAAAACGAAAAATAAACACATTTTCTTGATGAATTTATTTAAAATGCTGGAATTATAAGGAATGAGTGGCCTTTTTGTGGAATTTATCGGGGATATAAACCTTCCGGCCTTCGTCCAGTATTCCCGCGACTTTTCCAAGTTTATACCCCGATAAATTCCACAAAAAGGCCATTCATTCCTATAATGAATTAAGTACATGTACAGTGTATACTAATTCTGCATACTGTTAATCATCAAGTATATGCAGTCGTTAGTTCTATATGAAATACTGCATTTAGGGGAAAATAAATGGTTACTCCCTTAAAGTATAATTAGCTGGATAAGTATACTTTGCAATTTTGGTGAAATAGGCTACATATAATAGCATAGGACACTGCCGAACTACCGAATGATCTACCGAGGCTACAGACCGACTCACTTTACCGACTGACCGACTGACCGACCGACCGACCCTGAAAGACGTTATCCTGGTGCGGTGCACGGCATCATTTCTACACCGAATCACTTTTCTACAGGGGCCGTTTCACTAAGCTTCGTACGAATAAAATGTTCGTAGGTGCAAATTTAGGATCGTATCGAAATTTCAATGGATGGATTTACATTTATTGAGCATAGGCTACATATGTAGCCTACGCTCAATAAATGCAAATCCAATAATTGTTTACAAGAAAATATTGTTAATGTGAAATTTACAGACTATAATATCATAATTTTGCACTTACGAACATTTTGGTCGTACCAAGTTTACTGAAATGCCCCGCTGATTCGGTGCACGGATCCTTACTACACCGAATCACTTGGCTCCATAGGCGAATCCCAGTAAGATTCACTGGACAATTAACCCATTAAAGACGGGATATAATTATAGTACATGTAGTATGAAACATTTTACGGAAACCATCTTATTTTCTTTATTTCATATCGAAAGTATATGTTATTACCACTCATTAGAACCGTCTCGACGAGACGGTTCAAATGAGTGGTAACAACATACACTTTTATGGATAAAAAAAACAAAATAATGAGAGTTTGCAACAGCAATTATTTAATCTTTAGACTGAACGGGTTACGATTTGTGGATTCGTCGTTACCATTCTATATTGACGATTAAATGTTTTATTTACACTTTTCGATGCATCATGTACATCGTAAAGCAATTGAGCATAATGGTAGCTACATTAATTATACTACACACGTGACATACAAAATGTATTAGAAAGTAGTGTGTAGAAGAGCATAAAGTAAAGGGAGGTAATGCATAGAAAAGGAAGGAAGAAAAAGTTTCCATTTGTGTTCATATCGAAAAGACCTATTTAGTTGAATATGTGTCATTTAGTGTACATATGTAGGATGTATGATGTGCTTGATTGTCTTACAGTGCTAAAAACTTATTAGACATTACCATCCCATCTTGCTGAAATATCAAAACAAACCTGACAATAGCATAGGTAAAGCAGACTGGAGAACCTTGGTGAATTGGTCTACTATTTTTTTCACAGTCTACAGTCTGTTCCACGTTTTTTCTGCCGACGATCTTATGGTGATCTTATCTCTCAAATTTCCATTTCGTTTTCGTTTTTTTACCACCATTCCACCTCCTTTTTTTCCCCATGTTAAATTCCCATAGGAAAATAGTTTCTTCGCTATAAAATCAATATTTGATGGAATTTCATCCAACAGAATATTTTGGGGAGGGCGGTTAATTTGTTGTTATTGGTTAAAAAGTATTTACATTTAAATATTTTTTAGATGAAATGTGTTTAATAGCATAACGTTCGTCGGCAGAAAAACGTGGAACAGACAACTGTTACGGCTATATCCAGTATGAAAAAAAAAATTAGTATTATTAGTTTCGATAATATTAAATTTTAGCAAAATTTAAGATGAGCCTACTTTCTATTTTGTGGCATTTTGTCAAATATTGATTTTATTACGAAAATTATTTATCTATGGTAATTTAGCATGCGGTAAACGAGCTGGAAGAGCTACTGGAGGAGTTGAAAAGCGAAAAGAAAACAGCTTGGAAATTTGCCTTGAACCCTGGCTTGGTAGCTTGCAAATGATCTAAATAGGAAACAAAAGTTAAATTTTGAAACTCGGTCCACTATTGCTGAAATTAGATACATATATTTGACGTTTTCCCAAAGTAAAATCCCCAAAGAAAAAGGCACCCATGTGAATTCAACATGGAGAAAGTGTTTATCTTTAATAAAATCAATATTTTTTTAACAAATTTCACAGAAATAAAAAATAGGCTCATTCTTGAGTTCAGCAGAAAAGTAATAGTTACTGTAGTAAAATGAAATTGATACACCAGTAAACAATATACGGTCTTAACCCTTTGAACCCGAAATTCGGCGGCCATCTTGTTCTGAAAATACGAAATTATGTATTTACAATATAAATTTATGTAAATTTCGTATTGTGTAAAAAATACATATACACAATGTCATTAGCAATTTTAAATACATAAATGTATCATAGAGTGAAGAATAATGAAATAATATTGATATTTGGAGGCCATCTTGGATTTATGCAAATATCTCAAATTGCTTAACCCTTTGAACCCGAAAGCCCGCTATATCGGTTTATGCAAACAGTGCAGATCCAGACGAGCCGGCTCGTAACGAGCCGTCTCATCAGGATCTGCACTGTTTGAAAGTAATTTTCATATTTCTTAGAACATAAACACCTCCTTTTCATAAATGGACCAGTCCGAAAATCATTTTGTGACCATTGGAATGATCGGAACATTAGCATATCACAGTCCATTCCAGTTCCTTAGGGTTGAAAGGGTTAAAGTATAAATATTTTCACAAAAATATGATATTCTTTTGTGACATACTTTGTCTGTGTTAATATTATAACATCACGAATATTATTAAGTAAATATTTTGGCTATTTTGACGTCACGTTTGCGTAATATTTTAACATGACCAGGGGGCCGTTTCACTAAACTTCGTAAGACTAAAATATTCGTAAGTGCAATATTACGATAGTCTGTAAATTTCACATTAACAATGTTTTCTTGTAAACAATTATTGGATTTACATTTATTGAGCATACGATCCAGACGATCATAAATTTGCACTTACGAACATTTTAGTTGTACGACGTTTAGTGAAACGGGTCACAGACACGCTGATCAATACGAATGCGACTTCAATATACCATGCACATGCACATGCACATGCACAAAGTATTCACAATCAATAAAAAATGTATAACAACCTTACGTTTTGTTTCATTGGTCGAACGAGGGCACATGACGAGGTATCCAATGGCGCCATTTAGGCACTTGTCTTTCGATCTCAAGTTTTAGCGTGATCGGAGCGGAAAATGTTAGAATCCCGAGGTCAGAATTCCTCCACGTTTCCCAGCCTCGCCTGATAAATATGATACTAACATGGTATTGTATTGATAAGGTAACGTTATGTGCTAGAGAATGGATATAATAACACGGCTTTCGTTGAATAGAACCCACACTCGTTTAGGTTGCGCCATTACACTGACGTCATTCGATAACGTCATGTGACGCCGTTCGACCAATGGAACGTCAGAGAACGTAGTTGTGACCCGGATATGCGTATCTCAATGCAGGATACAGTGAAACCTCTATAAACCGGACACCCTGGGAGGTTCCCATGGTATCCGGTTTAGAGAGGTTTCACTCTAAATAATCTCCTATGGTGTCCGGTTTAGAGAGGTTTCACTGTAAAGCAGGCATTTGATGTGCAGGGTACGATAGTCTGTTATCAGTCTGTGTGCATTCTGTCAATGCATAGCCAGTTACTTTATAAAGCATGATAATCTCTATATTTCAGAAACATCCCGAGTGGCCACACCCTGTATTCGTTCGTGGAGACATGCGAGGGTTGCGGGGGTCTATACGGCAGCGACTTTACGTACAAGTGTCTGACGGACCTCTCCTTCAAGACGTTTAAAAACTGCTTTATTGCAATCGAAAGCTAACACACTGAATGAGTGTTGTCAATAAATGATCATCATTATCAATAATAAACTAAATCGTGCTTTCCGGCCGTTTTTTCGTCGATAAATGATAGAAACACTATATATCATGTTGTATTGCAATCGTAAGTAATAATTGAGACACGCCACGTGATTTTGTACATTCAGATATCTGCGTAATTTCATTAAATACGTTGTAAAAATTTACAATATTTTTCATAAATAAAGTCAAATGTTGACATGTTTTCAGCATACATGCGGAATATGTATATATTGTACATTTTGTAAACGTATTTCGTGAAATTACGCAATGTCCGAAAGTACACAATCACATGGCGTCTCTCAAGTATATGTTAATAAAGGATCAAAACACTGCGCACTTGTCAAGTGTCTGGCAATTTATTGTCAATAAATGTTTAACATAACACTCTATTTGTAATGCTTTATTTTAGTCGAACGCTAACGGTTTGGATGGTTGCTGTCAATAAATCATTACGGTATTCTACACATATGGCATACTCTATTACAATCGTACGAAGCCCCGTAGACGACGTAGAATTCTTTTTTTTTATTAATTCGTTCCCACGAAATAACAATTCGTTACCTCAATTTAACAATTCGTTCCCACGAAATAACAATTCGTTCCCACGGGAACAAATTGTTAATTCGTGGGAACGAATTGTTATATTGTGGGAACGAATTGTTAAATTGAGGGAACAAATTGTTAATATGAGGGAACGAATTGTTATATCGTGGGAATGAATTGTTAATTCTAGGGAACGAATTGCTGAATTGAGGGTACAAATTGTTATTGCGTGGGAACGAATTAATAACAAAAATCCATGTCCCCTGCGGGGCTAAGTACAATCGAAAGCTAGCACACTGAATGAATGTTGTCAAAAAAAATATAAAGGCTCTGCGTATGTTCGTACGGAGCCCCGCAGGGGACGTATAATTCTTTTTTATTAATTCATTCCCACGAAATAACAATTCGTTCCCACAAAATAACAATTCGTTCTCTCAATTTTACAATTCGTACCAACAAATTAACAATTCGTTCCCACGATATAACAATTGGTGTTCACGATATAACAATTGGTGTTCACGATATAACAATTCGTTCCCACGATATAACAATTCGTTAATTCGAGGGAAGGAATTGACAATTCGTTCCAACGATATAACAATTCGTTAATTCGAGGGAAATAATTGTTAAATTGAGGGAACGAATTATTATTCCGTGGTAACGAATTGTCATTTCGAGGGAACGAATTGCTATTTCGTGGGAACATATTATTAATAAAAAAATCCATGTCCCCTGCGGGGCTCCGTATGTTCGTGCTTTCTAGCAGTTTATTGTCAATAAATGATAACAACACAAATTGTATCATGTTTTGTAATAAAGAAGTGTAATAACAATAAAAAAAATACACTAGTGTAATAAATATGCAATTTAGGCCGCTGCAGAAAACATGATAGATGACCAGTACAGATTCAATATAGGAATTAATGGTCTTTTTGTGGAATTTATCGGGGTATAAACTTGGAAAGTCGCGGGAATACTGGACGAAGGCAGAAAGGCCTTGTCCAGTATTCCCGCGACCTTTCCAAGTTTATATCCCCGATAAATTCAACAAAAAGGCCATTCATTCCTTATAATTCCATCATTTGAAATAAATTCATCAAGAAAATGTGTTTATTTTCCGTTTTCTTAAGAATTATTTTAACTGCGCCTCACGGTTGTGGAAAGTAGTTCGGCGTGGGAGTTTACTGGGATATACATTTTGGACAGAGACTTGCTACGGGCCAATCAAATGTTAGGGAATTGTGTAAATATTTTTGTGCTGGAATTATTGTATAATATGCTGCTTATGCAACACATATAATTAATTTGTGTTGATTTAATATGATATTTATTATTCGTTGACTGATTTATTTGACTGGTCTACTTTGGTCCGGTGTTTCTCAACCATTGTGAGTCTGACCTGGATTCACACTGTTTGCGAACATTGGACTATGATGCATGATTATTCACTCCGGATAATGCTGTTAGGATTACGTTTTGTAGCACAGACGAGTTTATGATTAGCTTATTGACCCCGATATGTCCTCCGGAGTCTGTGCGACCCGTAATACCCTTTGGTTAAACCTCAAACCCCTCCGTTATCACATTTATTACAGCCAAATTTCTGTTTGAACAAATTGATGGAAATGGTTTCTGTAATCCCATTCAGGGGAGATAAATATAGATATATTAGAATAATAGCTGTTTTATTATTGTATCTGCACCTGTAGATTTTCCATCGGTTGGTTCGCATAATAAACTGAGCAAGGAGTGATTTAGGAATAGCCATTTTTCCATTTCGAGCTCGAGTATATACTCCAGCTCTGCAACACAGGTTGAAGTAACGGACTGAGGTCTATAAATACATTAAATATGCCTAAAATCATCAATAAACGAAAATAAAATAAGCTAAACAATATGTTTTATTCCCTATATATACACATATATATACCAAGGTCCAGAAGTTTTTAATAGGCCGTACCCGGACGGCCTCGAGACAACGGACTCTCACGAAACAATCAACCGAGTTATATCATTGTCGCCTATTGCAGTAGTCAGCAAAGTGTTGGCCCTCCACAACGATATATTCCCCGATGCGCTATGTCAACGCGTTTTCGAGCTATCGATTATTTTGCTTTAAAAAAAAAATAAAATTTGATAGGTCTGAAAAGATCTCGAACACATTTCCGGGGCTAATACTGCTATATGATAGTGTAAACATCGGGTTCAAAATATACGCTTACGTCGTCCCGGCCCGTAAAGAAACATTTTGCATAAAATAAAACATTGTTTCCAATAGAACATTTGATCAAACCTACATTTATACCCGTCCCGTGCATCACGACAGACAATTTAATCGCACTGACAATTCTATCATTTCTCGGGAAGCCATGTTTTCCAATCATCGTGGGCTTCCCCGATGACGCCATAGCTAAACGTACAGTCGTTGTTTCACTACATCTGATTGGCCGATAACCGCGGAAGGCCAGCCGTCAGATGGTACTTTCAGCTTCGCTTCCAAGGTAAGCAGGAGTTCGGCTCAGTGTAAACATTGTAAATGCTCCAGGTTACGAACATGAGATATCTTTCAGCCAAATACGTATGGGCGATGGCTTGTGTGATCAAATAATCAATTATTTAACATCCGAGCAAACAGTTTTTACCCACGCAAGTCGGAACCTAACTAATACCCCATGACAAAATATACTGGTTGAAGTTGACCATGATATTCAGTGACAGTGACCGTCACGGTTCCTAAGCTGTCAAAGTGATTCAATCCGCACACTGGCTGCCCCCATCCAAGAACAGTGCATGGCTTTTATCACCCATTCCATCTCCAAGTGACGAATAATTCTCTCCATTACCGCTAAATGCTCCAAGGTGGCTAGTTGCGTACTAGTAACTCTTCAAAGCCTCCCGTATACCATACGGAATATTTCATTTTGAAAAGCAAGTTCCACAAAAAAAACTAGCAGATAACTAGAGTTGTGATTTTTCAGGAAGTATATTTGCAGAAAATGTGATATTTTCTGCATATTTAGGCCTGCCTAATAACTTTAATAACAAGAACTCGCATCGTTAAACGAAGCTAATCCCCTGGCTGGCAGCCTTGATAATACAAAAAGTCCTCGGTGACCTACACTTTGGGCAGTCGGACATGGGTCGTATGCAAAATAAACATCCCTATTGTGGCCAAATATTATTAAAATCGGTGAAGAGTTCAGAAGTTATTGAAAGGTGTTACTAACGAACGAACGTGCATACGCACGTACGTACATGGACTAACGCTATATCCCCTCTTGCCTATCGGCTAGGGGATAATAATTTTGGACAGATCATTGTGATCATAATGTCAAGCCAGCTATTCACAATCTGGCTCAATTACTTGTGGTTGTATATGTTAACCCTTTCAACCCTAAGGAACTGGAATGGACTGTGATATGCTAATTTTCCGACCAATCCAATGGTCACAAAATGATTTTCAGATTCGTCCATTTATGAAAAGGGGGTGTTTTTGTTCTAAGAAATATTAAAATTACTTTTAAAAAGTGCAGATCCTGATGAGACGGCTCGTTACGAGCCGGTTCATCTTGATCTGCACTTTTTGCATAAACCGCTACAGCAGGATTTCGGGTTCAAAGGGTTAAGGCTGGAAAGAAAGATAGGCAGGATGATGTTTTGTCTCTTTCTTTTTACATATATATATATATATATATATATATATAGAAACAATACAATTATAAAAAATACTGTACTGATTAATTAACTATGGTGGCATATATTTGCCATCGAGAAGCCGAGATGGGGACATAATTTATCACAACATGTTGAATTAAATATCACCACATGTCGACAAAACGTGAAACATGTTGAGATAAATTGTTGCGTTATGTCGACATGTTGTGTTAAACTATCACGCTATGCCGAAAGTATCACGTGATTTTTGACATGTAGTGTTGATTTTAACATTATGTCGACAAGTTGCGATAACATATCACATTTTGTCGAAATATTGTGTTAAACTTACGTTAAAGCCATTTGTAGGTGTTGTCTGGATAAATAAAATAGTAGGTTAGTGCCGTGAATGGTAAAAATATCTGGCGCGGCACGGAAACGGGATGTGTTCGGCAGAGCCTCGCCCATCCCGTTTCCTAAGCCTTGCTAGATATGTGTTCCCATTCATGGCACTAACGTACTATTCTCTATTTTGCAAACACTGCAGATCCAGATAAGCTGACTTGTAGACAGCCTTCTCATCAGGATGAGCATTCATGATCTGCAATGTTTGATATTTCATTTCAGATACTTAGAGATGAAACTATTTAGATATAGAGAATAGTAGGTTAGTGTCGTGAATGGGAAAACATATCTGGCAAGGCTTAGAAAAGCCATTTGCCTGCCGCGCCAGATATTTTTCCCATTCACGGCACTAACCTACTATTCTATTTATCCCATCAACACCTACAAATGGTTTTTAAATGCAAAAAAAATAACCCCAGTCACCGCACATATTCATACGCAGTGATTAGGTCGTATTGACAGGATATTGTATACGTCTGTGTAAAAACAAAAACAAACAAGAAAATGTTCCCTGTCGGCAAAGGAGTACCGCCACGCCCTCCCCTGGCAGTAGCAGATGGGACAGACTCAGGCGAAACTTCTTAGCCGAATGTGCAAAATGTTTAAGCACAGTTTTGAAGGTCCAAAAGCCAATATCAAATTAAGGGCAGCATCGGTGTGTGGCAATTTTGCACAAGTATGATGTACTGAAATATTAAAATAATCGGTCAAGGGTTATTGAAGTTTTTGTCAGAATTGAGAAACTCTGGCAAACGTCTTTACCAAAACTTCTAAGTGGTTAATGTGTTTGTTTGTTTATTGGTGTTTAACGGCCTATCAACAGCTAAGCTCATGTAGCCGGGCAAACGGGTTCGATCCCGTTTTAACCTGCTGCATTTAGGGGGGGGGTCCCAAAATTAGAACGGAATATTTACATCGAGAAAAAATATATTCAGCCCTGAAATTTTAATAACCTCACCTGGTGCCAAGTCCATACCACACCAAAGTCACTTGGCCCCTTCCACTAAAATAGGATTACGAGTAATCGTAATACTCACATAAGGGGTATAACCAGATTCAACTGTCATATACAAAATGCCAAATACGTACATGTATGTGAGGTCCAAACCAGGTCTCCAGTCGGGATTCCAGTAAGGATGAACCCTGATCGTTAAATTACCCATCGTATGCTCCCACCTGTCACCCACGCTAAGTGGTTAAGCGAAATTGAGAATGCCAAACTGTCAAGGTTTTATTAACAGCAGCATCGATGTGTGTCAATTGTGTACACGTAAGAAGTACTGTAATATTACAGTATTCGTTCAAGGGATATAAACATGACAGAAACAAAGTGTTTATTGGAAATTGTGGAGGTCAAAATGTCAATGTCATATATAAGATGACATGGACGAAACCTATAGGGCAACACCGATTCTAATTAATAAGTATTATAGCTAACTCTAAATAAGATAACTTAAGCTAGTTTTAAATGAATTAGAGCTAGCTTAGAATTAATTTGAGAGCTCTTCATATTGATTAAAGCAAACTGCAAATACCATACATTAAAAAGTAATAGTATTAACTAGCAGGCATTGAATATATTAGAGATAAGTCTAAATTATTTGCAGGGAGTTCAGAGACATATATTTAATGTCTTAAAATCAATTTGAGCTACCTGTAATTCATTTGGAGGTACATATATCGCGAATTGATTTAGAGAGTATTAAATAGATGAGCTTTTTGAGAATGTATTACTTGATTTAGAGCTAGTATTATATTTTTTCTTTAGAGAGCTCTTAAAATGAATTGGAGCTAGCTTGACAGTAGTTATAGCTCGCTGTAAATCAATTTCAGCTAGCTCAAAATATTTTAAGCCAATTATATTTGTTTAGAGTTGCATCAATTAGTTGAGTTCATGTACATTTGGTGTTCCATAGTTTTATTGTGTCATACATGTACATTTCAGTGATCTCGATCATTTGTCCACTTATTGTGGTTACTAAATAAATTGAAAACATGATTGAGCTCACTTTAACCCTTTGAACCCGAAATCCCGCTATAGCGGTTTCTGCAAAAAGTGCAGATCGAGATGAGCCGGCTCGTTACGAGCCGTCTCATCCGGATCTGCACTTTTTGAAAGTAATTTTAATATTTCTTAGAACAAAACCACCCCCTTTTCATAAATGGACGAATCTGAAAATCATTCAGGTTGTGACCATTGGATTGGTCAGAACATTAGCATATCACAGTCCATTCCAGTTCCTTAGGGTTAAAAGGGTTAAACAAAAACAGATTGTCGAACCACAAAACAATAACATAGTGTTTTTACACACTACAGTAGCCGATTTCATCAAAAACGCAAAGTATACTTATCTAGAAAAAATCGTTTTTCCCCCGAAATGCATTATGTCATATAGAACTAACGACTGCATATATTTGATGATTAAAAGTATGCAGAATTATTATACTGAATGTATTACATTATCACAGCAGAATATAATGTGATAATGTAATAAATTCAGTATAATAAAAATTAATAAATATATCCTTAAATTGAAAATTTCTCCCTCAACGTATTCTTTGCCATGTTGATGAAATATGCTAACGATAAAGTGTATAAGACATTGAGTTAAACACTGTTATCAATGACCCTTTGCATGAGTCAATTGTATAAGTTGCATGATATTAAACAAATTGCTTAAAGGCACATGCCCACTCAATAGACACAAACTGTTGTTAATACATGTAGGAATTAAAAAACGTGTATAAGTGTGTCACTATTCCACCAGTTCTAAAAATTACGAGTGCCCGCTATACAGATATAATCATTTAGTAATATTTTTTTTACTGATAGTGACTCGCGCTGGTATCAGGCTGTTTTCATATGCAAATGAGGCATGATATTTTTTTAGTATTTATACTAATTACATGCGTCACCTGAAATAATAATATTTTAGACATATTATAAAATATGATAATTGCACATAAAAAAATAAATACAGAGAATAAACAGTAATGTCCGTTAACGTTTTTAAAGAAACACGGTTATCGCCCCTAATATCAGCGTGGAAATTTACGTCTGATATAAAATGTATAATAATGCCAATCAAGATGTGTGGTAATGGTGAATGAATGTTTATGTTGCCACTTGTAATTTTTAGAACTGGTGGAATAGTGACACAATTATACACAGGATCTGCACTTTTTGCATTGTGACCAGCCACACACAACCGGATTGTTGTCAACTCATTTTGTTATTGCCGCGGGGCGAACATTATTGGTATGCAATCTAATTAAAGTTAAATGATCTGTCACTGCGAAACCTAGCTTAGGAAATCTCAGCTCTACGGATGACATTAAATTTTACTATTTCATCTGTCTTTTATATGTTCTGTATCTGTCCAGATACATGTAGCATAAAAGACAGAAACAATAGAAACAAAACACATCCGTAGAGCTGAAATGTTCTAAGCTATGCGACACCAAATCACTTATAAATGTTCACACTACGGTGATCACATGATGATTTTAGATTAATCCAATCACATTAACGTTAATACACATTCAATACATATGCAAGTATGTTCTTACCTATGCCTCTCTTGCCTAACCAGTCACACACAACCGTAACGCGTGTGTTACCTAATCATTGTGTAATCGCCATTGGGACGAACATTATGGGGGTCGCATTATGGTGGGATTCTGAGATTATACGTTAAATCACTCGTCACCAGTGCACCAAATCCATCGTTACGCGCTACGACGATCACATAATGAGACTGTTATCTTCGATTAATTAAATCAGAATTAATACACAACTACGGTCTACAGGTAATTAGCCTGAGAATAAACTTCACACTTCAAATAGATTTCTTTGTTCGCCGTTTACTTCTTTACATACGGACATTTATGAAGCATCTATGAATACTGGTCCCAATGTTCACCAGGGTAAATGCGTTGCGGCGCGCATATACCGGGAACCAGATAAGACTACCAATCAAAAGGATCATTACAATGAGATGACGTCACATGGAATTCCGGATGGACTTAGAGTGCCAAGGCTTCGCGAGAAATTATAGAAATGTCTGCGATTAAATTGTCTGTCGTGACGCACATGAGGTGTATACATGTAGGTTTGATCAAATTTTCGATTGGAAACAATGTTTTTTTCTATGCAAAATGTTTCTTTACGGGCCGGGACGACGTAAACGTGTATTTTGAACCCGATGTTTACGCTATCAGAACAGAACAGAACACAGAACAACTTCTCAGATCAGCTAGTGGTATATGAGTAAGCTGCGATATGCATGCGCACGTACATGACTATTGTATGAATGGTAACACGGCAAACTGTGACAATACACATACATGATAAAAAATAGTAATGCAGCGAATATGTGGTATTTTGTAACGCTATTGTGTTTTTTTATGATTCAGTATATTCGCAAGGGAGCCATAATAATGAAACAAGACCGCACCGTGAAACGAGACACCAGAAAACTCGTATTGGTGTTTCTAGTATCGTGTTACACTGTTTGTGGCTAAAACAAAAATAGGCAACAAGGCCACCGTTATCCTCGTTTACCATGTACAACCCGACACCGGTAACACGGATATAAGTGTTTCCCGTATCGGGTTATACTAGACCATTTATCAATTAGTGAATTTGTTATACTTAGTTTGATGAATCTTACACACATGTCGCATTCAGTGAAGGGAGAAAAATACAGACGGTTCTACGAGCCATTTGCAATCATGAATTTTCCTAGAAAGCTGTGTATGTAACTCATACAAATTAAGTAGTTGTGATAACATTGATGTACAATGTAGTCTCAGAGTAGCCTGCGCCTTAGCTCAGTCTGGACAGACTGCCATAACGGACATGTTTTGTTATATCATTGTATGAAACACGAAACACGGAAGTCAGAATAAAACAATGAGTTTCCATGGTCATTATTGCACTTCGGTAATTCCGAAACCTGTTTAACCCTTTCAACCGTTCAGGTTGTAAAAAGAACATTTCCAAACATTGTAGATACAGATGAGTCGGCTTATATCTAGCCGTCTCATCAGCATCTGCAGTATCTGTCATTGTTAATATTATTATTGGTGCAGCACAGTATATTTGTATTAATGGAATATACTCCAAATGTAACACGGGACATGTCGTTTTATATGTTTAGGGGTGATCAAAATATATGGTGAACACAATATACATGTACATATATGTTGTCCTAGTGTATGGGCAGAATATTGAGGGAACAAATTGCATTGACGAGTTCACTGGCCGCCTAAGTTATTTAAAGTGTTTCATTATTATATTAATAAATACACATAGCTTTTTTATTTTTATTTCTGAATGAGACTTTAATTATTCTTTGTATTTTATCCCGTGAACACAGTGCGTATGTGCCGTGAAACACGGTGCCGTGAAACATTTTTGATGTCCAGTCAATACAATTTTTGCATCTTACAGCCATTTGAAGGTGTTGACGGGATAAATAGAATAGTAGGTTAGTGCCGTGAATGGGAAAAAATATCTGGCGCGGCACGGAAACGGGATGTGCTCGGCAGAGCCTCGCCCATCCCGTTTCCTGAGCCTTGCCATATATTTTTTCCCATTCACGGCACTAACCTACTATTCTCTATATATTTTCCTTATTTCTTAACCAAAATATATGTTGTGACCACTCATTTGAACCGTCTCGGCGAGACCGTTCAAATGAGTCGTCACAACATATACTTCTGATGAGAAATAAAGAAATTCTTGAGCCTTGCCGGATATTTGTTTCCCATTCACGGCACTAACCTACTATTCTCTATTTATCATATTAGGCCGACGGAAGTAGTAGTGGTTGACATATTTCTTTATTTCGTTGCTAAAGAGGGACATTTTATTAAATAGTGAAGTTCTTCACCAGTTTCCATCGGTAACTTGTGATTACTAGTTCTAAATTTTACAAAAGTGATACTTATTTCTTGAAAGTAATTTAAACTATTCCTCAAGGTTAGTGTTATGTTTAAATGCTGGGTAATTTTGCCTTTTGACGACCCACTAGTTTTTTCATCCCAATCCAGTATGAATTGGTCAATCAAAGTACATTTAATGCAGGGCACATTTACCTTCGTGTTTTCATAAAATGTTGCTGACTTTCCAGTTTCATTCAGGATGTTTTTAACAAACTTAGCCATTTAAAATCAGGATGTCCTATCGAAGAAATATGTTCATTTAAAAGATGTGATAGATTTGTATTCTTACCTTGAACAAACCTATTCCAAAAACCTAGTACTCTGCACTTAATCGTAACAAGTATGGGGTATCGTCCTAGTTCAGCATAAAGTATATATAATGGGGTACTCTTCTTATTTGTGTGATATATCTTAAAAACTCGTTAAATATTTTTTCAATAATATCTATGTTTTCAAAACCCCATACTTCGGACCCATACGTTAAGATAGGGAGGATTGTATGGTCAAATAGTTTAAGTTGTAGATCTATTGGAAGGTCCATATTATTTATACGACTGTACAATAAATGTAGTGCCTTTCTTGCTTGTTCTGCAACATGCTTCCGGGTTTTCAAGAAACTACCGCTTCTACTAAAGTAAAGACCAAGATATTAGTATTCATTAATTATTTGAATGGTAGTTGTTCCTATTCGGACGTTGCAATTGCCTCTGCTGCGACTTCCAAATATTACTATTTTTGTTTTGCTAAGATCAATATTTAATTTACATGTAGCACAGTAGTCTTTAAAATCGCTTAGGCGTTTCTGAAAGGCTTCTGGGCTCTCGGCAAAAATTACCGTATCGTCTGCATAAAGTAGGACAAACAGCTTCATACAAAATGCAGAGTCTATACTATCATGTCGGATTTCTATTCCTGAGTTGTCGTTTAATACCAGGTGATGTTCAAGATCATTTACAAACATTGAAAATAGTATTGGTAATAAATGTTCACCTTGTCGCACACCACAAAATCTTGGAATATATAGGGAGGTATCATTATTTACGGACACGCATGTTTTTATTCCTTGGTACATATTGAGTCTAACATTGAACACATTTCCATTTATATAAGAGTTTAGTAGATTTTGCCAAAGGCCTATTCTCCAGATATAATCAAATGCCTGAGAAAAGTCGATAAATGAACAATATAGCTTTTTCTTCTGAGATTTAAGAAATTATATTAATTCATACAATACGAATACGTGATCGGTAGTGTAGTAACCTTTTCTATAGCCTGCATGGTTTTCTTGTAAAATATCGTATTCGTCTAAAAAAAAACGTGCTTAAGCGCTTGTTAAGTACAGCGGTGAATACTTTTCCAAAACAACTTAACGTGGTAATAGGTTTGTAATTCTCGGGGTTCGATTGGTTACCTTTGTCTTTAAATATTGGTTTGATAGTGCCTTGTAACCATGCATCAGGTATTATACCTGTGAACAAAATAAGATTAAAATGTGAAATGTATAATGGTAACATGATGTCTCTAGATTACTTTATGTATTTGTTTAATATTAAATCGCTTCCTGGACATTTGGAGTTATTTAACTTCGATATTGCATTCTGAATCTCTTCTGCACTTATAGGAGAGTCACTGTCAACTACATTTATATGTTCATTAGCGTCAACATCATTGTGCTTATTAGCGTTTATCTTTTTAAAATATTCGTAGAGTTCGTCTACTGATGATTGGACTTTGGTACCTTTCTTCTTTAATTTGTTAAGTATATTCCAATATTCCTTTGGACAGTTGTGCTGCATGTGCCTAAGCTTTTTCTCAGTCTTAGCTTTATTCTGTGTAATATATTTATTCATTATTTTCTTGTATTGTTTAATTCGCTCTTTTAGTATTTGAGCATAATTTTCCTGTTTGCTTATGTTATATTTCTTTTTAGCTTGATTGTATATAATACGAGCATTTCTACACTGAGGTCCAAACCAGGGTTTATTATTGGTACTTGTGGGACTATGCAGATTTAATTTACGTGTGGTTTTAAAGGTTTTCGACGCTGCATCAGAAAATAAATTTGAAAAGATTTGTAATGTTATCCACATTTGATATACATCAGCCAGTGCATCTGTTCTACCATTTACATCACCAATGATACAGACATGTTTATATAATATCAATGGATATATTACAGTAATGCACATATTGCAATTATTTGACAAATTAATTCAGCCCATTCTAAATTATGGATCTGAAATTTGAGGTTTTGCAACAGGTAATCAAATTGAGTGTGTTAATTTGAAATTTTGTAAAAACTTACTAGGGGTGAACAAATGTACTCAAAATGATTTTGTCTATGGTGAAGTTGGCAGAACTCCACTCCTTATTAGAAGAAATATGATAATTATTAATTATTGGTTTAAAATTATTGAATATTGAATCAGAACCCCATACATATATCAAACATATATATAATATGATGTTAGATGACATACAAACGTTTCCGAATAAACCAAATTGGGCATCACTTGTCAAAACAATGCTAGCATGCTATGGCTTTTTTCATGTTTGGCTAAGTCAGGGTGTCGGCAATATATATGCGTTTTTATCAATGTTCAAGCAAAGATTAACTGACAACTATATACAAGAATGGCAAACACGTCTTAACGAATCTAGTCGTGCATTATTCTATCGCCAGGTATGCGACTTCAAACTTCAGTATTATTTGAAAGACATCACACTACCAACATTTCGTAACGCTTTCTCGAGATTAAAAGTATCATCTCACCGCTTAATTTGATCCGGGAGCACGTGTCTGGAAGGTACAGTTGGGTGATTTTCGGCGGGGATTCCGTTTGCCGTGTTTACACTGCTGACGTCAGGTGCCATATATGGTGTTGGTGGGGCGTATCTGGGGAGGTTTGTAGAGTTAACACTAGGCGGCTAGAATAGACTGGCATGTAGACCCCCTCCCTAACGAGTCCTCGTGTGTAACGCTTTGTACCGTGGTCAACGTGCTGGGCAGTTGCACATGCGCAGGAGGACGCGACGACCAGGATTCATTGGTTAGATTTACTGGGCTGTTCTGTGAGGCAGGTGCCCGGGTACATGTATATGGAATATCGTCACGATATTGAGGTTCAGCGAGGCGGGATATGGACGGTTCCCTCCTTGACCCTCCAGCAACGTCCGCGAATGTGCGATTGTCCAGCTTGTAATATTGTGTATTCGCTCGGGTGTCATGCGGGGAATTTCTTACGCGGCATGAGACACATGAGCATCTCTAGAACCTCTAAGCACGTAAAACTAGTCCGGGAATTCATCATATTTGATGGATCCGTTGACAACTAGAGTGGCCGGAAACTGTAGAGATACACGGTCATAGGTGCCAGCCTGGGCTTTGGCTGCATTGAGTTTGGCCATAGGCGTTTGCGTGCGTCAGAGACTTCACGTGGGTAGTCTATATCTACGCGTACTGTAGACCACATGAGGAGCCCCACTTTGGTCATAACGAGTTTAACATCCGGGTAATCACCAAATGCCACAATAATGCCAGAGGCCCCGAAAAGGTGGGCCCGCTCAATAAAGATGGTGTTAGTTTAAACAATATTTTATTTCATATATACCAGGTTACATATACACAAGACAAGTGATAATAGGATTAGAAAACAAGCTTTATAAAATCTTATGTGAATTCTTCTCCTTTACAGTTTATGGACCGCCGCCTGAGATACAGGACCTTACATCAATTGCGTTAATTGGCAATACTTGGATACACACTTTGTTTATCGTACCTCACACAGTATGAGTTGCATGTACTCGCCTTGCTGATGTGATTATTGCTACAACATTAGCTGAAAGACAACAGTGTAGGCGCTGAGTAGACTGCTCGGATGAACAGGCTGACATGGGTCCATGCTTGTCGCATATATCGTAAGGTCCATGTTCTCAGCGGGGTGCCCATATTACAATTCAATTCGTTTATTCAATTCGTTTATTGGCATTAAACAGCAAACAGCACATTTATAGTTATTGAACAATGGCATGACATAGTTTAATATTGTTTACCTTCTAATCACTGAAAATGAAAATGGAGCATACACGTGATAAATATGGTTCTATCATAACAATACTTATGACATTTCATATATGAGCTAGTGACTGCAATAATTACACGTACTTGAAAAGTATGCAAATATCAAATCACCAATAGACCAACACCCGCGCTCGTTGTAACCGCATTCAATCTCTCAGAGGCAGCAACCTTGTCATTGGTTGATAATCCATATACATTATAAGTCGCATGAACACAATGTCTGGTTATATATACAAAACTTCATTAGGCTTTGATGTGTGTATCTATCACAATTGTACCACTATATTTTATTATTTTGATTGTCTGATTTGAAATCGAGTTGTAAACAAGCCAGTAGTATTTATACGCATATTTGTTTGTATAGTTAGGAATTTAATTACTTTAGTCTAGCCTAAAAGCGTTTCGTAGATATTATATATGTATGCACTTGTACAAATACGGAGGTATTCTGTTCAAATGATAATCGTTCGTTACCATAAAGAAGATTGTTGGCTATCGGTGGACACGGAATGTCTGTTAAGTAAAGATGTCTTTGACGTTGGTAGTTTTCGCAATATAGTAGAAAATGATTGATTGTTTCTACCGCACCACAAGTACAATTTGGAGAATCAACGATAGATCTACGATGAAGGTCATAATTCAAGGAACTGCATGACAAACGAAGACGGGCGTGAAGTATTTGTCCTTGTCTGGAACCTATATTGTATAAGATTGGTGATTTTGTAACATTTTTATTTATCGTTGCCTTAAAGGACGGTACTGATTGCGCATTTGTTTCGTGTTCTGACAATTTATTCCATTCACGAATTGTGTGGGGTAGATATGAATTTGAGTACAATTGTGTACGACAATGTACTAATGGTATATTATTAGCGTTTCTAAGGATATACCGTGCTTGTATCTGTTGAGGAATCAGATCGCTAAGATATTGCGGGGATAGTTTATTTACCATTTTGTAAAATAGTATAAGTTTATGTTTATTTCGTCTCTTTTCCATGGATTCCCACCTGAGATCTTGATATAATTTATCAATATTACAAAGTTTAGTAACTCCACACACTATGCGCGCAGCTTCTATCTGTACTGCTTCGATCTCGTGTTTTAATTCGTCTGTGCAGTTACTCCATACAACATCACCATACTCCAAAAGAGGTCGAACGAAAGAACAGTATTAAGCGTTCAAGAGCTGACCTGTTTAGGGTGAATTTCCGAGATCGTAATATGCCTATTCTTTACCATGCTTTATTTAGATATGATGAGATGTGTGAATACCATTTTCCGTTTTCTGATAGAATTATTCCTAGATGTTTATGTTCATTAACAGTTGTAAGAAGACGAGTGTTCATTTTAAGTACTGGATGCTGTGGTATATTATGTTTTCTTGAATAAATCATTGACTCTTTCTTGGAGGGGTTGAATGTCACTAACCATGTTTTTGACCATTGATTTAGTTTCTAGGTCGTTATTCAATGCAGTTGCTGCTTATATTGGGTCGTCGACTATTATGTACAAGCTTGTGTCATCTGCAAATGATCTAATGTTGGAGTTAATTTCTTGGACTATGTCATTTATGTATATCAAAAACAATAAAGGTCCTAAAATAGATCCCTGGGGAACGCCTGCATTGATAGTGGACCAATTACACGCGGAATTACTATATACTACACGTTGTTTTCTAGAGGACAGATACGACTTCAGCCATTCGAGAAGAGAACCAGAGATTCCGATATATGACAGTTTGTAAAGGAGGCCTCGATGCCAAACTCTGTCAAACGCCTTTGATATGTCACAAAAAAACAGCACGAACCTCCTTTCCATCATCCATTGCTTTGCAAATATCGTTGTAGATGTAAGTAAGTTGATTTACTTGAATCGCCTTTGATAAAACCCAATTGGTATGATGTTAGTTTATTGTTTGAGGCCACGATCAATACTTTCTTCAAACAATGCCCACTGATTATTATTTGAATCCGGTGGCCTATATATGCCTCCTATTAAGAATTTTCTTTTGTTTACTAATAGTTCTAACCATAGTGATTCAATGCCAGGGACAGATAGATCTGCCCGTGGTGTTGCATGCATGCCCTCCCTTACATAGATTGCTCCCCACCACCACCCCACCACCTACCCTACCTAGTCTGTCACAGCGAAATGGATCAGTAAAGTTAGGTATATGCAATACGTCATTGTATATTGTTGGTGAAAGCCAAGTTTCAGTAAAAATAAGTATGTCATAATGTTGAGTTTCTATCTCCAGTATGTCTATTTTAGGTTTTAGAGTCTGTATATTTAGGTTTAGGTGCATGATGCTCAGACCACTGTTGATAATATCTATGTAGGAATCTGTAGATTCGGAGCATGTTGATTCAGATTCAGAAACCGGGCCTGGATTTGGATGAATGTCGCCAGATATTAATATAAGTGTTGCTTGTAAGCCTGGATTTATAATCACAGTTGATATCATATAGTTAAGGATAGGCCATTGCATGGCGGCTGCCTCATGGCGGACGGAAGCTTCGCTATGCATCTCACTAAGGTACAGCGTCGTTCAGTATTACGTAAAGTCAGGCTTCCGTTCGCCATCGCGGATCAATGCGATAAACGCAACGAGCGAGATGTGGTGCGATCCAATAAGGCATAAGGTGTTGGTTGGAATTTAAATATGTATGCTCATTTTCATAGGGTATAGATAACACAATAAAACAGGGAAAAAACATGTAAAAGTACATACACGTTTCGGGGATTCATATCGAAAGGATAGAGCGGACAATGCAGCAGTTTAGAAAATTCAAAACCTACGAATAAACAAACAAAACACTAAAACGGAAAACACGAAAAACAGTCATTGTGTAACAACGTCACATTACAGTACAGTTCGAGAGCCTACCGTACATGCGATTATACATATGCCCTTGTCATTTGTGTAGTATCTCTAATTTAACACCACTCGTTGTTGATTATTGTATCTATTAAACGTGTTACGTCAATATATTTACACTATATCTCTTGGTGCATCTATATTTGAAGTTTAATAATGCGTAACGTACACGTATTGTACTATGCGCGGTCCGGATACACCTTGTCTATGCTGGTCATCGAAGACAAGCCATTACTTATATGATGCAACTGTGCCTGTGTGATCAACGATCTGATCAACCAAAGAACAGGTAAGGCGCTTCGCACGGTCGGCTGTCGACTGGTACATGTATACTTGTGGCCGGTCACTGAGACCGCACCTATGACAGAGCAGCGATACTTATTATATATATTCGATATAATATGTAAATGTATGTTTCAGATATAGATAAAGTCATTATTTTATATTTACTGAATATTAGATTGCGTATACCCTGATTAGATTTTGACATTGCACAGACTGGTAATGAGTTGTAATAATCGAGTAAGGTCTCCTATCTAAACCGACAGGTATACAGTCAAAACATACCCGTGCAACAGTCGTCGCTTTCTATTTATAGCTTACATTTTGTTAGCGTGACTATACAATGAGTTGATTATACGGATATGAATGGAATTATCTAGCGACCTGGTGAGTTACTTACATGTAAGCATGCTCATATTGTCAGACCGCGTGCTATCTGCTCAACATCGTGTAGTCAATGTACAATGGCACATACATGTAGGGTGTACAGGCTTACGGAATACCCACCGCGTGGGCCCAGGCACCCCTAAAATATGTAAAAATTTCCAAGTGTGTGGGCTTGTGACCTTGACTCTGGGATTAGCGGGAGCGGCATGAACGTGAATTTGTCACAGGGTGGTAGAGGTCCATTGGAGCAATGAGTGTGTGAAATGTGAAGCAGATCCGAGCAAGGAAATAGTTATAACCGATTTCTCTGATGTTAATTTTTGTAAAGAGACTACCGTATAACCTCGAATTAACGTCCCCGGGGGCGTTACATTTTACAAAAAGGGGGCGTTTATTAGCCACTAAAAAAAAAAATCAAATAAAAAAAATAAAAAAAACTTACCAAGGACCGCCAATTTCAAACACAAATAAGGATTTAAGGATTATTTGTGTTTGAAATTGGCGGTCCTTGGTCATTTTTTTTTTTTTTTTTTTTTTTTTTTTAATTTTTTTTTTTTTTTTTTTTTTTTTTTTTTTTTTTTAATTTGGAGGGGGGCGTTTATTAGGAGGGGGATGGGCGTTAATTCGAGGTTATACGGTAAGTATGTGATGTTGACCTCGAGATCAGCGGGGATTTGTCACAGCATATGAAATATTAAGAATTTTCAATGAAAGAAATAGAAGTTATAACATATTTCTCTGATGTTAAGTTTTGTAAAGAGACTAAGTATGTGACCTTGACCTTGGGATCAGCGGGGGTTGGAAAGTTGTAGATTTGTCACAGCATGATAGTTCAACCTTAGAGAAATGCACAAGTGAAATAATAATAATTTTCAATGAAGGAAATTGAAGTTATAAATTATTTCTCTGATGTTAAGTTTTGTAAAGAGACTAAGTATTTGACCTTGACATTGGGATCAGTGGGGGTTGGACGGTCGTGGATTTGGCACAGCATGATAGTAGAGCCTTACAGGAATGCATGTGTGAAATATTAAGCATTTTAGATGAAGGAAATAGAAGTTAGAACAATATTTATCTGATGTTAAGTTTTGTAAAGAGACTAAGTATTTGACCTTGACCTTGTGATCAGCGGGGGTTGGACGGTCGTGGATTTGGCACAGCATGGTAGTAGAGCCTTACAGGAATGCATGTGTGAAATATTAAGCACTTTAGATGTAGGAAATAGAAGTTATAACAATATTTCTCTGATGTTAAGTTTTGTAAAGAGACTAAGTATTTGACCTTGACCATGGGATCAGCGGGGGTTGGACGGTCGTGGATTTGGCACAGCATGGTAGTAGAGCCTTACAGGAATGCATGTGTGAAATATTAAGCATTTTAGATGAAGGAAATAGAAATTATAACAATATTTCTCTGATGTTAAGTTTACGGACTAAGTATTGGACCTTGACCTTGGGATCTGCGGGGGTTGGACGATCGTGGATTTGGCACAGCATGGTAGTAGAGCCCTACAGGAATGCATGTGTGAAATATCAATCATTTTAGATGAAGGAAATAGAAGTTATAACAATATTTCTCTGATGTTAAGTTTACGGACGCACGGACGGACGGACGGACGGACGGACGGACAACCTGACTCCAGTATACTCCCCCCCCCCCCCCACAACTCGTTGCGGGGGTATAATAAATGAAAAATGAGACAATAATGGATTTACCTAGCGACCAGGTGAGTTGCTTACACATGTAGGCGTGTTCATATTATCCGACCACGTGCTATCTGCTCAACATCGTGTAGGCAATGTACAATGGCATATAGGGTGTACAAAGAACTAAAAATTAGACAATAACATACACGAACATGCGTTAGTACATCTCATTACATGTGAGCTGAAATTATAGTTTTATGGACGAAATACACCTCCATCATACTAAATGTTCACCATGCATACATGTATATATATCTTAGTAGCAATACACGATGATTATCAAACTTTAGTTCTCAGTTAACAATTGCTTGCCCTAAACAGGGTTTATGTAATTTGACATGATCAATGGCGCCAATGATAGAGATTAGGGTGGGTTTCGTTTTACATTTTCATATTTGCAGAGCCCTCGCGTTGATGGTCGAAATTCGAAAGCACGTGAGGGACATTATTTTATTAATTTGTTGATGCTTAAATTGATTATTACTCACTGTGAATTCAGAAATGTGCATTTTGGTGTTAAATAGAACGAGATAATTGGTGGGCATCACACTCCATTTGCCTGACAAGTACTGTGGAGTTAACATATATGGGCGACCGTCTGAAATAATGGGACACTATGACAATTACAACTCAGGACTACTGGGGTTACATGTTTTACCGATGTAAGACACGCGCCCCATGTGGACTGTTAGCTGCGTAAAGGCACTCTATCCGCTCCGTGACCAGTGTAAACCAGATTCAACATATATACACATGCTGTCTAATATGCGTTTGCAGTTAATCATGCTACTAGATTTCTGAAGTTAATGTTTATATATGCCAATAATAAGAGTCGGTCGTATAAGGCAGCGTTCACGGGCGACCAGTCGTACCCCGACAAAGCCGTCAGGCGACATAACCTGAATCGATGAGTGCCTGTAGCACGTTTAGTTGGTGGATTTTATAGAGCGTACAAATGGAGTAAATACATGTTGTACGGAATATGCTGTTGGACTATTGAAACAGTGTAAATATTATTCATCAGTGTAGTAGATCTATCTCTGGTCTGGATCAGCATTTATTGCCAAAACAACTTTACGGCCAATGTAGAGACTGAGACATGTACACATATCAATATCATCATGAGGTGTTGACAAACAGTGTAGATCTGAAATGTACTTTAACCCTTTCAACACCAAGTAACTGAGATGGAATCTTCCATGTTATTTTTCAGACTACTCCATTAATCATAAAAAGTGGTGTTTATATATATACATGTATTAAAAAAATATCAGAATTTGGCGGTAAGAATACAAAATTAGTCACAAACAGTGCAGATCCTGACGAGACGGCTCGCTACGAACCAGCTCATCTGGATCTACACGGTTTGCCAATACCACTATACATGCCTTGATTAGTAAAGTAATATCATCATGAGAATCTGAAAATCTGAAATTTAGCTCCTTCAACACCAAATAACTGGGATGGAATCCTCCATGTTATATTTCAGACTATTCCGTTGATCATAAAAATGGATGTTTATTATCAAACTAGTCACAACCAGTGCAGATCCCGGTGAGACGGCTCGTTACGAGTCAGCTCATCTGGATCTACACTGCTAGCCAATTCCACTATACAGGCCTGTGGGGTCAAGATCAAACAGACTGATCCGTATTTCCAATATTGTCAGTACATGTTTCATACAACAATGATTTACTTATCCAATGACAAGTATTAGTAACACTAGAGTACATACATGTACGTGTTTGTCAATTGACAGGTAGTGTCAGGTTTACTACCGATCAACTACGTGTTATGCGGCCAGTATATATATATACCGTGGTAAACGTGTTGGTACATCTCCGTATCACAACATGTACCATTCGTACATCAGTGTTTATATAGTGCTACAGCAACAAATCTTATCAACCCGGGTCACAGAATATTCTAATCAGTGTCTACAGTCCACACAATTTACGATTTCGCTTTGAAATGGATGATTGCTATACTATATCATGAAACGGTAACACTCACAAGACTAGTGTGCTGGGGGAATTTTTTTTATCGATTCTAGGCGAACGGTTTTGATCATAGATACTATACGAATGTGCTAGCTCGCCGAGTAGCGTGAGCAACAAGGCCTATTTTCTGGGAATATTCGAGTATACAGCAAGTAAACAATGGACTCTATGAAAGGTGTCGTGTCAATGAATTTAGGCTAGTTTCATGCAATTATACTGGACACTGCTGAGCACGTACTATTAGTGCAATGGGTGCAAGCCGACATATAGACACAAATATAAATGTACAAATACATGTATGTGTAATCATATCGGTATGTTGAACTTAATGGAGATCACAGAGTTTGTAATATGTTTGGATATTGTTTATGGATCAGGGGATGGGGTAATTGTCAATTTATGAATGGTCATCAGTAGGGCACTTGCCTTCATTTATCAGGCTAATGTCATCCATGACCCTGATGGGTACTTTCACCTCCTTTCCATTGAACAACATCAGCGCGTACACGCAAGAGCCAGCGACCCATGTTTTTAACAGTTGTTTGCTCCGTACCAGCTGGCGGGCTTCATATGATAGCTGACCTCTCAATTTCGGCAGGTGCTATTGTACAAATATTCCGTCGCCTAGCGATCTTCGTGACTCCGTTGTCTCGCCTTAGAGTTCGTAAATTTCACGATTGTGCGTCGGTTATATGATAGCCCCGGCTTAGGGCGGCCTAGTCTGTGGCACTTGTCGATGTCTGCTGGGCTCAGGTCGACCTGGTGGGCCTGGGTTATATGGATAATTTTCTCCTCACATTTTTCAGTAAAGTTACCCGTGTCGCCTGGGATATTGGAGATTTCGAGGCACATCCGCCTCCCGTATTGGTCCAGTTCGTCAAGCGTGGCATCTGTCGACTTCAACGTTCGTTTTCACATTTCAGATCCTTAATCTCATCCTTCAACTTTGAAGTTTCTACATACACTAACTGGAGAAACTGTGTTTTAAATTCAAAGACGAGCGCATCATTGAAGTCACGCATTAATGCGTCCGCGACATCTTTAATAACCTATTTAGAACATTTAACTGATTTTGCCGCAGCCATATTTGAGCAAGTGGCACTATCACTGTCTGATATCACTACACGCTGTACCGTCTCGTCTTGGTCGAGCTCGACGACTTCAACACTGAGATTTAGGCGTTGAGAAGCTCTATTCGCTGCACTTTTATGTCTTTTATTTATCGATTCTTCGCGATGATGCGATGGTGAAGATTTGACGCGCTTTCTACGACGTGACATTGATAAGAGTCAGTGGGTGGGGTAACATATTACAGTTCGCGGTTGATTTATATCACTTCAGGATATTTTATTTTCCAAAACACACTTGCACCATCACTATTGTAGGTAAGTTTGACAATGTATTGCATTTCCATACTCTCCCTTTCAGTAGAAACACGTTAAAATATGTTTACATATTTTTTTCCATGGCGCGAAAAATATTCTCGGCCATTGTCCATGAACCGGAAGTGATGAACCTGGTGTTGATTTGTAGGGACTGTACAGAGAATCGTTTGATGACAGTAGCACAGTCCTGGTCTCGCTGCATTTGAATGTTACGGAATATCAAGTTCCTACGCCGTGCTCTGGCTTCCAAGTCGATTGGTTTATAGGACAGAAGCTTTATCATGTCAATGTTTGTGTTGGTCGTACACGCTACATCCACCAAACTGTTCAAGAGTATCATATAGCAGTATTAGCCTCGGAAATGTGCTCGATAGTTTCCTACCTATCAATAATGTGCATTTTGTTTTAAATAAAATAATCGATAGTTCGAAAACGGGGAATATATCGTTGCGGAGGGCTAACATTTTCCTAACTTCTGCAATAGGCGACAATTACATAACTCGGTTGACTGTTTAGTGAGAGTCCGTTGTCTCGAGGCCGTCCGGGTACGGCCTATTAAAAACTTCGGCACCTTGGTATATGTGTATATATAGGGATTAAAAAAGATTTTGTTAGTTTCTTATTGTTTTCATTTATTGATGCGTTTATGCATATTTAATGTATTTATAGACCTCGGTCCGTTACTTCAACCTGTGTTCTGCAAGCGAGTACATACTCACTTGTCTGTTTTTACTCAGCTTGCTTTATGTGCTTAATGTCAGCTTTGTGTGCTTTATGTTCAATGATAAATTGCTTGCATAAGTAGGTCAAGGTCAAATAACATATTGTGATTGCACTTAGTGAACCGTCCTTCACTAAGTTGTTCTTTCAATAGTTGATGATGGGGAAGAAAGTGCAATCACTTGCCTTAGTCGTAATCGTATTGTCTTGTATTGTTTGTAACCTTGCATTGTAATGTTTATGTTGTATTGTTGAAGGCATCGGGCCTGCTACATATAGATAAAATGATAGAAGTTACCTGTCGTTGTCTTCATGACCCACCCACTCCAATAGTATGTTCTAACCGAGCGAAGGGAAATCCTATTACATACCTTTAATATGTAAAGCCAATAGTTTGTGGATTGGCTGCACACGTAATATATCGCTACAATTATTATCATTGAAGTGTAAATACGTTGTTACATGTAATATGTAACGTTAATGCTATTTTTCACAGAGGTCCTTCGTTAAATCGTAGGAATATGCCGGCGTATTACTCAGCTCTGGGCGTACTTCATTGTCCGCTGGATTAATCGGTCCTTTAGCCTGGTAACGATATGTATTGCTTGTTAGAACCATGATCGGTGTTTCAAATTTAAGAATAAGCCTTCTTTTTATTTCGTGAAATATGGTCCAATATTGTTGGAAAAAAACAATTAACTTTTATTTTCTTAGTCACATAATGTCCAAGTTATTTAGCCATATTTCAGAGTCCATTTACATTTCTGTTCCTCCACTTTCTTTTTCCCAATGTTAAATTCTTCCCATAGACAAACCATTTTTTTCGTAATGAAATCAGTATTTGACCATAGTTAACGAAGTAAAATGAAGGGTCATACTTAAATTTTTAAATTTTAATACAATTTAATAGTATTGAAAACAATGTTGTTTTTGCATTGTTTATATGGCCGTACAATTCTGGCAGGTTTCGTGAAACGGACAGTAATTCAATGGACTAACGCGACGACATGACTACTACATGTAGAGCCGATATGGTCAAAGAAGAAGCTTTAATAATGATAAATGCGTATTAAATATCCTTTAAATGTGTATTGATTGGTCCCACAATTTCTGAAACGTATACATGTATATGGCTATATATTATACATGTATATGGCTATATATGCAGACAAGGGCTTGTATTGCAGTGACATTTAGATTTACTCACACTCTGAGGTACTGGGGTAGAGTCCGCAAACATCTCATCGACGATAAACTTGTTGATGATCACGTCCTCGGCGCCATGACATTCAACAACAACGACGCATTGGAAGCAGTTAGTGGCCAGTCTGTTGTTTATGAAGCACCAGTCCACTTTGTATGGGTCATAGGACCGTAAGTGACACTGTACCACTCTCTCTAATGTTATTCGCTGTATAAACATATAATTACGTATGTAACCAACGTTAGAAAGTGGCATAATACATAGAGAATATCAGTATACTGCCTGTTCCAGATTTGTCTACCCGAAACTTTTGGCCATTAAAGACATTAATATAAAGCTATTTAAATGTAATACTTATTTTTGATCAATAGCAAAAGTACATCAAATTTTGATTTTATTGCGTGGGGGGACTGGGAAGGAGTTAAATAGCGAAAACAATTGACAATTGACGCCGTAACATGGCTAGAAAGGTTGGAAATGATGTAACTAAGAAATTTATATTTTAATAATCGATCAGCGAATTTTAAAGTTTAGCCCCATGGTAATATCGCACAGCTAAAATGTATTTTCCCAATAAAATCGATATTTGAGGGAAGTTCATTATAAAACAAATAATGGAGGGGTGACTTTTTTTGCTATTGATGGAAAAGTACTTACACACAATTATTTGTTTGACCTCATGTGTTTAGTTTAAACAATATTAATTTTAATATGAAAACTAATACATGTATGCGTACATGCAATGCATACAGTTTGAAACATGATTAGAAAACAATCTTTCACGCTTATGTGAATTCTTCTCCTGGACAATTTCACACAAACTGGCTAAGGAACATATATACTGAGCAAAACTAGAAACGTCCCTCCATGTTTAAGGAAAGATTCATCAAAAACCAAAAGGGTTACTTTTAAAAATCAAAATGGAAAAACAAGTTCATTCATTTCTGTATCAAAGCCAATAAATTGCATTTGGATATCTTGTTAAATATTCGAGAGATAACCGGCCAAGGGCGGTAGGGGTCAAAATCAAAAATCACAAAAACTCAGAAATGTGTTACTTAATGTTTAGAGATGGAATTTCAATAAATAATGTGGCAAATTCAGTAAATCTCGTTAGTACCGAGTGTGGCCACCATTTGCATGAATGCATGCAATGATCCTACGCCGCATCGACGTGACGTAACGCAATACCAGTGCGTTGGGCAAATTCCTCCATTCCCGTTGAAACGCCCGTGTAAGATCGCGAACATTGTCAATCTGATGGTTAGCTCGTGCTTTGCGGCCCAGCTCATCCCATATGTGCTCAATGGGATTGAGATCCGGGGAGACCGCGGGCCATGGCATGACGTCGACGTTGTTTTGCTGTAAGTATTGAGTGGTGACCCTGGCTACGTGAGGGCGGGCATTGTCGTGCATCAATGTCACACCAGGACCATGCTGACGGATAAATGGTAAGGCATGTGCATTTAGCACATCTGCAACATAACGTTGTGCATTGATGTTGCCCTGTACAACAACCAAATCTGTCTTCCGGTTTCCCAAGATCCCACCCCAGACCATTACGCTCCCTCCCCCAAACCTGTTCTTCTCAACAATGCAACAATCGGTGAATCTTTCATTTTTACGCCTGTATGCCCGTAATCTTCCGTCAGCATGACTAACTGTGAACCGAGATTCATCGGTGAACAAAACTCGGTTCAGTCTTCTCCAGTTCAGATGACGTCGCGCCCATAACAGTCTGGCAGCACGGTGACGTTGGGTCATTATCTGACCAGTGTACGGGCGGCGTGCCCGGATTGGTTGGGCGTTACGACGTAACCGGTTGCGAATGGTCTGCCCTGAGACACCGTATCGCCTAGCAGTGACTGTGGCTGCCAATCGACGTTGACGTAAGTGCGTCAACGTAATGTAACGATCGGCTCTAGCCGTCGTTACACGAGGCCTACCAGGTCGCTGCCGGTCGTGAACAGCCCCAGTCTGCTGGTACCGGGCTGCAAGACGATCAATCGTCTTCCGACAGCAACCAAACCGAGGCGCGACCGCCCTGGCGGCCATCCCACCCGCAAGCATCCCAATTGCCTGATTTCGCTCGTTTTCGGAAAGCCGTGGCATATCGAAAACAGTGAAAAATTAAAAAAAAAAATTAATTTTCCGAATAGCCCTTATCGCATGAATGGTACGACATGAACTGAATCACCTTATCGATGACAAGTATAGCGTGCACGTGCAAAAAGTGGAAATCAACGTTCCGGTCACTGGCCGCTATGTAAACCGTGTGTATCGGCTAAACTCTACACGATCGTATTCTGAACATCGCCACGGTTTAAAATACATGTACTTTGAACATGTGGTACATACATAGACAGAGCTACACCGGCTATAAAACAGGGACGTTTCTAGTTTTGTTGAGTATACGTGAAATAAAGTGGAAAAATCAGAGTTTACATTTTGACTAACAAAAGAACATTCTAGGAAATGTAAGCATTATACCATGAAAAGAACGGTTATATTGAGCTGTCCAGATCTCTCGTTGTACTTATTCAAAGTATGTTCGTGCGAGACACTGACTACTGTCTGTTTCACGAAACCTGCCCAAATTGTACGGCTATATAAATAATGCAAAAACAATATATTTTTCGATAATATTAAATTATAGCAAAATTCAAGAATGAGACTACTTTTTATTTCGTGAAATTTGGTCCAATATTGATTTTATTGTGACAAAAAATATTCACATGCTAAATCCCGATAGAGATTTCTAATTGTTTTCGTTTTCAGACTTCTCCAGGTTCTCCACCTCTTTTTCCCCCTGTTACATTCCCTTAGAGAACTAATTTTTCGTAATAAAATTTCACGAAATAAAAAGGGTCATTCTTAAATTTTGATAAAAGTAAATATTATCGAAGAAAATATTGTTTTTGCATTGTTTATATGGCCGTAAGATTTGGGCAGGTTTCGTGAAACAGACAGTAGTTTAGAATATTGTATTTGCTGGTGTGGGGTTCCACCGTGTTTAATAGCCAAATGTTCGTTGGCAGCAAACATGGAACTGACAGTAGTGTCTGTGGATATCCAGTTTATCAGGCAAGTCTAGGAAACGCGTAGGATTCCTACCGTTTTCGAACCGAGCCTGATACATTTATCCAGACCGTCGCGATCGTGCGCGTGTCTTGAACATACCTCTGGTAACTGGTGAGTGCATAACGACCATACCGCTAATTACACTGGACGTTTGGTCACATAAAACGGTATATACGACATTATGGTATGAGTCTGTTGTGCCAATACAAAGCTCGTTAACTGATAATATAATATCAACCAGACAAACCAACATACACAAAGGAGTCTAACGTACACACGGATTAATAAATAACACTCAGCACACCATCTTAGCAACATGGAGCACGCATAACGGTGTTGGTTGCCACACAAAAACAATCCATCGAACTGTATGTACATTACCTGTACATGTACATCTGCCACACAAATACATATAAAGTATGTCCCATGATGAAGGCAGCACTGAACATGTTTAATACATAAACAAATACTACTAACGGTATGTGTGTCATGTGGTTATCATGATAGATTATGTTAGTTTCTTCCCCCGTGGATTCATCCGTTGGGTATCTTGTTTTCTATTGTGGTTGCCATACAAAAACAATCCATCGAATTGTATTGAATACATTACCTGTACATGTACATCTATATGTGAAGGATACGCTTTTATGAGATATTTCGTTCTAAACATTCATCGCTAAATACGTTGAACATAATCGCAGATCGGTTGACACATTACTTTCTCAATTGTATCGGGATTCCGTGACTGGAGAAATGGGCCTTATGGGTTATGTGATTAGTGCAGATTCATCAATGAAACATACGCCATGCTTGTAACAAGCAATATAGCTCACTTTCAAACTACATATGCATGAACCCAATTTCTCCAGTCACAGCCATAATTCACCTTTTGTTCAGAATATATTGCCGCGCCGTCAGCATCCTGTCTGTGTTGCCAGTTGTCGCAACTGTTATCGATAAGTAACACACTGGCATCCAGATAGTCGCCGCATTGGACATCATCCTGGAGATCTATCTGCTTGTTTATCAGTTCCAGCCGTCCCCTGCCCTTTTCAAATGTTCTGAAAGGCTAGCACAGGTATTGCAATTGTTAGAACATACTGGATTAAATTGGTAATTAATTGCTGAAATACGATTGATTCATGTTATATAATATATAGTAATAGTAGGTTAGTGCCGTGAATGGGAAAACATATCTGACAAGGCTTAGGAAACGGGATGGGCGAGGCTCGAGGCTCTGCCTCGCCCATCCCGTTTCCGTGTCGCGCCAGATATTTTTCCCATTCACGGCACTAACCTACTATTCTATTTATCCCGTCAACACCTACAAATAGCTTTAAAATGAAAAATAAATAACCGCATTCTCAAAATCGGAGAATCGACTAATATGAAAACCGCACATACATGTATTCATACGCAATGATTATGTCATTTTGACAGAATTTCAAAAAATGTTTCACGGCACCATGTTTCACGGCACAAACGCACTGTGTTGACGGAATCAATTGGAACCCATGGAAAAGAAACCCTATAGCAAGTGTGTCGCATTGGAACAGATCAGTGAACAAAGGCGTCCACTGACAGAGACAGTTGAACCAGATGAACTTTGCTCCGCAAGCCTACTTCATCATTAATGAAATGGTGAACCGTGTAGATCCTGTTCAGACTGTGCGGATGAACTCTGAATATTACGAGTAACCCCATTGGAAATAAGTAAGGGGCATCATGCACTTCAGCACGTTTTGCATTATTGGAATGTGTGGATTGACATAACGTTGCTTATTTAAATTAAGCAACGTGACGTAATGCTGGCAAACTGGTTCTACAGGAAATTTCTCGTGATTTTCTATTTTCGGTAACCTATTTGTATCTGTGACTGGAGAACTCGGGCATATGGGATTTGTAGTCAGCTCCTAATCAAATAGCAAAGCCATGTAGCCTGATAACGATGTATACATTATATAACTTATTAGAAGCATGACGGGTGTCTCATTGATGGAAAGGCGAACAGCGCTGATCCTCATCAGGCTGTGCGGATGTACACTCTGATTTGGGTCTACACTGATCGCACATCCCATAAACCCCATATCTCCAGTCACAGCCACATTTACGACTAGTAGATACATGTACCATACCCAGTCATAATCGCCCGACGTCTCACTCTGTAGTTCTTCCACAATGTATGCGGTGAGGTCCACAACGTTCACAAGGCGGCTCCTATGTATTGAGGCGTTCTCTTCATGGATCCGCATATGATGCAACGTAGCCCCAACGTTCTCTTCTCTGTATTGCAGATACACACATACCAGCTGAACACTTTGCTATATATGTAGACTACTCTATCTGGTCCGACAACATAAAATGTGTCAAGGTCCATACCATCGTTCATTTCTTCCTTTCTAGTGACATCTTCAATAACGGGTACACCATCGACTCCTTCATCAGATTTCACTTTCCAGACCTTCACGTCATCGGTGTTGCACACACATGGCATTTTGATAACGGCATGTTGTAACAGTGGAGAAAGCAAGTATTCTACTGCAGGAGACACGATGCGTTGTGTATCATCAAGATCAAGTTTCTTTCTAATGGCACTGATGTCGTAGAAACTAGATGCCCCGCAATGGACAGGTCCGTTTTCCAGATCCTGTTTCGAAAGTGTTAACGTAACCGTGGAATCGTTCAACTGCAACGTTGTTTTTTTTACATCTATGAAGCCTTGAAATTGAAATGGTGACCCAAAACTATCGCGCATATTCATCTCCTTGTGGTCGCGATTCTGCACTACTGCGTCACCGCTTTTTACCGACCCCTTTCTATCATAGATGGTTTGTACATGTATACGCGTGTACAATGTGGCTTCCGTGGGTTCCGCTTCGTTTCGCTGAAATGAAATGTCACATGTTATCGGAAACATTTATGGCTATAGAGTATGGGAGTTCGGTACGAATGTCGTTTTGATAAAAATGATTAAACCCATATACCTAGTTGTACGCACAACGTACAAGGAAACTCTATATACTGGCTGTGGCAGGATATATGGGACTTATGGTTTTTGCGACCAGTGAAGATCCAGATCAGCCTGTGCATCCAAATCAGGATCTGCACTGTTCATTATTCAATCAATGAAACACTCATCATGCTTCTAACAAGCAATATATATCGTTATCAGGCTACAAGTGTATGCTATTTGATCAGTAGCCTATTTCACCAAAATTACAAAGTATACGTATCTTGCTAAGTACACTTTGAGGGAGAAATTTTCAATTTAAGGATATTTTTTTATTATTATTATTATTATTATACTTAATTTATTACATTATCACAGCCAGTTTGGCTGTGATAATGTAATAAATTCAGTATAATAATTCTGAATACTTGTAATCATCAAATATACGCAGTCGTTAGTTCTATATAAAATAATGCATTTCGAGAAAAATAAATGATTACTCCCTCAAGGTATACTTAGCTAGATAAGTATACTTATCAATTTGGTCAAATCGGCTACAGGAGCTACATTGAACACTGGTCATAAATCCCATAAATAGAGGATCTCAAATTTGATATGAGATTTATGAAACGTGCCACGCACAATTTATGCCCCGAGTCTCTGGCGGATTCTGTTTATCACACGATTTCAGCCTCCAAAGAGCATGGAACTTGGAGATAGCCAATACGTTTCAGTGAGCAGACGCCATTGAATATTTTCGCATATATTTGAAAATCTCCACAGAGAAAAATTGTTTTAATCCTAGAAATAACATTATTATAAACATGCCTTATAACAGGTTCCTGTTATTTGTAAATACTTCATACTAACACACGGGAGCTAATTCTGACAATTGCAGTATTTTTAATAAGTCACGGACGCTTCTAATGATGTTTAAAACATCATTGCTTTGTCGCGCCATTACGGACGTCACTTGGAACGACTCTATTTTATTCATTTCACTTAACGTTAGCGCACAATACGAATACGTAATTAGAGTGAGGCGGCCAGCCCATCAAATGCGCGCCAGGTGTATTACACGTGTGTCATAACACATTTATGAAATGGGTTAAAACACGCCATAACCGTGAAGAATTTCATGTGATACGCCCCATTTCTCCAGTCACAGCTACATACACAGTGCACATGTACTGACTTTGGATCAATTAGAACGAGGCGGTTTGTCCTACAGTTCACATCCAACATTTGCTTGGGTTTAAAGCTTAATTAATAAATAGACGATATTCCATCGTACATTTTGAATAGCGGGAAATAGCGTCAAGCTCTATTTTGAACGCACTGAAACTATTAAAATGTTCTTGGATACATGCACATATTACGATATATAATTTAGGGATGTCGGAGTTTTCCCCGATTTACGGTTTGCCTTCTGACCCAATGTTAAATTTGGCCGTTTTCAAAGTCGATTTTTTATCAATATTGGACGATTTAGTTAATAAAAAACATACACGCACATTGTGTAATGTATATTTTATGACTTACGATATTTTTGTTTTTAAATATGTAACATGTGGGTGACTTTTAATAGATAAATTCTAATCACTTGCGCGTTCACTTTTTTTTTTTGGGCGCCGCCATTTTGAAAAATCACGTGATAGATGGTGTGGCTTAATTTCGATAACGCGATCATTTCTTGATGGATATTTAATTTGGGCATGTCAACGGAAAGAAAAAAGCACCCTCTACACGATTCTGTTGTCTGCTGTTGAAATTTCTGAGTGGAACATCGTGTTTTTGGTGCTAGAAAGAGGTAAATATTTGAACAGTGATTTTTATAGGAACCTCTGGATTCGACATCCTAGGACATCGACAGTTTCTTTAACAATCATTAATGTGCCCAAAAAACACTGTATTGAACCGTTTGGCTTGTGCGCACTCGGTGGAAAACTTTTTTAGTAACCTCATATCAAACCGGAAGTTCGGAACACGACCCGTGTCATGGGTTTTCGCGACCATTTTATTTTTACTTCCACATCGAAAAAGCCAGCTTTACAGTTGAACTGGCCATTTTTGGTGTAAAATTATAGTACAAAATTGTTGTTTAATGATGCCACTGTGTATTTGTGGGTCCTCGTAGATTCACTTTGAATATATGTTCAACAATTCAATAAAAAAAAAATTCAACTCCAAATAACAATGTTATTATCAATCAAATTGAGCTGAAGCCTGAATCATTATTATTGTGTATTTAGCGATCTTTTTTTTTGAGACACTAGACTGTCAATCCTCCCTACCCAAGCGCCCCCGCCCCCTCACCACAGCCCCACCTCTTTCTGTGGGCATTTTTTTTATTATTTGAAAAGCGTCTGGAGGCCAATTAATTATGCAATATAACTAATTGGTCTATTTTGTATTCAAGAAAAATGTCTGCTTTTTCTACAGTGAGGGAAGGGGGGGGGATTTCTATTATATATTTGTACAGCGCCGGCGGTGGTGGGTGGGGCAGCTTCCTATTCTTCCTTTCTCCAACAGGCACAAATAGATGTAGATAGAAGTCCACAGCTAAAATATTGACCCCCTCCCCCAAGTTTGCATTAAGAGGTTCGCCTGTCAATTCTGTCATAACTTTTATATCACTTTAAGGATTGGTTAGATAGGATTAGATTAGTTAAATCTTTAAACACAGCATACTTCTTAACGACTACCACACATCCCTGCTGCCACACATCCATGACCTTCACCTGTTGGCGTTCACAACTTTGAATTTTTTCACACGTTAAGAAGTTCGGCAGAGTTGTTCATTTCTTCGTGGGTAACTGGTGGGGTATTTAACGATCGGGATTCTTCATTACCTGAATCCCGACCGGAGACCTAGTTTGACCCTCGTGTACGTCTTTGGTTTTCTTGTATGTGAGAGTTGTACGCCTTATCTGAGTATGATTAATCTTAATCGAACCCGTTGGCCCGACCTTATATAACCATATATGACCAAATATAGCTGCTTGATAGGCCGTTAAACACCAACAAACTGTCATAACTTCTATATCATTTGAACATACAGTTCAACACAGCATACCTGTGGACAAATGCCACACATCCATGCTGCCATTTGTATGACCTTGACCGTCACAACTTGTTTACACATTAAGTAATTTGCCCGAGTTTCTCATTTCTGTCATCATCACTTCTATTTCTCTTGATGGATTACTTAATATTTTAATACATCGTACATGTGGACAAATGTCATACATCCATACTGGCCTTAATAAGACTTTGACCTTTTGACCTTCACAAATACGCTTGTGAATACGTATCACTTGGTTAATTAACTTGTGACACAGTTTCTCCAATCTGCCACCATGGAAATTTGCGTGCCGACAAGCCATATTTGCTTGTTGCCTCTGCAGCCACATGTCAGATCAAATTAGTTTAGTGTTGATCATACTACTTTTGTGGTTGGGCTAAGTGACTGGTGTGGAATGGACCTAGCACCAGAATAGGATATTCTAATTTCATGGCTGAATATTCGGTTCTGGTTTTGGGAATTTCTCTCACTATGGACATATTAAATACGGGATAGACCCGTTGGCCAAGCCTTAAATGACCTTAGCTGTTGATATGCCGTTAAGCACAAAGTATCAATCAATCCGTGTATGGCAGCCACTGTTGACTAATTGTTGGTTAATTAAATGAGAGCGCACTATATTAGTTAATCTCACCGCCGACCTTGTATTTTGGATAGATAAAAAGTTTTTGTAATTCGGTCCATTCATTAGTTCGGCCATTACTATTCAGTTTGTGAATATATTTAAATCAAAACATGTTATAAACACACCAAACAGCTCTATTCATTAACACATTATAATCTTGACATGAACATCGTTGTGCAAAAAACAATTGAGCTACTTACTATCAAGTGGTGTATGTATATTATCCGTTTTAAGATCTCTGCACACAAAAAAACGTTGCTTTTTTTCCCCCAAATGTGAAAATTTGAATAACTCCTAAACCAATCAAGATATCTTGATGAAACAACTTCCATTGTTTTTGCATTTTTTCAATACCTTTAATTTGATACCAAACACTCCATAATGCACACTTTTGTTTAGGAAAAGATATCCACGACATTCAAAATTGGCAATATACTTTTTAGAAAATTTGTTATTTCTCGAAATAAAAAATTGAATAACTTCTTAACCAATCAAGATATCTTGATGAAACAACTTTCATTGGTTTGAATTCTTTAATACCTTTAATTGGATACCAAACACTCCATACTGCATACTTTTTCGAAAAAGAATATCCACTAAATTAAAAAAATAATTATCTTTTTTTACAATTTTTTTTATTTCTAGAAATATGTGCCGAAACATACTGAATATAAGTAACGAATCATAATAATCTAAATTGTGAAATATAATACAATTAAAATGGCGTCCAATATGGCCGCCAACATCTCTTAACGCTCTAAACTGTGCAAACATGTGGAACAGTTAGAATAATTATATTCTAATGTAAAATGGGGTTATTCGGAGACATTCCAACTATACAATAGATTTAATACATATCATATGTATAATGTTATGTAAAATGTTATTCAAGAATGCCACCAAATTGCAAGAAATGTCGTAAAATGACGTAAATTTGTATATAAAATATATAACATTTACCCAAATTACTATATTTAAAGTTGTTATATGAGTCATTTGAAGACAATTTAACTACACAGTACATTTAATGCATACTTTATTTATAATATTATGCAAAATGATATACAAGATGGCCTCCAAATCTTGAGAAACATTGCAAAATAACTTACATCCATATACGGCAAATGAGCACAGGGAAATTAAAAAAACAACAACAACAACACTGTATTGTTATTTATGAATGAAACATGTCTCAAAGTGGCGGACTTAGTTCATTGCAGCATTATCAAGCACATTTATGTTTGTAACTGCATAACTAATTGGAATAACCCGCTCAATTAGCAAATATATCAGTAACTTTTAAACAAATCAATAGTGACATTATCGTCACGAAGCACCACATTGAAAGTATCGATCATAAGTACCTTTGACCTGTCAGGGTAGTTTAACCCAAGCATGATGGTACCTAGAACTCTAATAATACTAAATAATTCATTTTTGAATCGATGTGTTTATGGAAGATGGGCAGCATAATAGTAACATTTGTATACGTCAGGTAATAGCAGCAGCTACTATCATATATCAGTTGGTAGTTCCATTCGCGCGGATAAACATGATTGATCGATCGAGTTTGACTGAAATATCCATTTATTTTAAAATACGCATTATGACCATATGACCAAATCAACAATAAATTAACATACATATACATGCAATATTAACATTCTAATTTGTGTGACATTCTCTTTTTGACATCTGCAGGAACTGGTATAAGATATGTATACCACCACCATATTATTCCCATGTATAATATTCATGTAACCATATACAGTTATCGATATGTGTATCCATTGTCTAGAGCGATGATTAAATCGATTTGATTCATACCGGTTTTTCTTTCAATATACTATGCCATATTACATGTATCAGATGAGACATGTTTCACCTCGTCCTGGTATGCATACATATGACATATGACATCACGGTACACCAAAGGGAAATGAAAATAAGTATAAATAGTGTGTAACATTAAACTAGTGTTTTGGACTACTACACTGCTAGATAGATATACTGATTTATTGTGCTTAATGGGCTGTCAACATCTATAATATCCGGACTTGTGCCAGGTCCTCAATGCGCAAGAATCACTTAGTCCTAGCTCCTAATCGGAGTACACTAATCTTACTTCAACACTCACGTACAAGAAAGTCAAATTGTAACTGAAGGCCAAATCAGGGATATCACGATTCTGGTAAGGATGACTTGCACCGGCTCTTGATCCCACCAAACCGCTCTCAGCTTGTCAGTTAGTGTAAACATGTTCACACGGATAGGAGACTGTTTAAACGTCGGTTATCAACATGAAACTTCAAAGAATGAGACCTGGACAGTGTGTAACATACTTCCATACAAATGAAAGTTAAGCCTTGTATGATTCTACAAAGTGTGTATTTATATACTGTACATGTATAAATTGCCCTGCAATCCATATGCATTGCACATACTATATAACTTGCACCGTTGTCAACAAAATATATCCCTGGTAACCACCTGAGATGGTCATGCAATTTAACCTTTGAGTATTAACATTTGTTATGTATTATAATTTATCAAATATATATATATCTTATAACATAAGATTATAATATAAGCTGATACATTGAAGGTAGGCATACATGCATACAAATATAGGCTGGTAGGCAAACCGACACATTTTTCATCACAAATAATGATTTATTTCACATTAAAAGTATACGTTATGTCTACAATGTATTCGTCACTAAATGTAATTGCGGTAAAAGGAAGATTCTTCTGAAACAGTATACACAGTGTGTTACTGATCAATATATTATACAAATTAGCAGGTTTTGTCAGTCATATTGGAGGCCACATTGAATTACATGAATCTTACATACTGTATTGCAATATGCTTTATTTGATCAAATTTATAGTTAAAGTGAATTAATTCCAGAAGAAAGACAGATGCATAAGTAATTGTTTCTCAAGCCAATCGTGGAAAGCAAGATATAGTGATCATGATGACATGTGTACGCCCGCCCGTGGGAGAGTCCGTCCAAAATGTACACTACGTTTATCTCTTGAATCATAATCAGATTGCGTTATAACGTTTTTCACAAAATTTACGTTTTTTAAATACCTTATACGTAGATCTGCAACGCTCAGTCGCATCTACTTGAAACGTTAAGCTTTCCTTTTTGTTACCATCCATACGTTCATCCCGTACACCATACATTTGGCTTTTATATACAATGTGGATTCCGTGCGTTCCGCTTCGTTTCGCTGAAATGAAATGTCACTTGTTATCGGAAACATGTATGGCTATAGAGTATGGGAGTTCGGTACGAATGTCGTTTTGATAAACAATATTAAACCCATATACTTAGTTGTACGCACAACGTAAAAGGAAACTCTATACACTGGCTGTGGCAGGAGATATTTGGCTTATGGTTGTTGCGACCAGTGTAGATCCAGAACAGCCTGTGCATCCAAATCAGGATCTGCACTGTTCATCATTCAATCAATGAAACACTCATCATGCTTTTAACAAGCAATATAGATCGTTATCAGGCAACAAGTGTGTGCTATTTGATCAGTAGCCTATTTCACCAAAATTACCAAGTATACGTATCTTGCTAAGTACACTTTGAGGGAGAAATTTTCAATTTAAGGATATTTTTTGTATTATTATTATTATACTTAATTTATTACATTATCACAGCCAATTTGGCTGTGATAATGTAATATATTCAGTATAATAATTCTGAATACTTTTAAGCATCAAATATACGCAGTCGTTAGTTCTATATAAAATAATGCATTTCGAGAAAAATAAATGATTACTCCCTCAAGGTTTACTTAGCTAGATAAGTATACTTATCAATTTGGTAAAATCGGCTACAGGAGCTACATTGTACACTGGTCGTAAATCCCATAAATAGAGGATCTCAAACGAGTTTCCATTTGATATGAGATTTATGAAACGTGTCACGCACAATTTATGCACCGTGCCTCTGGCGGATACTGTTTATCACACGACTTCAGCCTCCAAAGAGCATGAAACTTGGAGATAGCCAATACGTCTCAGTGAGCAGACGCCATTGAAAATTGTTTTAATTTTAGAAATAACATTATTATAAATATGCCTTATAACAGGTTCCTGTTATTTGTAAATACTTCATACTAACACACGGGAGCTAATTTTGACAAGTGCAGTACTTTTAATAAGTCACAGACGATTCTAAATGATGTTTAAAACATCATTGCTTTGTCGCGCCATTACGGACGTCATTTGGAACGACTCTATTGTATTCATTTCACGTAACGTTTGCGCATAATACGAATACGTAATTAGAGTGAGGCGGCCAGCCCATCAAATGCGCGCCAGGTGTATTACACATGTGTCATAACACATTTATGAAATGGGTTAAAACACGCCATAACAAGGATTTCATGTGATACGCCCCATTTCTCCAGTCACAGCTACATACACAGTGCACATGTACTGACTTTGGATCAATTAGAACGAGGCGGTTTGTCCTACAGTTCACATCCAACATTTGCTTGGATTTAAAGCTTATTAATAAATAGACGATATTCCATCGTACATTTTGAATAGCGGGAAATAGCGTCAAGCTCTATGTTGAACGCACTGAAACTACTAAAATGTTCTTGAATACATGCACATATTACGATATATATATTTTAAGTGACCTTGGTATAGCTATTACACATAAACTGTCTATTATATTAAATGCTAGTGCATACTACCGGGTATCGCGAGATTTCGCGTTACTTTAAAATATCCACTATGTTTTGTTCCTGGTACATGTACATAGAGCCTCAAATTCCTACGCGTATCCTAGCCTTGCCTAACAAACGTTATATTAAAATGCACTACTGTCTGTTCCACGTTTACTGCCGACGAACTGTTGGCTATTAAGCCGATTAAATTAAAAAAAAATAAATGTAAGTACTTTTTCATCAATAACAAAAAGTTACCCTCTCCACATTGTTTTTATTTGATAAAATTCAATCAAATATTGATTTTATTGCGAACAAATTATTTTCCTATGGAATTATAACAGTGGAGAAAAGAAGGTGGAGGAGCTGGGGGAGGAGCTGGGGGAGGAGTCAAAAAACGAAAACATTTGGAAATTGACTACGAAACCTGGTTAGATAGCTTGGAAATGATGTAACTAAGAAAACAAGTTAGATTTTGAAAATCGGCCCACAAATAATAATATGATATCATAATGATAATGATATCATTAGTAATAACATATCAAAATTCCCCAGGAATCCCACTGGAGCTTAATCAAGGAATCAAGATGGCGCCCAAAATGGCCGCCAAAATTAAAAAGATCATAACTAGTGCAAAATCCATTAAACCAATCAGGAAAACAATGTGCCGAAACATACTGAATATAACTAACGAATATTAATAATCTAACTTGTGAAATATACAATTAAAATGGCGTCCAATATGGCCGCCAAAATCTCTTAACGCTCTAAACTGGGCAAACATGTGGAACAGTTGGACTAATTATATTCTAATGTAATATGGGGTTATTCGGAGACATTCCAACTATACAATAGATTTAATACATATCATATGTATTATGTTATGTAAAATGATATTCAAGATGGCCACCAAATTGCAAGAAATGTGTATATAAAATATATAACATTTACCCAAATTACTATATTTTAAGTTGTTATATGAGTCATTTGTAGACATTTTAACTACACAGTACATTTAATGCATACTTTATTTATAATGTTATGCAAAATGATATACAAGATGGCCACCAAATATTGAGGTACATTGCAAAATAACTTACATCGATATATGGCAAATGAGCACAGGGAAATGAAGAAAAAAAAAGAACACTGTATTGTTAGTTATGCATGAAACATGTCTCAAAGTGGCGGACTTAGTTCATTGCAGCAAGTATCAAGCACATTTATGTTTGTAACTGCATAACTAATTGGAATAACCTGCTCAATTAGCAAATTTATCAGTAACTTTTAAACAAATCAATAGTGGCATTATCGTCACGAAGCACCACATTGAAAGTATCGATCATAAGTACCTTTGACCTGTATCGGTAGTTTAACCCAAACATGATGGTACCTAGAACTCTAATAATACTAAATCATTCATTTTTGAATCGATGTGTTTATGGAAGATGGGCAGCATAATAGTAACATTTGTATACGTCAGTTAATAGCAGCAGCTACTATCATATATCAGTTGTTAGTTCCATTCGCGTGGATAAACATGATTGATCGATCGAGTTTGACTGAAATATCCATCTATTTTAAAATACGCATTATGATCATATTTACCAAATCAACAATAAATTAACATACATATACATACATGCAATATTCACATTCTAATTTGTGTGACATTCCCTTTTTGACATCTGCAGGAACTGGTAAAAGGGAAATGAAAATAAGTATAAATAGTATGTAACATTAAACTAGTGTTTTGGACTACTACACTGCTAGATAGATATACTGATGATTTGTGTTTAATGGGCTGTCAACATCTATAATATCCGGACTTGTGTGACAGGTCCTCAATGCACAAGAGTCACTTAGTCCTAGCTCCTAATCGGAATACACTAATCTTACTTCAACACTCACGTACAAGAAAGTCAAATTGTAACTGAAGGCCAAATCAGGGATATCACGATTCTGGTAAGGATGACTTGCACCGGCTCATACTCCCAGCTAACCGCCCTCAGCTTGTCAGTTAGTGTAAACATATTCACATGGACAGGAGACTGGACAGTGTGTAACATACTTACATACAAATGAAAGTTAAGTCTTGTATGATTCTACAAAGTGTGTGCTTATATACTGTACATGTATGCATTTCCCTGCAATCCATATGCATTACACATACTATATAACTTGCACCGTTGTCAACAAAATATATCCCTGGTAACCACTTGAAAAGGTCATGCAATTTAACCTTTGATTAGTAACATTTGTTATGTATTATAAATTATCAAATATATATATATCTTATAACATAAGATCTGGCAATATATAATATAAGCTGATACATTGAAGGTATGCATACATGCATACAAATATAGGCTGGCAGGCAAACCGACACATTTTTCCTCACAAATAATGATTTGTTTCACATTAAAAGTATACGTTATGCCTCTGAAACAGTATACACAGTGTGTTACTGATCAATATATTATACAAATTAGCAGGTTTTATCAGTCATATTGGAGGCCACATTAAATTATATTAATCTTACATACTGTATTGCAATATGCTTTATTTGATCAAATTTATAGTTAAAGTGAATTAATTCCAGAAGAAAGACAGATGCATAAGTAATTGTTTCTCAAGCCAATCGTGGAAAGCAAGATATAGTGATCATGATGACATGTGTACGCCCGCCCGTGGAAGAGTCCGTCCAAAATGTACACTACGTATATCTCTTCAATCATAATCAGATTGCGTTATAACGTTTTTCATAAAATTTACTTTTTTTAATTACCTTATACGTAGATCTGCAACGCTCAGTCGCATCTACTTGAAACGTTAAACTTCCATTTTTGTTACCATCCATACGTTCATCCCATGGTCAAACCAGGTACCGGTCGTGATTCCGGTAAGGATCAATCCCGATCGTTAATTTACCCATCGCAAGCTCCCAACCAACAGCCTCGTGATTGTAATCTGAAACCGCCACGGTCCGAAAGTAACGATTTTGGTTGTTATACCCATATCAGATGTGACACAGTGGTTATTATTAGAATGGACTATTGATATGTTAATTTTGCAACCAATCTAATTGTGACAAAATGGTTTTCAGACTAGTCCATTTATGAAAACGTGGTGTTTTTTTGTCTCAAAAATATGAAATTTACTTGCAAATGGTGCAGGTCTTGATGAGACGGCTCGCCACGAGCCGGCTCATTTGGATCTACACTATTTGCCCAGACCTTTATACAGGCCAATGGGGTTGAAACGATTAATACATGCACCTGTCTCAGTCTTCACTCTTGGCGATAAAGGCATCACGGGACGATTGAAAATAGGCAACATTTATCATTTTTCTGAAGGCGTTTTATATAAATCACTGCCTCTTGTAATAATTTAAAGAGGCTCTTGCGACAAATATTAAAAAAATAAGGACACATCGCACGCCAGAATATGAATGCAGTAACAGCCTCAGATTTGTATATTTCATTTGTTCCCCCACCCACTTATTTTTTACAATAACTGTCAATATTACTGAATTTGTTGGATTTTTTTCATGAAGACATGAGGCACAGAGGCATTGCTATGGCTTGTTCTATCATGTACAACACCGCACCTGTTCATTATCTGAAAATTATTTGAAAGCAGAGTTATAGCCACCTCAATTTTTCGGTGCAAATGCCCAACATTACATCAATTTCTAGTTCAAACCAGTACCTGCAAACAGCATATCAGGCGTCATTTTCGAAGATGTCAACATTGAGTTTCGTATAATTATGAAATACTCCGAGAAATACACCTAGTAGCCTGACCTAGTCAAGCCTCACAAAGTCAAGAACTGTCCCATGAGACCCAATCAGAAATACTTATACAATTATTATTTACATGTTATTGCATAAAAATGGCACATGCCCCATCAGTAGGCACACACTGTTCTTTATATCAGACATCATGTGAGACACTTTCTGGCAAAATAAACATTAATTCAACATTACCCCACGTATTAATTGGCATTATTATACATTATTTTATCAGACGTAAATGTCCACACTGATATCAGGAGCGATAACCGTGTTTCCTTAAAATGTTAAGGCACATTACTATTTATTGTCTGTATTTATTGTTTGATGTGCAATGATCATACTTTATAATTTGCCGAAAATATTATTTTTCAGCTGACGCATTTAATTAGTTTAAATAATTAAAAAAATATCGTGTATCATTTGCATATGAAAATAGACTGATACCACCGTGAGTCACTATCAGTAATATAAATATTACTAAATGATTATACACATGTATCTGTGTAGCGGGCATTCGTAGTTTTTAGAACTGGTGGAATAGTGACATGATTATACACTTATTTAATTCCTATAAATAACATATTGTGCCTACTGAGTGGGCATGTACCTTTCAAATCATAATACGCTAGCCTACACTTGTGTAATACAGACCGCAAATGAGACCGCTACAGAATACATTTTCGATTACCACCGTATAGTTTGAATATATGATGGTGTGCTTATCCAATAAACATACTCTAACATACATGCTTATTTAATACGATATTTATTAAACTCGATGACTAATTAAATAAATAAGAGGGTCATGATGGCCCTAATTCGCTCACCTGACTCCATGAACACCAGAGCAGAATGTGAGATTGAGTTCATATGTGTTTTAAAAAAAGTGTGCTATTTTTAGATGGCGGTCATCTTGGATTAAGCGATGACTCTCATTTTACCAAATCTGAAAATGCTTCACCCAAGGATCATAACTTACTATGAAGTCTGGCCAGCATTGGCCATGTGGTTCCTGAGAAAAAGACGTTAAAAATCTCGAATAAATGGACCTTTTGGAGGCCATCATGGATGACATAATCATCCGATTCCGACAAATATTGCACCAGAGCAATCGCCTCATCGATACTTTCAATTTGATATATGACACGACCATATTTGGTCAAAAATAAAATTTGACCCCACGGGCCACGCCCATTTTTGACCCCTGGGTCACCATTTTAACAACTAACATTGTACATCGATCATTCCTACCAATTTAACAACTTTGAAAGAACATTGTACATCGATCATTCCTACCAAGTTTCGTCGAAATCCGGCTGCGGTTCATGAGAAGAAGATTGTATTAAGAATTTGTGCTGTTTTTAGACGGCGGCCATCTTGGATTAGCGACGACCTCCGTTTTAACAAATCTGAAAAGGCTTCACCCATGAACCATAACTGTGAAGTTTGGCCACCATGGGCCAAGCGGTTCGTGTGAAGAATAATTTTTAAAAGAACGACCTTTTGACCTTTCAGCGGCCATCTTGGATGACATGACCATCCAATTTTGACAACAAATGCACCAGAGCGATCGCCTCTTTGATACCTTCGATTTGATATAGACATGACCATATTCGGTCAAAAATAAAATTTGACCCCAATTTGACCCCACGGGCCACGCCCATTTTTGACCCCGAGGTCACCATTTTAACTGCAAGAGCATTGTACATCGATCATTCCTACCAAGTGTCGTCGAAATCCGACAGGCGGTTCATGAGAAGAAGATTTTTTAAGAATGTATGCTATTTTTTGACGGCAGCCATCTTGGATTAGCGATGACATCCATTTCAACAAATCTGAGAAGGCTTCACCCATGGACCATAACTTTTAAGTTTGGCTACCATGCGCCAAGCGGTTCATGTGAAGAAGAATTTTAAAATCTCTAATAAAAGAACGACCTTTTGACCTTTCGGCGGCCATCTTGGATGACATAACCATCAGATTTCGACAAAAAATGCACCAGAGTGATCGCCTCGTTGATACCTGCGACCATATTCAGTTAAAAATAAAATTTGACCCCAATTTGACCCCACGGGCCACGCCCATTTTTGACCCCGGGGTCACCATTTTAACAACTTTGAAAGAGCAAGAGTATTGTCGATATCCGGTTGGTGGTTCTTGAGAAGAAGATTTTTTAAGAATTTGTGCTATTTTTAGACGGCGGCCATCTTGGATTACGTGATGACATCATTTTAACAATTTTGTAATCCCCCTACCTAAGGACCATGACTATGACGTTTGGTGACTATAGGTCCAATGGTTACTGAGGAGAAGACGTTTGAAAACTATGAGGGTAGCTCGCGAGTTAAAATACAGCACGCGAGATCTTAAATAGCTCGCGTGCTTCTTTTACCTCACGTGGTAAATGTAGCTCGTGCTGGTACATTAAGCACGCGAGCTTGTAATTAGTAGCACGCGTGGTAAATGTTGCTCGCGTGCTAATGACGGGGCAAGACAGTCAATACACGACGTCTTACTGGGTCTTATACCTCGCGTGCTAAAGTAACCACGCGTGCTGTTGCTTAGGCTCGCGAGCTGAAGAATGGCTCGTGTGCATATTGTAGCTCGCGTCCTACAATGACCACGCGAGCTATTTAAGGGCTCGCGTGCTATAATGGCTCGCGTGGGTCTTGTACCTCGCGTGCTAAAGTAACCACGCGTGCTGTTGTTTAGGCTCGCGTGCTGAAGAATGGCTCGTGTGCATATTGTAGCTCGCGTCCTACAATGACCAAGCGAGCTATTTTAAGGGCTCGCGGGCTATAATGGCTCGCGTGGGTCTTGTACCTCGCGTGCTAAAGTAACCACGCGTGCTGTTGTTTAGGCTCGCGTGTTGAAGAATGGCTCGTGTGCATATTGTAGCTCGCGTCCTACAATGACCACACGAGCTATTTTAAGGGCTCGCGTGCTATAATGGCTCGCGTGGGTCTTGTACCTCGCGTGCTAAAGTAACCACGCGTGCTGTTGTTTAGGCTCGCGTGCTGAATAATGGCTCGTGTGCATATTGTAGCTCGCGTCCTACAATGACCACGCGAGCTCTTTTAAGGGCTCGTGTGCTATAATGGCTCGCGTGGGTCTTGTACCTCGCGTGCTAAAGTAACCACGCGTGCTGTAGTTTAGGCTCGCGTGCTGAAGAATGGCTCGTGTGCATATTGTAGCTCGTGTCCTAAAATGACTACGCGAGCTATTTTAAGGGCTCGTGTGGTTACAATTTAGCTGTGTGGTAGTAACAACCAATCACATCGTCTTTTACAAATATATATGGTTAATACTGTTGTTGTTGTTTTTGTTGCTATATACGAGACTGACATTTCGGCGCTTATTTTTTTCGCCGCACCTGTCTGTGGGAATGGTCCATTTTTTTAACCGGTTTGTGTGATTTGGCTGATTAATTTTTTGGCATGCGGGTTATTACTATTATTATAAAATAATAATCTGACCCAGAACACCTGTCGTGCATGAGATCAGTGGTGATACAGTCCGGGCTGCACAGATGTCAGTCAGAGCTGGATCAGCATTGGCCACGAATGCACGTGAATGTTGTTTTTTTTTTCTTGTAAATGAACAAATTCCAAGCATCAGCTCCATTTAATAGAATTCATGGTATAATAATCACGGCCCCCATGTCCTCGTGGTACACCATACCCGCCCCGAGAAACCTTTGTCACATACATGTAGGTGAAAAAGTGGCAAGTGAACCAGCATGTAGATATATATTTATTATAAATAGCATGTGTCTACCAAATACAGCTTACAGTTTAGAGATGCATAATAAGTAACATTTATTTATCAAATAAGATTTATAGTTAGTGCATGACCCACAGTGTGAGCTATGCAAAGAATAAATTGGAAAGCGCAAAATTGAAAATTGAAAAGCGCAAAATTCCACACTCAAAATAAATACGCAGTAGGTCTATTTCGACCAAATCGAGGCCAGTGTGGTTTGACATTCAATGACCCACACGTGGTGTGTGTTCTTACTGCTGTTTGGTTCACAAGTCCACTATAATAGTAAAATGTAGTACACACTACCACCATATTTAGCAAATGTATTGTTCCAGGTCAGTGTTAGAATTTACATATGTGTACAGATGATTCACCACAGCTGATGATTGGTCGAGCGTATATCCTTGGCCTCGTAATATATTATAATAGTTTATTTATAGCAGGGACCATACATACACTCATTTGTCATAGTATACAGGCCTAATATCATTTGGACGCACAACATCTAAGCTTTGTTAAACATTGTTATTACTTTATCAATTAGCAAATGTTTTAGGCAAATATAATGTTTCAATCACATACGAGGGAATGAACTAAAATAATATATATCTGTTCTGTCATTACAATCTTCCTCATATTTTTCAGATGTAGCAATGGCAAAGCCATACATGTGTATATCAAAATGTAAGAAGTGTGCTTAGTCCATCTTCAGTCTGGGTGGACACCGGCCTGTGATCAATAAATGATGGGTGTATCCGAGGGCAAGTACAGTACTCGACCCATAAAGGCAAGAACTGGAGTGGCCGTCAGAGACATCAGATACATGTACTATACCAACATTAGTGCACGGCATTAATTTAGAAGCACAATGTTATCTTGAGTCCATCTCAATGTACCATCAATGAGTCTATGATAGCAACGCAGTACCGGTCCCAAGGGGGGCATGCACAGAGGCCACCATCACAGACACCAGCTGGGCCTATTTTGAGCAATAATAAACATTAGTGTCCATTTACAGTGAATCATAAATGCATGATAGGTGGATTTGAAGGCAGAAATAAATACCTACTTAATAAGTATATAAGTATAGCAATAAGTATAGGCTATTGGCGATCTTTCAGAATTCATGAAAATTATGTCCATTTTGGCGAAGTGTGACCATGGTCCGTTACAGACTCGTGCGACTTTATGAGTAAGCTCAGCCAAGCAGTCGGTTACACGACATATGCGACCATCGTAGCCACATATCAGCATGACCGTACGGTCTGGCAAGGGGGGCCTACACTAATATGCAGAGATATAAATTCGTACAGTTGCTAGCTCTCGGCAGTGTAGTGGAATTACAAGGAATTATATGTACATGTAAACCTGGTACAATGTACATGTGTAGGTCTATGCATGACGGGTTATTTAATAGCATGCTTCAATAAGCGAAAATCACTCATAACTGTATATAAAATGAACAACAAAGGCTGACTGTTCAAAGATCAACTCACGAGCGGCGAGTGCATTTTCAAGGGGAGGCATCATGAATTCGTGTTCAGTTGACATCGTATCGTATCACCGGAGGGGTGGCGAGCAACCCCCGAGAAATTCGACAAAAGTTAAAATATACTGTCTAATTCCAGACTTTCTGGATTAATTTTGTGTCTAATTCCCGGTGGTCGGACGGTCTTTTCCCCATAGAAGCCTGTATCTGCGATGTTGGTGGACGTCTAATTTCCCCACCATAGAGCGTAATGGGCTGTCTAATTCCCGGGTATCTGGAATATTTTGTTGTCTAATTCCACGTGGGTGCCGTGCCGTCTGCCCAACTCACACCCACAGGGCGGTGACGACATTTATAGGTGCATAAGGGTGGTACTTTAATTTATCCAATCATTTGTGGCCGGTCTGGCTCTTATTCCCCCTCCCCTTACTCTGGGAAACCTCCCCAAAAAGGCCGGTAAAGTGTTTATGAATGTTCTCTATCTGGAGCGATGTCACTAGTCACAGTGGGATGCGCAGAACTGCAAATACAATATTTACCAGACAATTATTTTAATATATTTTACATGTACAATGGCGATGTGAAGAGAATGGCGTCGAATGAAAAAGTGCCAATACAAGTCAATACACGGTTCCCGATTTCTGAATGAATTTCCAGCGATATTTGCAATATAAATTGATATTTATATTGCACATATCTCTAGAAACAAGACAATACAGAATACACAATAGTATACCGAAACTTTACCTGTAAATACAATATTTACCAGACAATTATTTTAATATATTTTACATGTACAATGGCGATGTGAAGAGAATGGCGTCGAATGAAAAAGTGCGCTGTGTTGCGTGCGCATACAACATGCATTCCAGTGTTAGTCACGTGATAGTAGAACAATAGTGCAGCCAATAAGTACTGAAATAGAACAGTTCAGTATGCTACATAAAAGTATTACGTTTTACACTATTGACGGCAGATGACACTGGTTATAGACTGGATGGGAATATACATAACAAATACGCAGGTTTTTTGTAATATCTATTCCCATATAATAATTCGCCATAATAATTTCACCTGCCACACATTGTATACACAATGTCATGACTTACCATTAGAAACACAGTAAAATACCTAATTATTGGGGTAGTTCCCAAGCAGTATTCGTGAGGGGTATATTGCCCTTTGCGTACGCCAGATTCCGTCCTAATTAGAGGGTATTCCATACGCCGAGCTACAGTACGCCGTACGCGACGATTGTACTCGTAGTGTTTAGTATTCCGTACGCCAGCAAATTCCGGGTGCCGGGAAAAATCAGTTGAAAACTGGTAAATGTACCGATAAATCGCGTCTACAGTGTTGTATGTTTCAAAGTTTTCTTGGAGGACCTCACCTACCACCCTCTGCACCAGCGATGCGTTTACATGCCTTGCAGGATATATAATAGGCATACACTGTACTTATGCAATATTCAATAGGTGAAAACGGAGGCCCATATGCCAGGAAGTCGCCTCTATGGTGTTGTAGGTTTAAACATTTCATTGGAGAGGAGGACCACCACCTCATCGCACCGGTGATGCGTGTACAATTTACTTTGTAAGATAGGCGAAATAAATGAAAATGTGGTGCGGGCAACGGTCCCGGATTTACTACGTAGGGTCGGTCAGCTTTTATTTTTATACGAAATCACCATAACTATTTGGGCTTACATGCCAAATAGTACCGTAATATACATTCTGCATGGCCCTAATCAACAAAGCGAACAACTATTAAGTCAGCGGCTGAATCTCAGATATACAACAACAACAACAAAATGGAAGCGGACTCTGACCATGCTGCTGTTGTTTTTCGGACAGGTTTAAATGGCGGCCCGGATATATTTGTAACAGACGTTGTGATTGGTTGTTACTACCACACGAGCTGAATTGTAACCACACGAGCCCTTAAAAGAGCTCGCGTGGTCATTGTAGGACGCGAGCTACAATATGCACACGAGCCATTCTTCAGCATGCGAGCCTAAACAACAGCACGCGTGGTTACTTGAGCACGCGAGGTACAAGACCCACGCGAGCCATTATAGCACACGAGCCCTTAAAATAGCTCGCGTGGTTATTGTATGACGCGAGCTACAATATGCACACGAGCCATTCTTCAGCACGCGAGCCTAAACAACAGCACACATGGTTACTTTAGCACGCGAGGTACAAGACCCACGCGAGCCATTATAGCACACGAGCCCTTAAAATAGCTCGCGTGGTCATTGTATGACGCGAGCTACAATATGCACATGAGCCATTCTTCAGCACGCGAGCCTAAACAACAGCACGCGTGGTTACATTAGCACGCGAGATATAAGACCCACGCGAGCCATTATAGCACACGAGCCCTTAAAATAGCTCGCGTGGTCATTGTAGGACGCGAGCTACAATATGCACACGAGCCATTCTTCAGCACGCGAGCCTAAACAACAGCACGCGTGGTTACTTTAGCACGCGAGGTACAAGACCCACACGAGCCATTATAGCACAAGAGCCCTTAAAAGAGCTCGCGTGGTCATTGTAAGCCGCGAGCTACAATATGCACACGAGCCATTCTTCAGCACGCGAGCCTAAACAACAGCACGCGTGGTTACTTTAGCACGCGAGGTACAAGACCCACACGAGCCATTATAGCACACGAGCCCTTAAAAGAGCTCTCGTGGTCATTGTAGGCCGCGAGCTGCAATATGCACATGAGCCATTCTTCAGCTCGCGAGCCTAAGCAATAGCACGCGTAGTTACTTTAGCACGCGAGGTACAAGACCCACGCGAGCTACAGTAAAACGTCGTGTATTGACTGTCTTGCCCCGTCATTAGCACGTGAGCAACATTTACCACGCGTGCTACTAATTACAAGCTCGTGTGCTTAATGTACCACACGAGCTTGTAATTAGTAGCACGCGAGCTACATTTACCACGCGAGGTAAAAGAAGCACGCGAGCTATTTAAGATCTCGCGTGCTGTATTTTAACTCGCGAGCTACCCTCGCGTTATTGACTGTAATCCCCCGTCATACAAAACCTACATGTATATACAGCGTATATATGTAAAAGGTTCCCAAAAGAAACTAACGACACCAAATGGGAAACGCAACGAAAACGATCGTTTTGTACAACGATGTGGACGCGTAAACGATATTTTCGTTTAAATACTCGGCTTTCAACTATTTAAACGCCGGTGGTTTCTTTCAACGCATTATTTTGACACGTTTTCGTTCCTTTAACCCTTTCAACCCTAAGGAAATGGAATGGACTGTGATATGCTAATGTTCCGACCAATCCAATGGTCACAAAATGATTTTCAGATTCGTTCATTTATGAAAAGGGGGTGTTTTTGTCCTCAAAAATATTAAAATTGCTTTCAAAAAGTGCAGATCCTGATGAGACGGCTCGTTATGAGCCGGCTCATCTGGATCTGCACTTTTTGCATAAACCGATATAGCGGGATTTCGGGTTCAAAGGGTTAATTTGAAAACGATTGTTTGTGTTGGTTTAAACGTGTCACCAACGAAAACATCGTTTGCTAATTTTAAAAAACGAAAGCGATGTCAAAACGATACGTAAACGATAAGCAATCGTTCGTTTGTGGAACAAGGAACATGTCCGCACTATACGATCCTCTATTTATTATACGACTATTTACTGTATATATTCACAAATTAATTGCATCAATTTGGATTCACTGCAGAAAAAGCCACAAATAGCATTTTCTGAATTTGCATTATACACCATACCTGACATGAGTGATGATTTAACATAATATTTATTAAATTATTTTACTAATTGCTTAATATACGATGAATAGCATTAAGTGCGTTAAATAATGACGACATATTCTATTTATTAAAAAAGAAAAACACCCAAATACACTGACCATGCACATACACTTAACAGAGCGTATTATCGATTTGTTATCTAGTTAACAACAATATGATTTTAATACATATTCACTATCAAAGTACACTTTGAAATACAAATAAATGTGTTAACTGGATTACAGTAAGTCTTAAAAGCAAAATGAAAATGTAAAATATACTTACATGTACAGAGCCGCATGTACATGGACTTACTCGGACTGTTGTGTTAACCCTTAGAATGCCGAACCGAAAATAGTCGTCTGCTGATAATTCATATTTTGTCTTTTCTCTCAGTAAAAACATGGTTTGGCAGCATTTTATAATCATTTCCATTGGAAATGATTATAAAGTGCTGCCAAACCAAGTTTTTGATGAGAAAAATGGAAAAGTAAAAGATATTCGGCAGACGACACAAATTAATTCAGCATTGTAAGGGTTAATGTACATTATTATCTTATATTTAAGGGTATGAATTGGCTCGAGGACCTTCCAAACCCGGGCATTTGAGCCCAAAAAATTTACTAATATCTGCCATACAGTCGAAATATGTGCATTAAATGAAGTAGCTAGTTCATTCTCCTATCGCACGAAGCCGGTATGCAAGACCGTGAACAAGGCTGAGTGTGAGTACATGTGATATATGGAGACTCAGAAATAACAGTGTTATCTTATATGATGATGATATTTGACGGTTGGTCAGGGCAAAACATATCAGGCAGGGAATGATCGATATTGGGCTATGCAAAGTATGACGCAACATGTTTTCGGGCCCAGCTACTTTCGTTTCGCGGCTTATCGTTATATACGAGATATTATTATTCGAGTTCAGGTGCGGCGTTTATCTATTGTTATTTGGTTAGATGACAATGTGTTTCACATGTTCTGCAGACGAAAGAAAACGAGAAGATAATACACGGCGGTATAGTAATTGCCCATATATTAGTGAGTGGTGTGTGTGTGCACGTATCAGGCAAACAGTTGTTCTGTCAGTTTATAGTTTCGTGGAATTGATAAGGAAATGGTCACGTTCCATACCGCCGGTCATGGTCCATATTTTTAAAGGTTCATTTCAGACGATGCAGATTACAGTCAATAATGTTTAATCAGAGTAATGCGGGCGGCCAATTCCGGTCTAATCTGCATTACTCCGTGAGATGAATGGTGGGGAAACCGAAGTACCCGGGGAAAACCACCTCCTCCGGCAAGTAATGACAACTTCACATACGTCGGTGTAGATCCCGTGTTTTGTCAATTTAATCTACACCGATCACTATACGGAGTAGCTACACGAGTGGCCTACGATATGGTATCTAGGCTACACATCGGTGTTTAAAAAAAAGCGAGCAGCAAAAATATATACCCAAACCCGTTGCATGTAGGTAAAATGTATTAAACTGCATAGGTTACACCTTTAAACAACTAATCCTTTGTGTATGTATAACTGGTAATTTGTCGAAATTAGCATATTCGGGAAAAAAAATTCTGACGGAAGCCATCTTTTCTATTTGTGTTGTTGTTTTTACTGCGATCTCCTGGTCTATTTACACGGTAAGCTTTTATTGATTATATTACAAAAGCGGTCAGCGCTCTTCAGAATAAAAAGAAGAAAAGAAGAAAAGTAATACCGATTCGTAGTGCTGTGTGTAGATAACAATGGCACACGATTCACTGTTGCGAGATATTATAATAGCTACACACAATATGAACGTGACTCTAAAACACGAACAGACACAGATAATAAATGCATGCTGCGAGAAAAGAGACTTGTTCGCTGTACTACCGACTGGTTTTCGGAAGTCAATGACCTACACGCTGGTCCCGCTTCTCCTAGACAAGGTATGTAGATTTATGTTCAGTAGATGAATGATCGAATGATCGCACTCAGTGGCGGATTCAGGGGGTTGCCCGATTTGCCCGATAATCCCGATTTGTTGTGCAGTCGAGAATTAGTCTTAATCTGTTAAAAAATAGCAAGCACTGATAGTAAGGGTGATTTTATCAGATCAATGTCCAGCTGCTATTATACAGCATGCGCATAATATTTTTGCACAATGTGCTTATGTGCCACAAGAACATTATGTACTGAAAAGTAGTCGTTCAAAGTTTGCCCCCACCCGCTTTCGGCGAACTCCTGGATCCACCACTGGTACTATACGGACGTTACTTGTAAAGATTCTACCAGGGGCATGTGCTGTGAGCTATATATGTTCACCAGTGCAGATCCATAACATATTAATTAGTCATATGAACATCCAGCATTTTGTTTCGCAACTTGTATTTGATTGGTGCTGTTAACGTTAAAGCGTAAATGCATATTTTCAAACTATTTCAGTGTATCCCCCACTCTCTTTGTTACCCTGTGTCAACTATACCTCCGTCATATATGTTTAAGGAAAGACCATTGTAATGCCAGTAAATACCCAGAAATGTCAGAATACATGCTAGTGTCAATGGTGTGTACACATTTCTATGTGGCCTGAAAACATATAAAGCTGCAGGCTCAATAAACTAGAATATTAGAATATTCACAGATGACTTATTCGTTCATTAGTCTGTCAAATATTGCATAAAACGGTATGCCAAATTAAAGTGTAATTACACAATAACATATATATCCTTATCGATCGCAGTTGTATCCTGAAGATCATCATACAGCAACTGTCGTTTCTTCGATGAAGGCACTCATGATAGATCAAGTGATAGATTTAAAAGCTCACAACATTGCTGCTGCTGCAAATGGAGGATACATCAGTTAAAGGTATATGAATTTTAAATGAACTTGTCACAAATGACAAAAACGAACGAAGACAAAGTCAAAAGATCCATGACAATCGCCAAACAAGAGCACCAGGAAATATGCATTGCAAGTGTGAGTTTATTGCATTGGTTTAGTGTATTGCATTTCTTTTGCTACCGAGTATGGCAATGTCGCCACAGTCCCGACACAAACTCAGTGTATTAAGGAAAAAAATCACGGTCGTGGTCAACGACCACCAACAATAGGAAAATAATAACATGGCTTGCGAAAACGCATACGCAGACATTCTACAGCCGTCAGACTGCACTAAAAGTAGCTAACGCGAGCATAAAATTAACAAGGCAATGTCATTTTAGGCCGGGTGAACGTGATCAAATACTGTATTACGATATAATCTGATCGCTTTGCATCAGCAATGTCACTTCCTGAAATTTCTCCTTTCATGTGTGTCGTATTGGATATTTGATATCGAGTACGTATGTAATGTGATTTATTCAATTTTCACATGTGACACACATTTCCGTATTATGTAATATGCCTATTGTTGATACATGTACTATTCATGTCATTTATCACAATTTATTTCGCTTAAGGAGGTGCTAGAAGGCGTTTGTGTAATGTACTTTGACAGTATTGCATCCTTAACGCAAATTAACAAGTTCAATAAAACCGCACTTGCTATGTACGATAGTCGTATTTACAGATAGTCATGTATCTGTTAACTGTGTCGTGTACTTGTGAATAAAGTCAACACTCATTTTTGCACACATCAAGGAAATGGTGAACATCATTGTTTTGTTTACATCGCCAGAAGCAGCACTGCAGACTAAGTGGCAGAACTTGCTGAAGACAGAATTCAGGGGAAGGCATGCCTCTTGGTGTTTGATGAAGCTCATTGTATATCGTCCTGGTATGTTTACACAGGAACATTTGGGCATCCAATGCGGGTACTACTTATGTTTAATTAAATGAGACATCTTTCATTTGTCCACTAAGTATTGATCACCAATGTGAATTTGTCATCTGTTGCTGTATTAGCAAAAATTATAAAAAGATATTATGCATGATACATAATGCAGTTCTGTTCGGTGCATTATGTTACATAAACAGGCGTATTTCTGTTCATATTAATGTTCATCACGATTACCCTGTGAATTGCATGACCCTGGTGATATTTCGTAACAATCAGTATGATCAGTAATGTATATTCATCTGGTCGAATGGCAAATAGAATCCATATGATCAGGCTAGGCGGACGCCAGATTGACATGGGTCTACACTGTGAGACAAAATCGAGCAAATTTGCATGATGACAGATTATTTTATTGACATTATCAGGTGGGAAACGTATGATACGAAGGCAGAACTACACGACAGAGCAATTGACTCTCAACAATTATACGCAATAAATACATCATAGCTAGAAGTGTTTAATAAATTTTACTGGTGGCTTACCGTAATACTACTGTCTATTACACTTAAATTTCGCCGATGTGTTTTGGACCATTAAATAATAAAACTATCCAACTCCAAATACATTTGTTTTAAAGTAATACAAATCTTACCTGTCATAAAACGGCTTATTTCACAAATTCGTGTCATATCTTTGTTTTATTGCAAACAAAAATCATATGAACACAATGGAGTGTGATAGTGATTACTGGGCATGAAAGACGGAGTAACGAATATGGAAATTAACTCCGACTACTAGATAAGGAACTAAGCGTTTTGTCTTTTTATTTTTTTTTTGTAAAAAATAGTCCACATGTACGATGATTCAGAAAAAGGTATATTTAGCCCCATGTTAATTTACCATAGAACACTTTTTGCTTCCCAATAAAATATATTTCACTGTATTTTTGAAAATATTATTTTTACGAGGGTAGCATTTTTATTAGTCGGAAAAAGATGTACGTATGCATTGATAATATTCAGATTTAACATGTTTCATTTCCCAAAACCCATCGGCGGATTGTTAGCGAAACGGCTGGACGGTAGGGACAAGCGGTAATTGTTTGTAAATGTGGAATACATGTACATGTAATTACAATAGCTGATCAGACATCTGTATTATAACAACTAGGCCTGTACTCAACCCTCTAGTGAACTGCGACGAGGATGAGCATGAAAGTATGCCAGCATTTGACTGACAATTAAATAAATGATATTGCATATGACATTCGAACACGTTTGAGAAATAGAGGATCTTAAACGAGTTTCCATTTGATATGACATTTATGAAACGAGTCGCGCACAATTTATGCGCCGAGCCTCTGGCAATGTGCATAAAATTGCTGACGAGTTTCATAATTCGCATATCAAATGGAAACGAGTTTGAGAATATGTTTATCACACGACTTCACGCTTCAAAGAGCAGACAACATGGAGATATCATCGATCTGCTTCAGTGACAGTTTACTATTTTCGCATCTAGTTCAAAATCTCCACATAGACAAATATTGTTAATACTAGCAATAACACTTTTATAAATATGCCATTATGATAGTATAGTTTCGGGCTGTTGTAAGCATTTTATATTACTATACAGGACCGCTTTGGAGTAATTTAACTGCTTGACATTATAACTCTGAACAAAAGTACCTTCCAGTTTCATATCAAAACGTTGTGCTTATGCTCAGGCAGTAAAATAACCAGGTTGAGCGCCAGATTATAAGCTATGCTCATAAATGTATACAAGACCATCACGCCAGTGTCTGTATGAAACGTTATAATATATAGCATTCGTTTTGGTGTAAATGAAAATATGAACAGTTATATACATTTTACAGGGGTATAGATTTCCGACCCCTCTGTAGGGAAGTGCCAGTACTTCAAAGCTTCTTTGATGTCCCAAACCTCGTCTTGCCAGCCACAGCGACAACACCCATACAGCGAGATATCTATGATGTGTTAGGATTAGACGTGAGAAAAATAGACATGGTTTCATCTCTACCGGACAGGTAAAGTAAATAATACTACATGTACTAATAATTCGGTTATTGTGTCACTATTGAAAGATGGGCTTACGTCGAAAATTATAAATGTTTGTAAGAGTTTGTTCTATTCATATAATCATTACATGTATGTACGTTTCGTAGTTCTGTGTATGACTGTTCTATAGTGCATACATAATAACTATTCATATTTTTATTTAGCTTAATAGTTGATACTTATGTCTATGGCGCAAACGTCTCATATCAGTGGCTTAAGAGTTTCGCCCGGTCCTGAAATATAACTAACTGTATTGTAAGTTTAATGTGATTACTTTGGGGCCAGTATTATATTGTTGGGAAACTGTTTCATGGTTTCGTGATTTGTTCATCTTTTATTTCAGGCCCAACATCTTCCTACATATAAAATAACCTACGGAAAACGTTGAAGCTGAGCTGTCATGGCTGCTACAACGCTTGGAAAATGGCGTGCAAGACAAAAAGTGTTTAATATATGTCGGATCCATCAATAAGTGCCACAAGATTTACATGTGGCTAGTCAGTAGCTTACTAGAGAAATGTTTTGTGGGCATATTAGATTGAATAACCATGAAATTACGTCATTACATACTTATGAAAATGGGTGTTACTTGTGTGTATCTTGGAGCCTTGCCCAGATCACAGATCAGCAACGTGGGGGACGAAATGAGCCAGAAAAACGAAGTCATCAAGCCAGAAATAAAAATTGGCGAGGGGAGGTGAACAAAAACTTGTTTTTGCACTTTTTTTCAGCAACATTGAGGGACGGGGATGGGAGCCCCAACAAATAAGTCATCAACCAAGAAAGAAAATTGGCGAGGGGAGGTGAACAAAAACTTGTTTTTGCTCTTTTTTCCAGCAACATTGAGGGACGGGGATGGGAGCCTAAAAAACATAAGTCCTCAACCCAGAAAAGAAATTGGCGATGGGAGGTGAACAAAAACTTTGTTTTTGCTCTTTTTTTCAGCAACATTGAGGGACGGGAATGGGAGCCTAAAAGATATGTCGTCAACCCAGAAAAAAAATTGGCGAGGGGAGGTGAACAAAAACTTGTTTTTGCTCTTTTTTCCAGCAACATTGAGAGACGGTGATGCGAGACCAAAAAAATATAAGTCATCAACCCAGAACAAAAATTGGCGAGGGGAGGTGAACAAAAATTTGATTTTCGCTCTTTTTTCCCAGCAACATTGAGGGACAGGGATGCGACCCAAAAAAATATGTCATCAACCCAGTAACAAATTGGCGAGGGGAGGTGAACAAAAACTTGTTTTTGATCTTTTTTCCAGCAACATTGAGGGACGGGGATAGGAGCCCAAAAAATATTTCGTCAACCCAGAAAAAAAATTGGCGAGGGGAGGTGAACAAAAACTTGTTTTTGCTCTTTTTTCCAGCAACATTGAGGGACGGGGATGCGGGCCCAAAAAATATGTCGACCCAGAAAATAAATTGGCGAGGGGAGGTGAACAAAACCTTGTTTTTGCTATTTTTTCCAGCAACATTGAGGGACAGGGATACGAGCCCAAAAAATATGTCGTCAGCCCCGAAAAAAAATTGGCGAGGGGAGGTAAACAAAAACTTGTTTTTGCTCTTTTTTCCAGCAACATTGAGGGACGGGGATGGGATCCCAAAAATATGTCATCAACCCAGAAAAAAAATTGGCAAGGGGAAGTGAACAAAAACTTGTTTTTGCTCTTTTTTCCAGCAACATTAATACAAGTATGTTTGTCTACTGCAACCAAGAAAGCAATGCACTGTTCACGGTTCGTCCGCATGTAAGATGAGATAATCCGCGAGCTTTAGCGAGTGGATTATCGGTCGTACATGCGGACGAACGTGATCTAACTGTGTTACCACATCCTCATGGCCATACATTGTCCAAGTGATGTGTAAATGCAGAAACAAAACTCGAAAATGATAAGTGCAGTGGAACCTCTCAAAACCGGACCTCTTAGGGCGTCCAGTTTGGAGATGTTCCACTGTATATCACACATGTTAGCACTTCATGATACATTATAGTGTTTTGCAATCATGAAACGTCATTATTATTAGAGGTACATGACAGCGAAACACATCTAAGTTAAACATCCATATTTTACCGAGTGTCCGGTTTAGAGAGGTTCCACTGTACTGTTATAAAGAGCATTGAAATATACTGAAATTGATATTATTAATAAGTAAATGTCTTACCTTGAATTCAATAATATGTATGCAAATCATCACTGCTTCTATATCAGCTGTAAATATTGACTTCACATCTATTTATATTTACACGTAGAAAACAGAAAACGCACTGTTTAATGAAATAAAGTACCAACTTAAATTGTTTTAGTTAAAAACAGTTTTATAAAAGGCTACATGCGTTTAAAGCTTGTCTGCCTCATTGCATGCACTCCTACAGATTATGCGTTTGGGTACCAGTCCACCAAGATTTTAGAATTTTTTAGCAATTCTTGGCCGAGTGAGCACTTCCGCAAGTTTTTTTCTCAGATATCCTCTTCATATATTCACAGAGGCTGTTTGCTGTATACACCTGTTACATTATATGTCAAGAAACTTTAGTAGCTACACAAATCAAATTGGCATACAGCTAAGAGCATTTATAATGTGTGAAAGTTAGCATGTGGTGGTCAATTTCTGCACTTATTCCGTCATGGCCGCTGGACTAAAGGCGCCAGAAAGCTATGTGACGTGCGGAGTTTGCACCAACAAATAATGTGTGAATCAAGTCTACATGTATACCTGCCCACACTGATCATAGTCTGTACTGGTACTGAGTGTTTTGTTTTCGAGCCACAAACCTCTGTTTCAGACTGTTAAAATGGCGCCCCAAACAACAAACACACATTTCGAGCGGAAGATGCGTACAATTTTAATTTGAATATGCTCACTAAATGGCCCAAATCACAGTTTGGCACATAATTTTACAAATACTTGCTTTTGTCAGCTGAAAATAGCATAGGATGGGGAGTATTTAATTGTAAGTAACATTCAATCGCCACAGACAGGCAGTTTTGGAATATTCAGTAAAAAGCCCATAGGCAAACTACGAAACTAAGCCTTTTTCAGGTGGACTGGTACCTTGGGGCAAAACATTTGTCTTTTATATGGCCAGAAATCGGATATCTTAACCCTTGTTTCCATGTATCCTATTAATAGCCTTACAAATTGTCGGTATCGTTGTTTATAGTGCAGTCACGTGTATATATACCGTACATAGCATTGTGATCTCTCTGCATTAAGCACATGATTAGTATGTCTGTCTAGTATTATGTATACAAACGAACACAGGCAACTGACGCGTGGTAGGGATAGTAAAATGGTTGTAAAATCCTAATTGTGTTTAGAGAAATAACAGTTGCAAAGAAAATAACAATTATTATTTGGTGTAGCCATTTTGATCATGTCATCCAGTGGTTGTTGCACACCTGAAATTCGGCCAGGTGTGCAATTTTACTTTAATTTACGTTTTTTTGAGGGACAAAGCTACTTCATATGTGAGAATTATACAGTGCAACCTCTCTACAACAGCCACCGATGTGAAGATGTAAAACTGGCTGTTGTAGAGAGGTGGCTGTTGTATGGAGGTTAATGCTGAATTAAAAGTTATCGTCTGATGATTTTTTATTTTCTTCGATAATTCTCATCAAGTAGATGCTTTGACAGCATTTTAGAATCATGGAAATAATTCTAAAGTGCTGTCAAAACATGTTTTTATTGAGAAATAATGCAAAAGCAACATGAGAGGACAATGTTCATGCTCAACAGTCTAAGGGTTAGATATAGAGAAAATCATCCATTTGGGATATAAATAGCGGCTGTTACAGAGAGAGTGTTGTTGTTCGGGGATGTTCGACTGAAGGATTAACATCACTATAATAGAGGAAATTGTAAGCAGTAAACAATTTCCTGCACCCCTTTCCAAACTCGATCGACAAGGCTGAAAGTGTTGAAAGCTCACCAAAGTACAGAGACCACCAAATGCAGCCTAACAAGACGCGTTTGATGCACCATATTACATGAAATCCGTTACATAATAAGGACAATATAAAATAATATGTACTGTGAATCTGAGAGCTTCTGGAAGGTTCAGTACTTGGTGTTGTTGTTGTTGTTGTTGTTGTTGTTGTAACCACGTGATCATACGGTCTTTAGAATTAATTGTAAGATAATAATAATCATTGTACAGTTCTCTTAGCAAGAACAATTAATCATTTTAGTATATATTGATCTTGCCAGTCATTTGGACATTATTCATTGTAAATATTTCAACAACGTCATTGATACATGAGTGGTAAATTGCATGCACCTCTAACCACATGGTGACATTTCGGTAACATTTGGGTACTATTATAATAGACGGACAATATTGTCATGCAGTCATGACACTTTACACTTGTTTAACAAATACCGTTCATTGCGGGTTTTACAAAGATTCGTAAACAGCGTAGTCTATCCACACGGACACTTATTTACGGTGTAAACTTACCACTCATTTGAGCCGTCACTTGAAGTAATGTAAATACATTGTTAAAGTTTAATTAACGCCTTCTATATTCCCTGGACTGCCAGTCTGCTACCTACAGCGTACTGCGTACGGAAGCTTGTAACAAACAATACGTACATTCTAGGTAGGGTCGACACGGGGTTGTGATAATACGCACCACTATATACCGGCGCGTAACAATATATCATGCGATTTATAAATAGGTAAACAATAATACTAGTGAAAAGCATGGTGGTAAATAATAATCACACACAGTCCCGTGTTTACAGAAAAAGATATAATGTGATTTAAAATTAGAAGCAATGCCGTAAATCAATATATTAACCCATTGCATGCGAAATACTACGGAGCCCCGCACGGGACATGGATTGTTTTGCATTATTTCGTTCCCACGAAATAACAATTCATTCCCTCAATTTAACAATTCGTTCCCTCGAATTAACAATTTGTTCAAACGAATTAACAATTCGTTCAAACGAAATAACAATTCGTTCCTCGAATTGACAATTCGTTCCCACGAAATAAAGATTCCTTCCCTCAATTTAACAATTCGTTCCCTCGATATAACAATTAACAATTCGTTCCCACGATATAAAAAATTTGTTCCCACGAAATAACAATTGTTATATCGTGGGAACGAATTGTTATTTCATGGGAACGAATTGTTGAATTGAGGGAATAAATTGTTAATTTGTGGGAACGAATTGTTAAATTGAAGGAACGAATTGTTATTTCAGGGGAACGAATTGTTATTTCGTGGTAAGGAATTAATAAAAAAAAGTATTCTACGTCCCCTGCGGGGCTCCGTAGAATACACCTTTACCGGTATGAATATTTTTTTAAATATATATTTTTTTTAATTCTCAATGAAATTATGTGTTGCGACCACTCAATTGAACCGTCTGGATGAGACGGTTCAAATGGTGGTCGCGACACATACTTCTAAGCACATGTAAAGAAAATATGTATGATGTTTCCCAATCAGAAGTGCATGACATGGGTTAATCAATACACATATGTGTTGTGACTGGAGAAATGGGGCTTATGGCACGCATGACCAGTATAGATCCTGATCTACTAGCACATTATTGTAGCCCGATAACAATCTACAGTGATTGTTAGGCGCATGACAGATGTTTCAATGATGGAATGGCTCGATAAACCCATAAGCGCCATTACGCAAGGTCAGTCATATATGTAGTGTGTTTTTTTTCTCGAAAAGGAAAACCAGACGTTTTTGTAGAATGGTACAATTATAGATTGCCAATTGGATTTCCCGTGATCTAACTATAGATTAATCTATTTTAAAGCACTGATAGGTAACCTGGTTTTCATGAGATTTAAAAATATGTTATGTTGGGATTTGGACAGAACCGCACGTAAAAAATCAACGAACGTCTACTACAGATCACTCATAAAATGATATTAATACTGGAAGTATCATAACTGCGCGACCACTGTACTGTAAGCTGTATGGGCCGGTATGATAAGACACCCACAAGATGGCGGACGGTAAACAATGTGAAAGGTAAGTGTTTCAATTTGTACTGTTTTCCCCTTCATAACTAGCAAAGATCACGAACTAGACGTGGTAGTCCTGTGTATAAATGTTGTCTTAACCCTCGGTTGCTCATGTCAGGGTCCATCTAATATAAGCAGGAACGACCAAAAAACGTGAACATTTTTCAAATGAAGCGAGAGAATGGTCATTACCCAGCTCGCATACGGTCATTTCTGAATGAATTTTGAATCTGTCACTTGATATTACACCATTGATTGATGCTCTTTCCGAATATATGCCTCTCGTTTCCACACTCTAATTGAAAATATGTCATAAATGACTTAGAAAAAATCACCACTGGACGGTTAAGACTCTGGAAGCATGTTGAGCATTTACGGACATTTACCATGCATGCATGGCGCAGTTGAAACAGGAAGTTGGCTATACTATGTAAGTCTGATATATGACACTTTATAAAATAGACATGTCTTCCACAAATCCTTTGGCTAACCCGTTGCAATAATAGCATCGAAACATCACCCCGTGTCGATTGGGAAGCTGAAACGAACAATTGTAGGCAAGGCAAATGAAATTTACGCACAAACAAAACTTGAACCAAACTCATTTGACATTGACCTTGAGCACAGGGCCGCATGAGTGGGCCACGTAATGAAAATATGGATGATGACTAATAATTATGTGATTGATTTATTGATTGATCGGTGTTTAACGGCCTATCAACAACTAAGGTCATTTGAGGCCTGGCCAACGGGTTCGATCCCGTATATAAACAGCTGCATTAGGGGGAAAATCCCAAAATCACAGCATGAAAGCAGACCATCAGAGCAATGGGTGTGTGAAATATCAAGCAAATCCATGCAAGGAAACAGACATTATGCACCAATATCAACATTGACACTGGGCTTAGCGGGGGCAGGACGATCGTGTATTATTCACAGAGCGGTAGAACAATGTGGGTGTGAAATATCAAGCAGATCCGTGCAAGGAAACTATAAGATAGTTATCTGAGCGTTAAGGCTCCAAATGCATTAAGTATGTGACATTGATCCTGAGCTTAGCATGGGCGGGACCATCGTGGATTTGTCACATGTCGGTAGATGACCATTATAGCAATACGTGTGTGAAATATCGAGCAGATCCGTGTAAGGAAACAGAAATTATAAGAGTGTTAATGTTTCGGGACGTACGTACGGACGGACAGATGGACGGACGGGTTGTATGGACGCCGGTAACACTATATGACCTCCCCCCCCCCCCCCCCCCCCCCCTCGGCAATAGTTCACATTTATAAGGGATGGGCCGTGGTCTAGGGGATACTTAAGTCATTGAACGTCAGCACCCTGGGCGTGAAAATTCTTACATAGTATTTCCATCCCACAGGCATGTCGGATGAGACTTTAAAGGGTGGACCCTTCTCTATATGACCTTAACTTTCACATCTATAATTTAGACAAGGATAATAGCGGGCCACATATTTTACGTTGCACCACCCATATCTATGCTTTCATAAGACACATTTATAAATGATTGTCTTAAAGGTCATGTAAAATATACGAAATGCATTTAATAACTATTTACATGTATACAAAGCATCAGATAAGTTGATAATTTGGTCTCGGCGTAGCCTGGGTTCAATCCATGGGTCTCTGAATTACCGGTCCAGCGCGCTACCATTGAACCAATGCAACCTCCTGTATTTTGTATTTCGACGTCAAGTTAAGCCTTTTAAATGTTGCAGAATGTATATTATACATGTATATTAACTTGTACCACCGTTTGCAAATGTATAAATCATTGAGAATTACAAATAACATAATAAACATATATAAATGTTTTGTTTTACATTATCGGTATCTTCTGGTAGTGTTGTTTCTTGTTTCTTTCCTTCATATACAACCGAATAACTGTGTCAAGCTTACAGTGCTTACATAGTTGGAAGTCGGCGTGATGTAAACAGACCACGTGACACAAATATGATCGTCGTAACTTGGGGGAAATCCGATAGATTTCACTCTACGATAAATCATATTCATCACAGAAAATATTGTTGTTAGAATAATGTAAATACTAAGCCAACACATAATATTTTTATTTACTATCCAATACCATAATTATGGATTATAGCCAACTTCATGTTTCACCTGCACCATGCATGGCAAATGTCTGTACCGTACATATTTCGGCGTCTGTACCGTACATAATCCGTATGAAACTGTCGATGTCTTCACCGTCCAGACGTATTTTTGCTCAACTTGCTTCCGGAGTCTTATCAGTCCAGTGGTGATTTGTTCAAGCTATTTGTGACATATTTGCAATTAAAGAGTGGAAACGAGGGACACATATTCGGAAAGAGCATCAATCAATGATGTAACATCAAGTAACATATTCAAAATGCATGCATAAATGACCGTATGCGACCTCGGTAAAGACCGTTCTATCGCTTCATTTTCAAAATATTCACGTTTTTTGGTCGTTCCTGCTTATATTAGATGGACCCTGACATGAGCAACCGAGGGTTAAGACAACATTTATACACAGGACTACCACGTCTAGTTCGTGATCTTTGCTAGTTATGAAGGGGAAAACAGTACAAATTGAAACACTTACCTTTCACATTGTTTACCGTCCGCCATCTTGTGGGTGTCTTATCATACCGGCCCATACAGCTTACAGTACAGTGATTCACCAAGATAAAAATCGTGCTATGTACATGTACCAATGATAATGTTTACCTTTTCTTGGTTACTGAAGTATTGTTCAACATCAGTCTGGCCACAGAGTTATCTTTTCGCATTTTATGGCGAAAAAATGGCGTGGATGATGACATTATTCTCGATTTACGGAATGGTGTGAGGGGTTCCGAGTGGTTCAACATATCGTATTAATGCGGAAGTTTCATTGTATTTTAATATAAAGTTTATCAGGCAAGGCTAGCACAAGCGTAATACTTAATTATAAGGCTCAACCTATAAACGTAATATCAAAATACACCGGCATACTGTTGTATTTATCAGGTAACGGCTTATGCCAGAGTATGAGCAATTATAATATATTGAACAATTCTGCAATAACCGGGAACCCATTATTCCAACGTTCATAAACGTTGGAATAGTGGGTTCCCGGTTATTGCAGAATATGCTGGAAGAGTGGGTTCCCGTTCCCGGTTATTGCATAATACGTTGTAAGTGTGGGTGCCTGGTGCCTGCAATCATATGCACAATTGTTCAATATATCGTATCAATGCGGGAAGCTTGGACGTATAAATCGTTTCATTGAAATTTGAAAAGAAAAGAACGCTGATTTGTGCCATTGCACTGATGTCATCTATGCGACCAATGCAACGCTGGAGAAAGTAGCTGAGACCCGGATGTGCGAATCTAGTCAATGCCGGATACGACAATCAATCGGTGTGTATTCGGTAAATGCATCGTGATTTACATTATGAAACACCAAAGAACGTGTAATACTTATAGGTTATATAATTTGTATGTGGACATATGCACGAGTTCCGCAGCGTGCGATATTGGGCGACTTTAGGGGCGCAATATCTTTGCGCGGTGGAACGAGTGGCATATATCCACAAACAAATCAAATAACCTTGTTATTATATACGTACATCACTCACAATTTAGATGTGCCTCAACAATATATAAATATACATTTTGTGAAGTCAAAAGTAGTTCCCGGCACTTACCAGTATAAACTCACGAGACGTCAATATGAAAAAATATTGACGACATTCGTTGCATTGTGTTTTAACGGGAAACGAAAGTACATGTACGTATATAATAAGAACATATAAAACATTGCATGGAAGTGTACTTCACTGTAATCTGTGAGTTGCTCAACATTTCAGAATTACATATTTTTAATTCAACCCTGACATCACACTGTAAAGACTAAAGCTTGGTTTATATGGCGTACAGCGAAAATGTGTCGAAGGTTCCCAACGGTTTGTTTGTGTTTGTTTGTGTAATGGTGTTTAACGGCCTATCAATAGCTAAGGTTATTTAAGGCCGGGCCAACGGGTTCGACTGCCGGGTATGAAAGGTGTTCGACCCGCATTCAGCCTGCTGCATTGGGAGTGGGGGCGGGATCACACAATCAGAAAGGAATATTAAAGTTTACAGGTTCCGAAAGGAAACAACGAAAACGAATGTAAAACGAAGTGAAAACGGCCGTTTTGTACAACGATATGCATAGAAACGAATATCATTTGGTTATTTCCGTCAAGTAGAACTAGTTATTGCGTGGACAAGCTGTGCCAGCCCACCTGCCAGCCCGTACAAGCAGGACACAGTATACGTCCTGCTTTTTTTTCAAATGGACGTATAAAAACGAAACGATGTGAAAACGATGTGTAAACCATGTGAAAACGATGTGTGAACGATGTGTAAACGATATGCAATCGTTCGTTGGTGGAGCCGGGAACAAATCCGGATGTAGGTACAGTGGAACCTCTCCAAACCGAACACCCTGGGAGGTCCCTAGGGTGTCCGGTTTTGGAGATGTTTCACTGTAAATCAGACATGTGAGCACTTCATGACACATTCTAGTGTTTTGCAATCATGAAAAGGCATCGTAATCAAAGATACATAACAGCGAAACACATCTAAGGTAAACATCTGTATTGTCCCGAGCGTCCGATTTAGAGGGTGCCACTGTAATAGGCTATTAATATTTTGCGATGGATATATAGAGAATAGTAGGTTAGTGTCGTGTATGGGAAAAATATCTGGCAAGGCTTAGGAAACGGGATGGGCGAGGATGCCGAGCACATCCCGTTTCCGTGCCTCGCCAGATATTTTTCCCATTCACGGCACTAACCTACTATTCTATTTATCCCGTCAACACATGCAAATGGCTTCGAAATGCAAAAACAATAACCGCAGCAATCGCACATATTCATAAGCAGTGAATATGTCGTATTGACAGGATATCACAAATGTTTCATGGCACCGTGTTTCACGGCACATACGCCCTGTGTTGACGGGATAAAGTATATTATGTGGTTGTGTTGGAGAAATGGGGCTTATGGGATTTGTGACCACTGTAACACTTGATCAAATATCAGACTCCTGTATGCGGAATGCGATCTATATTGCTTGTTAGAAGTACAGGCTGATCTGGTTCTACACTTGTCAAAATATCAAAAAGCGCAATTTCTCCAGTCACATACAATAGAACCTCTCTAAACCGAACACAGAGGCAGTCTCTGTATCCTTAATTTCATGGGACAGCCGTTATCATAATAAATATACAGTGACAAATGAAACCCATGATGGGTTTCATTTGTGTATATTTATTATGATAACGGCTGTTCAAGTTCGCAAAGCACATCCGCATACGTACTTGGCACATAGTCATATGCGTGATTTACAGTGGAACTTCTCTAAACCAGACCTCCCAGATTGTCCGGTTTAGAGATGTTCTACTATACATATATTCACATCTTGTGTTTTTTTCTCCAGAAGATTTCCTGTGATTTAAAAATAGAAAACAAATATGTGTTTTTTATAGAATTGTACAAACATAGGTTATCGAGGGATATCCCGAGAGCTAAATATAGATTATTATTTTATTTATAGCACTGATAGGGTTTTGACTTTCCTATGGAAGCGTCCTGATGTCAATGCTAAAATATTTGTATCTCCTAATTATGAGATACTAACTCCTAATTAGGAGATACTAAGTCATAATTAGGAGATAATAATTCCTAATTATGAGATAGTATCTTCTAATTATTTTAGCAATGAAAGTGAAGGGAAGGTAAACTGTGTACATTTCACGTACATGTATTTATGTTTAGAAACAAGTGAAATGTCACAGGAAATACGGAGCCCCGCAGGGGACATGGATTTATTTTTATTTTATTTTTTATATTTATTTTCTGTTTAGTCACAAGCATACATGTTACATAATAGGAAATATATACATGTGTAGTCACTGGAGTGTGCATGACAACAGGGTACGAGTCCACTTTAGTTCAATTATCTTAATACAGTGGAATCTCACTATACTAAACACCACGGGTACCATCGGCGTGTTCGTTATAGAGAGGTTAAACTGTACAACTCGTGTACATCAAAGCCCCGCTCTTCCAACAGTTCCAGGCTGTGGGCCTGACAGCTGGTGATTGATTGCTTACAGTGGAAAACTCGCTATACCGGACACCCTGGCGGTACCTATGGTGTTATGTATAGCGAGGTTCCACTGTACTTGCATTTTATGTAGCCGACTGTCATGTACACAATATATAGCAGTATCATGGTATCTGTCTATACTATCAGTAACTGCTAACACCTACTTCAACCCATTCAACACCAAACGCTAGTTTTAATAGTTATAGCGAACAGTATTGATATATATGGATGAAACAACTCGATCATCCCATCAGAATCCTCACTGTTATTTTATTAGATTAAAATATTACATTAAATGTCTCATTCGATTGCCAAGTGTGAAATGAGAATGAGTATATTTTAAAGCCCCAGCAACAGCTAAGGGCTCATAAGGATGGAATTAAAGAGTAGGTTTTGAACTCACAACCTTCAGAAGTGAAGTCCTGGGGGCCGTTTCACTAAACTTCTTACGACTAAAATGTTCGTAAGTGCAAAATTATAATAGTCTGTGAATTTCACATTAACAATGTTTTATTGTAAACAATGATTGGATTTACATTTATTGAGCATAGGCTGCATATGCAGCCTATGCTCAATAAATGTAAATCCATCAATTGAAATTTCCAGACGATCCTAAATTTGCACTTACGAAGATTTTAGTCGTACGAAGTTTAGTGAAACGGGCCCCCGTACTCTGTCACTGAGCCGCAGCCCATCGCAGACTAGTGTGAAAGGGTTGAGACAATATTAGCAACAAGCAGCATGACAGAAGTAGTACGAGTTGTATGTCTGAATGTAACGTTTTTCGTAGGAACAAAAAAAAAGAACGAAAACGGGTATTGTTGATTTTTTGTTATTAATTCGTTCCCACGAAATAACAATTCGTTCCATCGAATTAACAATTCGTTCCATCGAATTAACATTTCGTCCCAACGAAATAACAATTCGTTACCACCTCGAATTGACAATTCGTTCCCACGAAATAACAATTCGTTCCCACGATATAGCAATTCGTTCCCTCGAATTAACAATTCGTTCCCACGAAATGACAATTCGGTCCCTCAATTTAAAAATTCGTAGCACGATATAACAAAGTTAATTCGAGAGAACCAATTGTTATATCGTGGGAACGAATTGTTATTTCGTGGGAACGAATTGGTAAATTCAGGGAACGAATTGTTAATTCGTGGCATGGGAACGAATTGTTGATTCGTGGGAAAGAATTGTTCAATTCAAAGAACGGATTGTTAATTCGTGGGAACGAATTAATAAAAGATAATTCTACGTCCTCTGCGGGGCTCAGTATACACCTAATTGTAGCTCAGAAAACCAAATAAACGTCACTAAAGGCCATTTCTATAAACCCGTGACGAAACAATATACAGTGGAACCTCTCTAAACCGGACACCCTGACATATGCCTACTTCAAGACGCGCGTGATTGCTTTGTGATCATGAACATGCATTATCATCGGAGATAAATGCCAATGAAACTATTGTATTGGGGTGTAAACGCAGTACGTCGAATGGGCGTTTGCATTATGAATTTATAGAACGTGTAAATATTTCAGTGTTCAGTATGTGTGCCTACGTGCGCGGTACTATGTACGAGGATATAAACGCACACACTATGTGTAAATATAGATTCTTACCTAAGCATATGACATGTTCGTATTTTTAACTTTACCTCGGATATAATATAATACCTACGGAGCCCCACAGGGGACATGGATTTTTGTCTAGCCCGCTTGCGGAAAGCGAGACATAGTGATCACAATGACGTCCAGATGTCAGTGCGTCTGTGCCTCCGTCCGTCCGTCCGTGCGTCAGTCCGTCCGTCCGTGCGTCAGTCCGTCCGTCCGCCCGAAATATGCGTTAACATTTGTAAATACATTTTATCTCTGCAATCCTAAGTCACATTGACTTGAAACTTCAAATACGAATTAGTCATCATCCATATATTCATTATGCCCTGTGCCCAAAGGTCAAGGTCAAATGACTTTAAGAAGATTGGGTTTAATATTTTTTCCAAATTTGCGTTAAAATGTTCAGATACATTGTACTTACTATCTCTGTAACCGTAGGTCAGATTTACTTGACACTTCGTATGCTTATTTGTCATCATACATATAGAGTATAGCAGGTTAGTGTCGTGAATGGGAAAAATATCTGGCAAGGCTTAGGAAACGGGATGGACGAGGCTCTGCCGAGCACATCCCGTTTCCGAGCCGCGCCAGATATGTTTCCCTTTCACGGCACTAACCTACTATTCTATTTATCCCGTCAACACCTACTAATGGCTTTAAAATGAAAAAAAAAATAATCCCAGCCACCGCACATATTCATACGCAGTGATTAGGTCGTATTGACAGGATATCAAAAATGTTTCACGGCACCGTGTTTCACGGTACATACGCACTGTGTTGACGGGATAAATGTTCATTCTGTGTCCCATTCATGTGGCCCCTGTGCCCCAAGGTCAAGGTCAAATGACAGAAGTTATAATCAAATTCGAGAATTCGTTCCCACGAAATAAAAATTCGTTCCCTTGATATAACAATTCTGTTCACACGTGGGGACGTTATATCGTGGGGACGAATTATTATTTCGTGGGAACGAATTGTTAATTCGTGGGAACGAATTGTTAAATTGAGGGAACGAATTGTTATTTTGTGGGAACGAATTGTTATTTCGTGGGAACGAATTGATATTTCGTGGGAACGAATTATTTTTTCGTGGGAACAAATTAATAATAAAAAAATAATTGTACGTCCCCTGTGGCGCTCCTTATACTGTGGATATGTTACAGACGGTCAGAGAAATACAGGCATAATCAGGGGCTGATCCAGGATTTGGATCTAGAGGGGGCGTGGATACATAAAATTCAGATAATTATTTTCAACAGTTTTCTTATGTCTCATCAAAAGTATATGTTGTAACCACTCAGTTGAACCGTCTCGACGAGACGGTTCAACTGAGTGGTAACAACATACACTTTGGGTGTAGAAAATGGAAATAATCAGATAATTCCATGTACACAATAGGTTAATCTAAGCTCTACCAATTTTCGTCTGGATTAGCACCTGAGAATAACAGTTCCCGCCTATTCTGATGTTACCTTTTATTTGCAAAATCCCAGAGTATGAATCTATAAATAGTGATTACGTACAGGCACATTAACGTAATAGTCCGCGTTACATGCGACTCCGTAAGTATATTTTACATTTTCATTTTGCTTGTAAGACTTATTGTAATCCAGTTGACACATTTATTTGTATTTCAAAGTGTACTTTGGTGGTGAATATGTATTACAATCATAGTGTTGTTAACTAGATAACAAATCGATAATACGCTCTGTTAGTGTTAATTGTATGTGCATGTTCAGTGTATTCAAGTTCGTTTTTTTTTTTTTTTGCAATAAATAGAATATATCGTCATTATTTATCCAAGGTGACAACGAGAGCCTCGTATAGTATACAATTAGTAAAATAAGTTAATGCAAATGTAAATATTATGTTACATGTTATTTTGATTTTTTTCTCAATCCATGTTGCTGCAATTAATGTGTGAATACATGTATATACATATCAGTAAGCGACTACTGTCTGTTTGACGAAAGCTGCCCAAATTTTACGGCTATATAGACAATTCAAAAACAATATTTTTTTCGATAATATTACATTAAAGGAAAATTTAAGAATGAGCCTTCTTTTTATTTCGTGAAATTTGGTCAAATATTGATTTTATTGCGAAAACAAAATTTCCCCATGCTAAATCCCCATAGATATCTTCACGGAGTGAAGATGTCTATGGGGATTTAACATGGGGAAATTCTTTCGAATTTTAGAAATACTGGACCGATTTTTTAAATTTAACTTTTGTTTTCTTAGTTAGATCACTTTTTCCCCCCTGTTAAATTCCCATAGACAAATAAATTTTTCGTAATAAAACCAATATTTGACCGAATTTTACGAAATAAAAAGAAGGCTCATTCTTAAATTTTCCTTTAATTTAATACTATCGAAAAAAATGTTGTTTTTGAATTGTTTATATGGCCGTAAAATTTGGGCAGCTTTCGTGAAACAGACTATAGTCATATAATAAATCGTACAGTCCGGACTTGTTCCTTGTTCCACAAACGAACGATTGCCTATCGTTTACGTATCGTTTTACATCGCTTTCGTTTTTAATAATTAGCAAACGATGTTTTCGTTGGTTTAAACGCGACACGTTTAAACCAACAAAAACAATCGTTTTCAAATTAAAAAAATGAAAACGTGTCAAAGCAATGCATTGAACGAAACCACCGGCATTGTAATAGTTGAAAGCCGAGTATTTAAACGAACATATCGTTTAAACGTCCACAAAAAATCATAATCGTTTCTATGCATATCGATTTATAAAACGATCGTTTTCGTTGCGTTTCCCATTCGTTGTCGTTAGTTTCGTTCGGGAACATTCTACATATATACGCTGTATATACATGTAGGTGATTAATTAATATGATATTTATTAAACGAGTACACCGATTTCATAAGAAACAAGAAGCCTGTGCCGAGTTTCATTTTTTATTTAATCAGTCATCGAGTTTAATACATGTCGTGTTAAATAAGCATGTATGCTAGATTATCCTGTCAACACAGTGCGTATGTGCCGTGAAACACGGTGCCGTGAAACATTTTTGATATCCACTAATCCAGTCAATACTATTTTTGCATTTTACATCCATTTGAAGGTGTTGACGGGATAAATAGAATAGTAGGTTAGTGCCGTGAATGGGAAAAAATATCTGGCGCGGCACGGAAACGGGATGTGCTCGGCAGAGCCTCGCCCATCCCGTTTCCTGAGATTTGCCAGATATTTTTTCCCATTCACGGCACTAACCTACTATTCTCTATTTATGTTTATTGCATAAGCACACCATCATATATTCAAACTATACGCTGGTAATCGAACATGTATTCTGTAGCGGTCTCATTTGCATCTTAATTACACAAGTGTACAGGGGTCATACCAATTATCCGGACAATCAGTTTATCGGACAAATGAAAATACCTGTTAATTAAGAGCATTCGTTTGATCAGAATTTGCATCAAATACATCTAAGTCACGCAAGTGCTTGCTGTTTCCATGCCAGTGTGAAGAATATATTGCCAAGGTAAACATTTTAGTAATAGTTGCTGAAAATATTCCTCAACTCTGTCCACAAGTTGTTTACAACGTCAAAAGGGCTTGTATTATTGTAACCGAATGCGTAAATAAATTCTATAAATACGTTGTTTTCCAAGAAGCGAATGGTGATTGTTTTTTCTGCAGGACTACACAACGCTGTTTACACTGGTTTATAGGCGATACAATTATGATTTCATGTTGAGAATACAAGTTATAAGACGAGTATATGTTTGTCCGGATAACTGATTGTCGATGTTAATTTTGGGGCAATCTTCGACTGATCGGCGAACGATCACAATTGGACGAACTTTGTATGGTTGGAGTCTCTAGTGTATATGATCATGGTGCACTACTTTAGTTTGAGCTGGGGATCAGCTATCGGCCAAATATGACCGATAATCCAGCCGGACGGCCTCCGATTCTGTGTGAGATTCTTTCGTACACGCAACTTTCGCTTTGGATGGGGTAATCAAAACGCGAATAACTCAATAAATTCTCGAAACAGCGATTTGAAGTAAGTATATTCACACACCTAATACCTTTATCGATTGCCAGAGACATATTTCATACATTTAATCGATGTTTATTGTGTTTGTGCGAGCCGGAAAAAAGAGGGCTCTTTCTATAATAGCGCTATTTATGCTCACCTTGAATTAACGTTATGTACTGTACGAGACCAAGTGGGTGGGGTAATGGGATTTTTTTTAATAGGCATTTTTTTGGTGTCATAGGTCCGAGTCTTCCACCTGTGGTAGGTACATGCTACATGTTTATTCAGATAAAGATTAACGCTTTAAGCAGACACACTAGGAATTAACCCTTACTACGCTGAATTAAATGTTCTCGTCTGCTGGCAATGTTTTATTTTCAATATTTCTCGACAAAAACCTGGTTTTGACATCACATGAGAATCGTCTCCACTGGAGATGATTCTCATGTGCTGTCGAAACCAGTTTTTTGTTAAGAATTAAATCAAAAATGAAAAACAGCAGACGGCAATTTCCGTCAACAGCGTAGGAAGGGTTAAATAAGTGTATAATCGTGTCACTATTCCACCTATTCTAAAAACTACGAATGCTCGCTATACAGATATAATCATTTAGTAATATGTATATTACTGATAGTGACTCGCGGTGGTATCAGTCTATTTTCATATGGAAATGAGGCACGATAATATTTTCGACAAATTATAAAGTATGATCCTTGCACATCAAAACATAAATACAGAGCATAAATGGTAATGTGCGTTAACATTTTAAGGAATCACGGTTATCACTCCTGGTATCAGTGTGGACATTTACGTCTGATAAAAAATGTATAATAATGTCAATTAATACGTGGGGTAATGTTTAATTAATGTTTATTTTGCCAGAAAATGTCTCATATGATGTCTGATATAAAGAACAGTGTGTGCCTACTGATGGGGCATGTGCCATTTTTATGCAATAACATGTAAATAATAATTGTATAAGTATTTCTGATTGGGTCTCATGAGACAGTTCTTGACTTTGTGAGGCTTGACTAGGTCAGGCTACTAGGTGTATTTCTAGGAGTATTTCATAATTATACGAAACTCAAAGTTAGCTCTGGTTGATTTTGACATTTTCGAAAATGGCGCTTGGTATGCTGTTTACAGGTACTGGTTTGAGCTAGAAATTGATGTAATGCTGGGCATTTGCACCGAAAAATTGAGGTGGTTATAACGTTGTAACGGAATATTAATAATGTTCAGATAATGAACAGGTGTGGTGTTATAAATGATAGAACAAGCCCTAGCAATGCCTTTGTGCCTCATGTTTTCATGAAAACAAATCCAACAAATTCAGTAATATTGACAGTTCTTGTAAAAAATAAGTGGGTGGTGGAACTTTGTAAACAAATGAAATATACAAATCTGAGGCTGTTACTGCATTCATATTCTGGCGTACTATTTTTACTTACGTTGCCACTATTTTTTTATATTTGTCGTAAGAGCCTCCTTAAATTATTGCGAGAGGCAGTGATTTATATAAGTCAGCCGCCGCCGTCAGAAAAAAAAAGGTAAATGTTGCCATTTGCAATCATCCCGTGATGCCTTTATCGCCAAGAATGAAGACTGAGACAGTTAGATGAACTTTTTCAACCCCACAGGCTTGTATAGACGTCTGGCAAACAGTGTAGATCCAGATGAGCCGGCTCGTGACGAGCCGTCTCATCAGGACCTGCACTTTTTGCAAGTAATTTTCATATTTCTGAGACCAAAAAACACCCCATTTTCATAAATTAACTAGTCTGAAAACCATTTGGTGACAATTGGATTGGTTGCAAAATTAACATATCAATAGTCCATTCTAGTTATTTAGGCGTGAAATGGTTAATATAGCCACTGTGTCGTCTGATATGGGTATCACAACCAAAATCGTTACATTCGGACCGTGGACGTTTCAGATTACAATCATGAGGCTTTTGGTTGGGATCTTGCGATGGTTAAATTAGCGATCGGGATTCATCCTTACCGGAATATGTATGTGAGAGTTGGGAGTTGAATCGGGGTTATACCTATGTGTTATTCTAATTCCAGGGCTGTATATATATGTATTTCGATGTAAATATTCCGTTCTGATTTTGGGATTACCCCCACCCCTTCCTCCCCCAATTCAGCACGTTAAAGCGCTCTATTGCCCGCTGCAAGAGGATTAAATTGAATGATTTTATACAGTGAAACCTCTCTAAACCGGACATCATGCTAGGTCTCCATGGTGTCCGGTTTAGAGAGGTTTCACTGTAAATCAGGCATTTGATAATTTTGAGCCAAAGCTGTGTGCCATGCGATCACAAACAGACATTACATGTATCACCGACAGAAATTACCAAAAAACCCTATAAAAATAAGATCACATATGTTTCTTGCTGTCCGGTTTAGAGAGCTTTCACTGTAGTATACTACTGACAAATAGTATACCATGCTAGTGATTTTTGATAGCAAGCTTATCGGCTCAACTCGGACACGGTATATGAATTCCTACGTCCAATTGCCTGATAAATGTTATATAAAAATACACTAGTCTTGTATTCTTGATTTACTTTCAGACTAAGAGAACTTGAAATATGAAGACATTTTTTTTATTTGTGTTGTGTTTGGTCGTCACGATAACGAACAGTCGAATTGCAGCAAAGGTAAGAGGACAGCCATTGGATGCTTTATTCACATGAACTCAAACATGAGTATATATAGTCTGGAGTAAACATGTACATATGTGAGAGCACTTTTATGAAATAAATAGTGTGTTGATTATGCGATACATGTATGTCGAATATATTTTGTATTATTGTTTCAGGTAACCGTGTACATTTTGTTATATTTTTTTAGGAATGTGAAAAAGTATCCTCTTCATTTAAACAATATGATGCTAATTTAAAATTAGTCGTCTCTTGTAATTCTTATTGAATGACAATTGTACATTTGCTTGTATTGTAGTATTGTTCTGTATGTTATGTGGTACACTTGATGAGGCGTAACTAAACTAGTTAGTATAGTATGCAACATTCAGTCAGTCTACGCGAAACTGTCAAAATGTTACAGGACATTCGGTGTGGTAAACTTGAAATGTTTACCACACCGGACAAAAATTTACCATGTTTACCAGACCGAAACTTTTTTATAAACAATAAAATTGATATTGTGTGATAGTTAAGAGGTTATTAGCTTATCAAGTATATCAGTCATATCAGAAACGCTAGCTAACACAGAAGCTCATACCAAAGGAAGGTGATTTCATTGAAGTTTAGAATAAAAGCAAACATTTTTTTTTTTTTTTTATAGTCGCACTTCCAGTTTACCGTTGGACCGGCGGCACTTTTAACGAACATGTCCGACGGACCGGCGACTTTCGCGGAGACTGATCAGTGCGTTTCATTTCGAGCTTAGAGCATGAAGGTCCGTATATTGTTGCCTATGTTTATGCAACGGAATATTAATTGCAGACAAAGTACCACTTCATTCCAATTAATCAGCAATATACTTATTGGGGAATAATAATGTTTCCATAGGATTTTGTTTTCAAGTCGGAACAAGAGTGCCGAAGGTCACAATATACGCCCGTCGAGGCAAGGCCAGTCCACAACGGGAGATAACTCATGTTGACGTGATAAACACGTAAACCAAATTTGGTTACGATCCGTCAAGTAGAACTCTAGTTATTGCGCTTGACAAGCTGTGCCCGCCCGCCCGTCCGTACAAGATGTATACATAATACGTCCCGTTTTTTTCAAACGGGCGTATACAAATTATAAGATGTTTGTGTATATGTCGCAATACTGTTAATGATACATTGTATTACGTGATCAGCGCTCCAGATAAGCGGCGTATTTGCTTAAATACTCAATATTAAAATTGAAAAAACAACAACAATTGAAATCAGAAGTAGCGAGTATTAAAAAGCAATAAAAATTGTGAGGTACCTTATCATGCTGCAGAAAACAATAAACAGACCACAACTATAGCATATTTTTCTTATTTTCCATGAAAACACATTTTTGTATTTCATTAGAATTGTTTGCAAGGAGAAAATTCTAATGAAATGCCAAGATATGTTTTCATTTCGAATCAAACTGTACAATAATTGCTGTATGTTGATGTATAAACAGTACTTTGATTTTATTTTACCCAATTAAAATTTTCAAATATCCAATTGCTTCAGAAATTACGGAGTGACAATGCTCAATTATTAATTCCTTATCTGGAGCGCTGCGTGACGATTTTATTGCGAGTACAAATTAAATTATAGTGCGCATAAAGTATACACTTTAGTCGTAATAATGTAAATAAATTTTCAGAAACGGTAAGTTTCATCAAAAGTTTTAATCAAATCATTTTTATATAATTGAAACAATTGTGATGCTACGTAGCCCCGCAGGGGACGTAGAATTCTTATTTTTATTAATTCGTTCCCACGAGGGAACGAATTGTTATTTCGTGGGAATGAATTGTTAATTCGAGGGAACGAATTGTTAAATTGAGGAAACGAATTGTTAATTCGAGGGAACGAATTGTTATTTCGTGGGAACGAATTGTTAAATCGTGGGAACGAATTGTTAATTCGAGGGAACGAATTGTTAAATTGAGGCAACGAATTGTTATTTCGTGGGAACGAATTAATAATGCAGGGCTGCGTATGATGCTGCATCTGATTTTAAATTTATTTCGTGATTTGTTTAAATTTGTAATTATAAATTGTACCTTCAAGTTCTTGTACACTCGTGCATGATTCTAATGGCCGTCAACCCATTCCATGTGTGATACCCATTCACATCTAAATCCTCAAAAATAGTGTCTGTTTTATTAAAATTTCTCAATAGAAATATATGCTGTTACCACTCATTTGAACCGTCTCGACGAGACGGTTCAACTGAATGGTCACAACATCTAATTCTGTGGAGAAAAAAGGAAAACATTTTAAATTTTCAGTCAGAAAAAAATATATATGCTGTATATAGAAATTGAATTGGGTACTTTGTTGTTTTTTTTCTTTCTTTCTTTTTATAGTTTTTTTTTTATTTTCACACAAAAACATGTACAACCAAGACATATTACTAGTAATTCCATTCCATACATTACTGAGTAAATATATATTACACAAGTAATTACCTGTTTGTATATGTTTGAATCTTTTTATAAATTAATAATAGAGAGAAAGAACAAATATATTAGAGGAAGTAAAACAAATACACCCATAGAAAAAAACAGTTTAATTACATAAGTACGAGCTGCATGATCATATACTTGCATTATATTTTGTTGGATTAAATATTTTAAGGGAAAGAATGCTAGAAGAAATAAGTTAGTCTTAGAGCCTAGCGGTAAGCCATTTCATTTGCTATTGTGTACTTCAGCTTTGTTTCTATTTACTGCTATTTGATGTTCAAGCTCTTTATTAATTTGTTTCCAGACAAATATTCCGACAGAGCTGATAACCAAGCATGGACACAAAGATCGTGATGCACTACGAACTCTCCAGGAAAACCCAGGTATTCCATCAGATAATGTATCTCGACATGTACATGAATATTGCGTATTACTAGACGACATTTTAGTCATATACATGGTTACATGTAAATACACCAAATTTGCGTTATACTTTTTTTACAGATGCATCTCCCATTATTAAGTGTTACTGATGTCTCGCCTATATAGAGAATACCAGGCTAGTGTCTTGTGCTATCAAGTTTACCAGACTAGGCTAGGAAACGCGTAGGAATTCCTACCGTTTCCGAGCCGAGTCTGAAATGTGGAAGTTCAATGCTCTCCGACTTACCTGATAAACAGGTAACGACGTCATATGTGGTCACATGTGGTCATTTTCGACGATAAAACGTTACATGGTCAATAGAATACCAGGCTAGTGTATTTTGATATTAAATTTAGCAGGCTCCTGATACAAACATCCGGGTTACAACGAAATGAAAACTGACGTTCCATTAGTCGGATGACGTCACGTGACGCTACCGAATGACGTCAGTGTAATGACGCAACGTAAACAAGTCCGTGTTCTGTCCATAGATAACGACGTCATCTGTGGTCATTTTCGAGCATAAAACGTTACCTGATAAATAGAATACCAGGTTAGTTTCTTTTGCTATCAAGTTTATCAGGCTCGGCTCGGAAACGGTAGGAATTCCTCGGCAAGCCTAGGAAGTACTACACGTGTTCTAGCCTTGCCTGATAAATTTGATATCAAAAGACACTAGCCTGGTATTCTTCATGTACCTTCAGAAATGTACATCGCTGTGGAACTGTACTGTGAAGAGAAACGGCGTACGCATGTCCGCCATTCATCAACTAAGTGCAGAAGACGAGCAATTGGAAAATACGAGCAATGTTTCTCCAGACTAAATGAAACTCTCCTTAAGGTACAGGGAGGCTTGAGCTAAATGGCACTATAGGAATGAATGGCCTTTTTGTGGAATTTATCGGGGTATAAACTTGGAAAAGTCGCGGGAATACTGGACGAAGGCCAGAAGGCCTCGTCCAGTATTCCCGCGACTTTTCCAAGTTTATATCCCCGATAAATTCCACAAAAATGCCATTCATTCCTTATAATTCCAGCATTTGAAATAAATTCATCAAGAAAATGTGTTTATTTTTCGTTTTCTTAATAATTATTTTAACTGCGCCTGACGGTTACGGAAAGTAGTTCGGCATGGAGTTTACTGGGATATAAATTTTGTACAGAGACTTGCTATGGACCAATCAAATGTTAGGGACTTGTGTAAATATTTTTGTGCTGGAATTATAGCCCAGTACACGTAAGGTGCACGATAAGTGCACTAGTCGTGCGTGCACGAATGATAAACATTAACCGTTATATTTCTGAAAACTACTGTCGGAAATGTAATAAATAGCAATACTCTCCAGAGCGTTGATGTTTGCATGTATACTTCGCTACATTGTTATGAGAGTCAATTCTACAATGTGAGATTAAACTATTATCATAAACTCACCTAATAAAGTGTAATTGCAAAATTCCTAGGTCACTCCCCTTGAAGTGGAAATAAAAAACAAGGCTTCAAACGCAAATTTGCAAACAGTACTCCGTCATAACGCTTATATAATGCCATGTAATGTAATGTAATTAGAATTATGTACTCTGACTAAACAGAGCACTATGTTATGATTTATAAAACATATAATTTATACGTGCGCCACAAGTTACTGTAATAATTCATAATCCATGGGTAGTATATAATAACTATTTAGTTTCACCAGACCAAGACCTGCAGAGCCTTCAATCGCTACCGAAACATGGGAGACAACCCGAAGAAAGAACTTCGAATGAAAGGTATGTAACACTAGTCAAGGAATACGATGACAAATAATCACATTTCATGTACATTGTAATTGTATTAAATAAACACGATAAATACGAGCTCACATACAATATTCAGACCGGTACATGTCAGACCCAAACATTTGAATTACAAAAACGATCACACACAGTTGATGGCATGGTATACAGGTATAAGGCCATTGGGTCTCAGATATCGCCGCGTCAGAAAAATTCCCGCGCGTCGAGCATTTTATCATCGCGGAGAAAAAAATCGTACTGTAAATTCGCCACTTGATCAATAAAAACACTACCATGCAACACTATCGGTTGTGTATATTGACTTAGTTATTGAATACAATTTATTCCGGTTTGTATTTACAATACATGTTTTTTTCCAATATACAAATGTGAATACTATTATATACAAAGATGAAACATATTTGCTTTGTGTAAACCCACCTGAATTCAAGAGTTGTGAATGCAATTAGTTGATTTAAGGTACAATAAAACCTCTCTAAACAGTCCGGTTTAGAGATGTTTCACTGTAAATCAGGAATATGACCATTCTGATACGTATGTGCGAGCTTTGCAATCATGAGCATACATTAACATCTGAGATATAAAATGACCAAGAAACCCATCAAAAATAAGATCACACACGTTTTCCTGGTTTTCGTTTTAGAGAGATGCCACTGTATATGTTTATTTATGAGTGGAATCACGTGGTTTTCGAACGGCGTGACGTCGTGTATCTTAGCTGTTAAAGTAGATTTCCATTATTATCGTTATAATGGAATGACGGACTTTTATGCACTAGGTTCGTAAGTGCAAAGTTATCATCTGTAAATTTCACATCAACAATGTTTTCTTGTAAACAATTATTGGATTTACATTTATTGAGTATATGCTGCATATAATGTCCAGACGATCCTAAATTTTCACTTACGAACATTTTGGTCGTACAAAGTTTAGTGAAACGGGCATCTGGTTGCCGTTTATTTTATAGCTTGCTTTCTATCTCATAATTATGACGTTTAATTGAAGAATCGGTTACCATCTAGATCACGAGAATGTAATAAATAGACTACTCCAGAGCTCCAGATAAGCTGCGTATTTGCTTAAATACCCAATTAAAATTGCCAAAACCCCAACTGAAATCAGACGTAGCGAGTATCAAAAAGCAATAACAATTTTGTGGGACCTTTATCATGCTGCAAAAAACAATAAACAGACCACAAATATAGCACATTTTTCCTATTTTCCATGAAAACACATCTTGGTATTTCATTAGAATTGTCTCTGCCAAGACGTGTTTTCATTTCGGATCAAACTATTCAATAAATGCTGTCTGTTGATGTGTAAACAGTAGTGTGATTTTATTTTACCCAGTTAAAATTTTGAAATACCCAATTACTTCAGAAATGTTGGAGTGAAAATACTAAATTACTAATTCCTTATCTGGAGCCCTGCTACTCGATTCTTCGTCAAAGAAAAGCACCTAGTGAAAGAAAAGCACCTATAGAGAACCCATAAAACACATAAGTCATCGTCGTTGGTGCGCTATATATCATCAATAACCGTCCGTGTGTTAGGAAATATTTTAAAGAAAACCTACTGTAAAAATTACGTAACAGATTACCTCTCGTCGGAAAATCAAGTTCGGAAACCACGTGATACCATACCCTGCGAATGATTGGCAATGGTGTATAGTAAACTGACATGTTACTTACGTGACACGACACCCACTCCATATCCCGTGAAGGCTGTGCTAAGCCCAGAGTTCAATGTCGGGTATTGGGTCATGTCTGGTACAGGTCATATGCACATTTAAAGTGCACTACCAATGCAAGTGAGAACACTATATAATAGGACTAATACAGTACTATATAATAGGGTGGAGAGTACCCCACGTCCAAAGGTCCAGCATGTAGGATATCCTGTCAATAGGTGTTGTCTGTCTGAGGTCCAAGTGTGTTCTGCTTATAGTGTGTAGGAATAATGGGTAGCCAGACTTGATTGTATGCACTGGTTCATCTGACACACTGGGTGTGCTTCATTTGTGCACTACCAGAATTGGCCTCGTACTACACCTGAAAATAGAATACAAACATATAAAGTACATGTATTTAATCCTTTGACCGCTACTCACAACAATTGTTGTCTGCTGTTGCTTTTATATATTGCCTTATTTCTCAATAAAAACATGGTTTGACAGCACTTCAGAATCATTTCCAATGAAAATGATTCTGTGCTGTCGAAGCATCTTGAAAATTATTCTAAAGTGCTGTCAAAGCATGTTTTTGATGATAAAAATGGAAAATAGAAAATAAACAGCAGATGACCAAAAAAAAAATAAGATAGCAGTCTAAGGGTTAAACTATTACTAAGGTTTGAATGTTAATTACCATAAATCATGCACGAAGATAACTCAGGATATCATTGAAGATCTTAAAAGGTATATATGTTTTGATTTCCTTCAAAGTACACATCCATACTATTTATATTTACGACAGCTCAACATAATATTTACACTGTCCATACGTTCATAATGGAAACGCTCATTCTAAGTATTGCGTTTAATTCCCAGTACATTACATTAGTCCCACGTGACGTCACGCGACGTTGTTGATTCGTTAACGTGTGTTTGACGTCATTAAAATACGTTGTCAATAACGTGACATTATTAACCGGCAACGTCGCTGTTCTGTAAATTGCGACAACATGACATAAAACAATACGATTATCTAATTTTAATGCCGTACTATGTTATTTACTTTTTTCCAAACTATCATAGCATACACTGTAAATATAAGTAATAAAACCATTATGGGCTGCTGCGGTTATATAGGATCTCAAATGAGTTTCCATTTGATATGAAATTTATGAAAGGAGTCCTATTTATGCATAAAATTGAGGACGAGTTTCATAAATATCATATCAAAGGGAAACGAGTTTGAGATTCTGATTATCAAAGAGCAACAAGTTGGAGATATCAAATACTTTTCAGTGAGCAGACGTCATTGACCATTTTCGCATCTAGTTTATAAATTTCATAATATATATATATATATATATATATATATATATATATATATATATAATAACATTATTATAAATATGCCATATAACAGGTTCCTGTTTTTTGTAAACACTTCATACTAACAGACGGGAGCTGACTCTGACAATTGTAGTAATTGTAAAGAGTGGAGAACGCGTTTAATGACGTTTAAAACATGATGACGTCAACGTCAAAACAGCATTACTTTGTCGCGCCATGACGTACTTCACTTGGAACGTCTCTATTGTAGCCATTTGATATAACGTTGACGCATACTACGAATATGTAATTAGCGTGATGCTACCAGCCAATTAAATTCGCTCCAGGTGTTATTACACGTGTACATCATGGTCATAACACATGTGTTATTATTACACGTGTGTCAAAAAACATTTATGAAATGGGTTAAAACACGGCATAACAAGGATTTCATGTAATGAACTGTATGTATGAAACACATTTGGTCTGTTTAAAGCGCAGGGATTCCTTAAACAAGTGATTTCATCCAAGTATGTACATAAAGTAACTGGAATACATTTGTATATGTTAATTTTGCGACCAATCCAGTCGTCACAAAATGATTTTCAGACTAGTAGTCCATTTATGAAAATGGGGTGTTTTTGTTCTTAAAAATGTGAAAATGAAGTGCAGATTCTGATGAGACGGCTCGTCACGAGCCGGCTCATCTGGATCTAAACTTTTTGCCAATACACTAGCTCCAGAAGCGCCTCCGATTCAAAGTACGTATTCTGTTATATTGTCGTTATTATCATATGTAACGGATGTTAATGAAATATGGCGCACCAAACGCGTCTTGTTAAAGGTACATGCCCACTCAGTAGGCACAAAATGTTCTTTATAGGAATTAAATAAGTGTATAATTATGTCACTATTCCACCCGCTATACAGATATAATCATGTAGTAATATTTATTTTACTGATAGTGACGCGCGGTGGTATCAGTCTATTTTCATATGCAAATGAGACATGGCATTTTGCAATTATTTATACTAATTAAATACGTCACCTGAACAAATTATATTTTCGACAGATTATAAAGTATGATAACTGCGCATCAAAAATTAAATACAGAGTATAAATAGTAATGTCCGTTAACATTTTAAGGAAACACGGTTATCGCCCCTGATATCAGTGTGGGAAGCTACGTGTGATATAAAATGTATAACAATGCCAATCAATACGCCGGGTAATGGTGAATACATGTTTATTTTGCTAGAAAATGTCTGAGATGATGTCTTTGAGTTTGTTCCTATTGAGTCCATGTACCTTTAATCTGCATTTGGTGGTCTCGGTACTTTGGCCCAAACTTTTGTCGTTTTTGCGAAGAATCGATTTCGGTGTTTACTGTCAATGCTGACACGGAAATCGATAATTCGCAAAAACGACATACGTATGTGCCAAAGACCTGAGACCACCAAATGCAGGTCATGAAGACGCGTTTGCTGCGCCGTATTTCATCAAAATTCGTTGCATATTAACGAAACTATCAACTACTATTTGTTTTGGAGTGTGCGCGCTTTCAACACTTTCAGACATTGTTTGTGTTGTGGTAACCACGTAATCATGCACCTTAACTATACAGGCCTGTGGTGTTGAAATGGTTAAATGCATGCATTACAGCGTTTTGTGCGAAGAATGGCAGTCATCCGGTGGAATACGACACAGGAATGCAAATCTGCTGCGATGGCATGATTTCCACAATGCCTGGTGACAGAAAAAATACAGCATGCTGTGGCAACTCCGTATACAATCCGACCACCCATATATGCTGCGACAACAACATCAAGATGAACGGTTCCAACGACATAACATGTTGTGGATCGAGCTTGATGAATATGACATCGGAGTTTTGCTACGGCGGTCAGATACTGGAGCGACCATCCGAAGAAACTAACTTTGAAACAAGTACAGAGACAAGTAAGCGGCGTGTTTATTACATACGTACTGTCGGTTCCCATTGAAACACAGTGGAACACAAGCCGCCAATACTTGTCGTTATATATACTTACTGTCGGTTCCCATTGAAACACAGTGGAACGCAAGCCGTCAATACTTGTCATTATAGATACGTCCTGCCGGTTCCCATTGAAACAAAGTGACACACAAGCTGCCAATACTTGTCGTTATATATACGTACTGTCGGTTCCCATTGAAACACAGTGGAACGCAAGCCGGCAATATTTGTCGTTATATATACGTACTATAGGTTCCCATTGAAACACAGTGGAACGCAAGCCGGCAATAGTTTTTGTTATATATACGTACTGTAGGTTCCCATTGAAACACAGTGGAACGCAAGCCGGAACACAAGCCGCCAATACGTGTCGTTATATGTACGTACTGTCGGTTCCCATTGAAACACAGTGGAACGCAAGCCGCCAATACTTGTCGTTATATATACGTACTGTCGGTTCCCATTGAAACACAGTGTAATGCAAGCCGGCAATAGTTGTCGTTATATATACGTATTGTCGGTTCCCATTGAAACACAGTGGAACGCAAGCCGCCAATACAGTTATATACGAAGTCCGTTCCAATGAAACACAGTGGAATACTTGTAGTTATATATACGTAATGTCGGTTCCCATTGAAACACAGTGGAACGCAAGCCGCCAATACTTGTTGTTATATATACGTACTGTCGGTTCCCATTGAAACACAGTGTAACACAAGCTGACAATACTTGTCGTTATATGTACGTACTGTTGGTTCCCATTGAAACACAGTGTAACGCAAGCCGGCAATAGTTGTCGTTATATATACGTACTGTAGGTTCCCATTGAAACACATTGGACGCAAGCCGGAACACAAGCCGCCAATACTTGTCGTTATATATACGTACTGTCGATTCCCATTGAAACACAGTGGAACGCAAGGCGCCAATACGTGTCGTTATATATACGTAATGTCGGTTCCCATCGAAACACAGTGTAACACAAGCTGCCAATACTTGTCGTTATATATACGTACTGTCGGTTCCCATTGAAACCACAGATGGAAGACTCGGACCTATGACACCAAAGAAATGCATATTAAAAAAATCCCATTACCCCACCCACTTAGTCTCGTACATTACCATCTTCTATAAGGAAAGGTGGATAACATTGTGGCCATTATAGAAAGAGCCCTCTCGTTTCCGACTCGCACAAACACAACTACACATCGATTAAATGTATGATTTCTGTCGCTGGCAATCGATAAAGGTATTAGGTGTGTGAATATATTCACTTCAAATCGCTGTTTCCAGCATTTATTCAGTTATTCGCATTTTGTATACGCCATCCAAAGCGAAATGTGCGTGTACGAAAGAATCTCACACAGAATCGGAGGCCGTCCGGCGTGGATTATCGGTCATATTTGACCAATAACTGATCGCCAGCTCCAACTAAAGTCGTGCACCATGACCATATACAGTAGCGCTTTTCTGCAGGTCAACTATACGTACTATACCAATACTATACGTATACTATACCAATACAATATGTTTTCTATACGATATGCATATATTATAAACGTACGGTATGTTTGTACCGTACATACCAACCAATATCGTATAGCTATACCATTCAAATCGTACGTTTATACGATTTGTATAGATGTGTATAATTCTGGTACGTTTTTATCGTACAAACATACCAGATTATGGTATATTCATACCATATCCGTACGGATATATCGTATATACGAACGGATATCGTATGTTTGTATAATATTCATATAGTACGTTTGTACTATACGATGATACGGTACAAACATACCAATATTATATGAGCATACGATATGCTCATTAAATATACTAATACTATAAGATTACGATTATGTATACGATATTAGTATATACAAATAGGTAAGGAGGATCAGAAAAGCGCTACTGTACATTATAGCAACTCCAACCATACAAAGTTCGTCCAATTGTGATCGTTCACCGATCTAAAAAAACACCTTTTTTCTACTTTCATTCATGATTCGCGTACTATCAGATTATTTCTTCCGGAATCCCGAATTAGGTTGAATGACGTCATCACAGTTTAGATTTAGCGAATCAGAGACGTTCTTTACATAGACGCTTCCGGTTGTATTATGGAAGATGGTGCATTGACCCGGTTCCAGATAATGATCGAAATTAGACAAAACAAATTTTTTTTAGATAGGTGGACGATCACAATTGGACGAACTTTGTATGGTTGGAGTTCTAATGTATATGGTCATGGTGCACGTCATTAGTTTAAGCTGGCGATCAGCTATCGGCCAAATATGACCGATAATCCACGCCGGACGGCCTCCGATTCTGTGTGAGATTCTTTCGTACACGCAACTTTCGCTTTGGATGGGGTAATGAAAACGCGAATAACTCAATAAATGCTTAAAACAGCGATTTGAAGTGAGTATATTCATTCACACAGTGTCACCTAATACCTTTATCGATTGCCAGAGACATATTTCATACATGTAATCGATGTTTATTGCATTTGTGCGAATCGGAAAAGACAGGGCTGTTTCTATAATAGCCATATTCTTACCCACCTTTCTATAAATAGAAGATGGTAATGTACGAGACCAAGTGGGTGGGGTAATGGGATATTTTTAATAGGCATTGTTTTGGTGTCATAGGTCCGAGTCTTCCACCTGTGATTGAAACACAGTGTAACGCAAGCCGCCAATACTTGTCGTTATATATACGTACTGTCGGTTCCCATTGAAACACAGTGGAATGCAAGCCGCCAATACTTGTCGTTATATATACGTACTGTCGGTTCCCATTGAAACACAGTGGAACGTAAGCCGCCAATAGTTGTCGTTATATATGCGTAGTTGTCCTTTATTATATACGTACTTTCGTTTCCCATTGAAACACAATGGAACGTAAGGCGTCAATAGTTGTCCTTGTTATATATATATACGTACTTTCGTTTCCCATTGAAACACAATGCAAAGCAGGCTCCAATATTTTTTCGATAACGACGTGAGTTCATATTGTTCAGTATCAAAATATAAATAAAATAAACGAATTAGTGATGGTTTATAAGGAAATATTTTACGAGGTAAAATATTTCCTTCTAAACCATCACTAATTCGTTTATTTTATTTATATTTTGTACATTTTTTGAAGCGCATATAATTTTCAAATGACATACGTAAACATTTGTTTGTGGATATATGCCACTCGTGCACATACAAATCAAATAAGCTACATTCAATCACAAAAATATACAAACTTAGATACTTAGAAGTATTAAAAGTCATCCTCACCATTATTATAGGGAAACTATTTTTTCTATAGGATATGAATGATATAGGATATGATGGAACGATGTTTTAAAATAGTTTTGGAATTTACGGACCGATTTTCAAAATCAATTTTTTGTTTCCTTCCATGTAGATATATAATTTCTAACTAGCCATGTTTCGGAGTCACTGTGCAAAATATTTCTCTTTTTTTTCATTCAATATTTTATTTATCAATACTTTACAGAACAAAGATACACATATACATTTACAAATATGAGCATGGCATAAGAAATTTGTATAGTGCATATACAACAAAAAACAATATATTCAGCATGTGTAGCGATTGGAGGAAAAGGGTTTATGGGACTTCGGAAGCGAAAAGGATCTTACGCTAACGCATCCCTGTGGTTTAATCATGGCAGATATAGTATGCTGGGGACATGATGGATGTTTTTATTGTATGTAGTGCTAAACAGCTTAGTCCCTAATCAGGCTTCGCGAATGCGCAGGATGCTCTGGGGCCACACTGGTTGCATACCTGATAAACGCTATTTCTCCAATCACATCCACAAATATAGAGATATGAGGGAAAAGGGTGGGGGAGATAAAGGAAAACTAAGTGATATGAGAAAAAAGACACGAGCAAAAAAACGATAAAAAAAATGCTAAGTCATTTTTGTAAGAAGACTGAGATGGATTTGTCAGCGCAAATGAAAAGAAGTATAAGATAGATAAAAGAAAAAGAAATGAAGGCATTTCCAGCCCGTGACAATCAAGTGGTACATACATGAACGAGTTTGCCCTTACACATGATGCAGCCCCATGTCACCCGATGCTACGATTTAACATAAGGATAAACATCTTTTTCTTAAATTAGACGGTCCTGCTTCAACACACTCACATATGTATATATATACGTATTATATAGTAATGTGTTCCCACTTATTGTTGTGTTTATCTAATTGATATTGTCTTTGAGCTATTATTCCTTCAATCTTGATACTATGCTTCAAGTAATGCACACAATTATTAAAGGCCAGCACGTTTTTGTTACACTTACATTTGAATATGTAATATTTGGCTAAGAGAATAATAAATTTCGTTTGTTGGAGATGTGCACCTATCTCAACTATTTCGAAAGAAGTCTTAAAACAGTTTATTTCTGTTGGGATAACTTTGTCTAATGTGTGACCAAAAACTTTGAATCACAGTACATTCCCAAAAGAGATGATTGAATGTTTCTATTTACGTATTACAGAAACCACAGATACTTTATTCTGCTATATTACATCTGGCCATAAGTGTATTGGTTTCCATAATTCTTATTAAATATTGGAACTGGAAACTCCTAAGTTTTGTATCTATTGTGCTTTGTATAGTATTTAAATATATTCGTTTCCAGTTAAGAGTTTCGTCTGGAAAATACACTGGCCCATTTTTGTTCTGATTTGATGGGTTCGGTCTTCAAAATAGTTCTGCTCTCCTCGTCACTCGCCAGTTCCTTATTGTCCCATGTTAAATTCATATACCATGGACACTTATTGTTGTTTTGCCAATAAAATAAGGTTAATCAATGAAAGTAGTCTTACTATACCCGTTTCATTACGGTATGTGTATATAAGAGGCCCAATTCTTTAACAGTATTTCTTGTGATATATTTAATAATTATTTTTAACTAGAATTATGTTGTTTTTAATATAATATGCATACATGTACACATGTATCGTTGCAGTGGGAATTCTTATGGCTGGGCCTATAAATTCGGATTTAGAAGACTCCGTTATTAACCCAACGAACAACGGTCCGTATAACCAGTCAACAAGTCCGTACATGCTGGTAATTTTGTTGGTCAGTTTAGCGACCTTCACTATTGTAGGTAGGTAAACAATGGTTATACGTTTCTGTTAACAGTATACAGTCTACACTCGTTATCTCAAGCTCTCTTAAGTCAATCTACTGGTAATTCAAAGTCAAATTAATGGGCCCAAGTACAAGTAGTTTCCTCAGTCCCCTGGACTTTGAGTAAACGAATGTAGACTGTGTGTGGCTGTGACTGGAGAAATGGAGCTCTTGAGCTTTGCGACCAGTGTAGATCAAGATCAGCCTGTGCATTCACACAGTCTGATCAGGATATACAGGTAGCGCCAATTCATCACAGGAACACATGTTGTGCTTGGTTTGACGTTAAGCGTTAAAAGTTCATTCATTGCAAATGACGGCAGTGACGGCTGACGCATTAAAATCACATCGTAAAGTATTAACACGCTTAGCCCTTTCAACACCACAGGCCTGTATAGTGGTATTGGCAAAAAGTGTAGGTCCAGATGAGCCGGCCGCTCGTGACGAGCCGTCTCATCAGGATCTGCACTTTTTGCAAGTAATTTTCATATTTTTTGAGAGAGAAAAACATATCCTTTTCATATCAAAATCCATTCCATTTACTTTGGGGTGAAAGGGTTAAATAGCGTGGAACAGAATCCGAACTATGTATTATGTGTGCTCGTAGATACGTTGGTAACGGCATACGATACCGGCTCGATGACATTATATATAAATCTGATGCTGATAGCATGTTGCGTTAATGTTTTATATCATAATTAATGGTCGCGTCATGCATTGAGTAGATACGAATATCCGGGTTACAACTACTTACTTTCTATGACGTTCCACTTGTCGGGCGACATCACATGACGTAATCAGATGACGTCATTGTAATGAAGTAAACAAACCCGCGTTCCTTTCAACGCCAGCTATGTTTGCACATACTCTAGTATAAAACTTCACCCGATACATATAATACCATGCTAGGGTATTTATATCAAGTGTGTTAGGCAATGCTATGATATGCGTAGAATTCCGAGGTCCGAGGAATTACTGCCGTTTCCGATCAGCGCCGCGTATTTTCTATGTACATGTACCAGGAACAAAACATACGGAATATTTAAAAGTAACGCGAAATCTCGCGATACCCGGTAGAATGCACTCGCATGGTTAATAAAATAGACGGTTTATGTGAAATAAACTTAATATATATATATCGTAATGTGTGCATCTATCCAGTAACATTTTAGTAGTTTCCGTGCATTCAACATACATGTACAATGTAGAGCTTTACGTACTCGTGAAGCCGATGTATACTCGTGTATTATTTCCCGCTATTCAACTTGTACGATGGAATATCCTCTATGTACATGTATTAATAAGGTTTAAATCCAAGCAGTAGTTGGGTGTCAACTGTAGGACAAGCCGCCTGGTTCTAATTGATCCAAAGTCAGTACATGTACACTGTGTATGTCGCTGCGACTGGAGAAATGGGGCGTATCACATGAAATCCTTGTCATGTCGTGTTTTAACCTATGTCATAAATGTGTTATGACACACGTGTAATACACCTGGCGCGCATTTGATTGAGTGACCGTCTCATTCAAATAATACGAACCTGTTATATGGCATATTGTCAATATGTAATTCGAAAATAGTCAATGGCGTCTTCTCACTGAAACGTATTGGCTATCTCCAAGTTTCATGCTCTTTGGAGGCTGAAGTCGTGTGATAAACAGAATCCGCCAGAGGTTCGGTGCATAAATTGTGCGCGACTCGTTTCATAAATCTCATATCAAATGGAAACTCGTTTGACATCCTCTATTTATGGGATTTATGACCAGTGTACAATGTACACTCCCGCCTGCGATTCGCTTACCAAGAATTGCAATCCAGCGGTCCTTGAATTGTAATTCTTCCCCTCTGGAATTGCAGTCTAATTGCGGTCCAAACGCGGTCCCGTTTTTGCGGTCATTCTTTCGCGATACCGTTTGTGCGGTCATTCTTTCGCGGTCCAGTTTGTGCGGTCATTCTTTCGCGATACCGCTTGTGCGGTCATTCTTTCGCTATTTGCGGTAAAAACTTACCGTATCATCGTATAGTATAGTTTGTTTACATTATCAGTGATTATACAAACGAACTATACGAATATTATACAAACATACGATATCCGTTCGTATATACGATATATCCGTACGGATATGGTATGAATATAAAGTGGGTCATCGTGTGGTTAAAATATACCGATGCACCGGTTCATTTCGAATGTAAACATCCGGTTTTGATTTCGATCATCTGCCACAATTTTAAGTTTTTCAAAATGAATAAATTTTCAGTTTTACGATACAGAAACAATATTTAAAACTGAGGATTGTGAAGTACTGTATCACAGTACATATACATGTGTGTTCAATATACAGTAATTCATCAGTAATTCATCACTGTACTTCCCACCACCGCCGGGGACACAAAACATTGATCCCCCACGCACACCATGCAGCCATCTACATTTGGCGTCCTAAAAGTTCCGGTCTATATCCCACAGTGGGAACAATGTGTATCACCACCACCACCAGTTTTTGTCTATGACTACACTCTCCCCCCACACCCCCCCCCCCCCCCCCCCGACCACCCCTTCTGTCTGTAACGCAGGATGACGTGGCCGACTGATCAAGTGCTAAACTAGTCGTGGTGCGATGACCGACTGATCAAGTGCTATACTAGTCTTGGTGCGATGGCCGACTGATCAAGTTCTAAACTAGTCGTGGTGCGATGGCCGACTGATCAAGTTCTAAACTAGTCATGGTGCGATGGCCGACTGATCGAGTGCTATACTAGTCCAGGTGCGATGGCCGACTGAGCAAGGGCTAAACTAGTCTTGGTGCGGGGCCGAACTGATCAAGTTTCTAAACTAGTCGTGGTGCGATGGCCGACTGTCAAGGGCTAAACTAGTCCTGTGCGATACTGATCAAGTTCTACTTATACTAGTGTGCGATTGGCCGACTGATCAAGGGCTCACTAGTCCCTGGTGCGATGGCCGACTGATCAAGCTTAAACTAGTCCTGGTTGTGATGGCCGTGACAAGGGTAAATAGTCCTGGAGCGATGGCCGTCTGATCAAGGGCTACACTAGTCCTGGTGCGATGGCCGACTGATCAAGGGCTAATACTAGTCCTGGTGTGATGGCCGACTGTCAAGGGCTCATAAAAATAGTCCTGGAGGCGATGGCCGACTGATCTAGTTCTTTATACTTGTCATGGTGAGATTGAACGACTGATCAAGTGCTAACTAAACTAGTCCTGAGTGGCTGGGTGCGATGGCCGACTGATCAAGTTCTAAGCTAGTCCTGGAGCAATGGCCGACTGATCAAGTTCTAAACTAGTCCTGGAGCGATGGCCGACTGATCAAGTTCTAAACTAGTCCTGGTGCGATGGCCGACTGATCGAGTGCTATACTTGTTCTGGTGCGATGGCCGACTGATCAAGGGCTAAACTAGTCCCGGTGCGATGGCCGACTGATCAAGTGCTATACTAGTCCTGGTGCGATGGCCGACTGATCAAGTGCTATACTAGTCCTGGTGAGATGGTAAACTGATCAAGTTTTAAACTAGTCCTGGTGCGATGGCCGACTGATCAAGTGCTAAACTAGTCCTGGTGTGATGGCCGACTGATCAAGTTCTAAACTAGTCCTGGTGCGATGGCCTACTGATCAAGTGCTAAACTAGTCCTGGTGCGATGGCCGACTGATCAAGTGCTAAACTAGTCATGGTGCGATGGCCGATTGATCAAATCGCTTGCCATAATAACTAGATGGCCATGGCCTGCATGTCGTGCCCGCCGAGGCATTTGATAGTACAAACAATTTTTTTTATTGCAACAAAGCTTTAGCCCGTCGACGTAAAAACGTGCCGCACCCGCCGAGACTTTGATAGCATACCCAAAAACTTTAACTAAAAAACACTTTAACCAAAAACTTTATCCTGAATGCACACCCAATGTGCCAACTATATCGCTCTGTCTGCAAGCGGGCCCAACAAAAACTTTAAGGGAAATTTCAAAGTAATTTGACCGTGACATTGGGCACATATAAATTATAATGAAAATGTGGGTGACAAATACACTGTATGTGAAGTTTCGAGTGAATTGGTGAAGCGGTTTCAGAGATATAGTGTTCTTAAAGGTACATGCCCACTCAGTAGGCACAAAATGTTCTTTATATCAGAGACATCATCTGAGACATTTTCTGGCAAAATAAACATTAATTCACCATTAATACACATATTTATTGGCATTATTATACATTTTATATCAGACGTAAATTTCCACACTGCTATCAGGGGCGATAACCGTGTTTCCTGAAAATGTTACCAAGACATTACTATTTATTTTTTGATGTGCAATGATCATACTTTATAATCTGTCGAAAACATTATTTTTTCAGGGAAACAACATTTAATTAGTATAAGTAATTAAAAAATATCATGCCCCATTTGCCTATTAAAATAGCCTGATATCACCGCGTGTCACTATCAGTGAAATAAACATTACTAAATGATTATATCCATATAACGGGCACTCGTAATGTTTAGAACTGGTGGAATAGTGACAAAATTATACACTTATTTAATTCCTACAAATAACTGAGAATACACATAACTTTAATTGTTGTGCCTACTGAGTGGGTATGTACCTTTAATTAGCATAAATTATTAAAAACAAGAAATGCGTCTGTCGAACGCGGATGCCACCTGCAGCATATTTGAGAAACTGTGACAAAGTGGTTAACCGAAAAGTGTGACGGACAGACGGACGGACGGAAGGATGGTCCAAACACTATATGCCACCCGTTTCTTCGAAACCCGGTGGCATAAAAATATCATGCCTCATTTGAATATGAAAATAGCTTGATACCACTGCTAGTCATTATCAGTAAAATAAATATTACTAAATGATTATATATGGATAGCGGGCACGCATAATTTTTAGAACTGGTGGAATAGTGACACAATTATACACTTATTTAATTGCTCTAAAGAACAGTTTGTGCCTACTGAGTGGGCATGTACCTATAAAAACTTTAAAACCTTAAATCAAAAAAATGTAACCGTACGTATGTAGGCCAATGTGACAACTATATCGCACTGTCCATGCAGGCATGTCAAAAACTTTGAGGTAAATTTCAAAGTAATTTGACCTTGATATTGGGCACAGGGGTTGCAGGGGTTGAGCATAGAATGAAAATATGGATGATGATAAACACACATGTGAAGCTTCGAGTGTATTGGCGAAGCTGTTTCTGAGATATAGTGTTCTTAAAAACTTTAACCTACGGTAAATAAAAACCAGATGGCCATGGCCCGCATGTTGAGCCCACCGAGACATTTGATGGTGTCGGAGTATATTTATTTGAAGTTTGAATTAACGTATGTAAAAGCTTTAACGCAAATTTGAGTCATTTGACCTTGATCTTGGGCATGTGGGTCGCATGCGTGGGCTATAATATGAACATATGGATGATAATAAAGAATTATCTGAAGTTTGAAGCAAATCTGGGTAAGTGTTGTGGAGATATAAGGTATGCAAAAACTTTAACAAAAAATTCAAAGTCATCTGACCTTGACCTTGGGGCACAGGGGCCGCATGAGTGGGACACAGAATGAATATATGGTTGATGACTAATAAGCATTTGATGTTTCAAGTCAATGTGACTTAGGATATGGTATTTAAAAACACACACCGATTTCGGACGGACTGACGCACGGACGTCATTGTGATCACTAAGTCTCGCTTTCCGCAAGCAGGCTCGGCAAAAAAAATACAGATGGACGTCAATGTGCAGACTATATCGCACTGTCCGCAGACGGTCGCGACAACAATTGTCCAACCCCTTTTTAAAGGTGCAAGCCCACTCAGTAGGCTAAAAATGCTCTTTCATGGAATTAATAAATAAGTGTATAATTGTCACTATTCCACTAGTTATAAACATTACGAGTGCCCGCTATACAGATATAATCATTTGGTAATATTTATTTTACTGATAGTGACGCGCGGTGGTATCGGTATTTTCATGTGCAAATGGGGCATGATATTTTATAATTATTTATACTATTAAATTAAATGCATCAACTGAAAAAAAAATTGACAGATTATAAAGTATGATCATTGCACATCAAAAAATAAATACAGAGAATAAATACAGAGAATAAATAGTAATGTCCGTTAACATTTTAAGGAAACACGGTTATCGTCCCTGATATCAATGTGGAAATTTTCTTCTGATATAAAATGTATAATAATGCCAAACAATACGTGGGTAATGGTAAATGATTGTTTATCTGACCAGAAAATATCTCCGATGATCCTCTGACATAAAGAACATTTTGTGCTTACTGAGTGGGCATGTACCTTTAACGCTAGCTCCGCCCTGTCCAGTGAGACCTATGCATGTGTTAAGTTTCATAAAAAATATTGCAAAGGGTGTTCGCGTTATGCTCCGGACAAATCAGTGCGCGAAAAAAACAAAGGGAGATAACTAAACTAGAAAATGTGTTCATAGAACACGGATACCCCACATATCGCTTTGATAGTAAACGAGGCAAAATTCCAGTGTCCAAAAGGGAGAGATAATCCACGACACGGGGTTCGAAGCAAAAATCGAAATAAACTTTCCGCATCTACTCATCATAAGGAAGCTACATATCAAACTTCAGTGCTGTAGCTATTACAAAAGTTTTACGAGTTACAAGGCAACATTTTCAAATTCTAATTCAAAAAGAGGGAGATAATCCATGACTCGGGGGTCGAATGAAAATAAACTTTGCAAATCTACTCATCATAAGGACATACCAAGTTTCAGGTGTGTAGCTATTAGGGTTTAAAAGTTTTACGAGCTACAAGACAAAATTGGAAAATTCTAACTTGAAAAGGGGGAGATAATCCATGACCATGGGGTCGAATCAAACATACATGTACCAAGTTTCAGGTACATGTATGTAGCTATTACGGTTTAAAAGTTTTTCGAGTTACTAGGTTGGTGACGGACGGAAGAACGGACAAGGTCAAGGGTAACACTAAATGCCCCCTCCACTATCGTGGTGAGGCAAAAGTTGTCATATACAAGTAACTTACCTTAATTCATCAGTTACACATCAGACGATGAATGAACTTTAATTCTGGTGTAGAATATTAAAGTTATTCATTATATTCAATAGTGCTGCTTTGACATGACGTGAAATTAAAACATGCATGACATGATCTGGAAGAAAAACCACAGACCAAGCACGCATATTCAGAATCATGTCTGTCGGTTCTTATCCAGCTCCGATTTCTGTCACCTGTCCACAAAATCCAGAATCCAACATTGTCGCAAATTTAATCCTCTATGTTGGTGTACGTTAGAACAAAATGTCACTTAGTATATTATCCAATCCATTGTAATCTCTTGTTTCTCTAAATAAATGCGTCCAACAATCCCTGTAGCTGCTATCGTGATAAAAAATGTTAAAGGTTCCGTCAGCGCCTCACATAATGACATATTGATCTTAATATCCACCATTTTGATTCCAAGTACCAGAATAATGATGTTTCCATGCGCCGTCGTAGTGTTATCTGTCAGATTCCGTTGTTTATTTGATCAAATTGATGGACAAATTTGTGTCCGCTAATGTCGCCAAGAGCATAATCTGTGACGTTGACTGTAATAATTTGGCATAACTTCTAGCTTGTGAATTTTTGGTTGAATGAAGTGATCACTATGGTGAATAAGTGTGTATTTGTGCCCGGTTTGCTCAGCAGGTAGAGCGATGGTGTGGTAAACCAGAGATCCCCGGTTCGATTCCGGGCTGGTGCACATCTTTCTCACCCTGTGACATTTAGCGCCCAAGCCCACGTAGTTGCGGGAAGTAACTCTGCAGAATACTCCCGCATCGTCCGTACCGAGAGTTTATAATGGTGCTCTCCGTAGGTTTCCCCTGCAAAGTACCAAATCACATCTGATTTGCACTTCAACTGTTAATTGCGACATATTTTCTGTATTTTTCAATTGAAAGAAATGTCAGTATTATACTTGTTCATTTCGATGTAATAAGTACAGAAAAATATGTCACAATTAACAGCTAAAGCGCGAATGAGATCCGATTCGGTACTCTGCAGGAAAAACCTATGGAGCACCGGAACTCTGGGTACGGACGATAATTGAGTATTCTGTTGCCCAACAAAGGACCGCGACTGATAAATACTCCCAAATTGTACCCAAACATATGGAATTCGGAGGCAAAAATTAAACATAGAATTCGAGGACGAATTTCAATTTGGCGGAGAAGAATGTGACAGTATGCAACTGACCATGGGGATTAAGTGTGTATGAAGTGTGCCTTGTTAGCTTGCTCGGTAGAGCCATGGGCATGGTACGGTAAACATGAGGTCCCTGGTTCGATTCCAGGCCGTTATTTATCTTTCTCACTCTGTGACACAAGTAAACCGTTTTATTTTAAAGAAATGGCTATCACCGGAATAAATATTATCTTCACAAAATTTGATTCGGGCCAATAGAAATCAACAGCCAGAACAGAACGTTTGCAGTAATATAAATCTTATTCCAAAATAAATTTTTAATATTTTGTTTATGATCAGGTTTCGAAAATTAAAATATGCTTTTCTTTTAAAATTATTATCAATATGTTCACCATGTTATTATGGTTAATATGCAATTCACAGTCTCCTTGCAGCTTGAAATTGAAAGACATTATGAAAAGTTGTGTTGATCTCAGAAATTGTCATGTCGACTATAGGATCGCGTCGAAATAATGTTAACAGAATAGGAAAACGTAATTTGATACCGACGAAAAAGTAAACAAAACGCAAAATTGATGCTTAGTTTTGCAATATTATACCGTAGAACACACATTATAATTATGAAAATAAATATATTGTGAGTATGGTGGTGTCTATTAATGTGTTCTTGATATTCGGAACAGCAGTGACGACATTTTGTTTTGTCCAAGAAATTGTCAAGGTCAATGTTTCACTGTTTGTCTCGCAATAACCCGCCACTTTATATTTGCACACCAACAAAACAGATCACCAATACCGCTGACTTTCTAGCCACTTTGAATGAAATAGATGGGATAACATTTTGGATTGGAACACGGACACGTTTGTAAACTATTTCGATTTTATTGCCGCATTGGTCAAGCAGAGCGGTCCGCTGGTTTGACCGCAGAGCGCAGCGTAAAGCGGTCATTCTTTCGCAGTTTAAAGTAAACTGCAATTAAAAGCGGAGCGCAGCGCTAACTGCGATATAAGTATTGCAATTCCGCAACCAACTCTTTGGACCGCAGTCACATGATTGCAGTCCGATTGCGGTCCAATTGCAATTAATGGGAACGCGAATTGCAATCCTGCGCTCCAGGAATTGCAATTCGCCTGGTAAGAGAACCGCAGGCCACTCTGTAGCTCATGTAACCGATTTGACCAAAATTGATAAGCATACTTATCTAGCTAAGTATACTTTGAGGGAGTAATCATTTATTTTTCTCGAAATGCATTATTTCATATAGAACTAACGACTGCGTATATTTGTTGATTAAAAGTATGCATAATTATTACTGAATTTATTACATTATCACAGCCAAAATGGATGAGATAATGTAATAAATTCAGTATAATACAAAAAAAGTCCTTAAATTGAAAACTTCTCCCTCAAAGTGTACTTTGCGAGATACCTTGTACATATAACGATGAGTGTTTCATTGATATTGAATGATGAACAGTGCAGATCCTGATTTGGAATACACAGATCTGGATATACACTGGTCGCAAAAGCCATAAGCCCCACATCTCCAGCCACAGCCACTATATAGAGAGTGTCCTTGATTGTTGTGCGTACAACTAAGTACATTTATATGGGTTTAATCTCTTTCATCAAAATTACATTCGTACAGAACTCCTATACTCTATAGCCATAAATGTTTCTGATAACATGTGACATTTCATTTCAGCTGTTATTGCAGCGGTTGTAATATACAAAAGAAACATAAGGAAGAAACTGCCGAGCTCCCATAACATCCCAGAGTTGGATATAGCAATGATTAATATCTGCAAACGGAACGAAACGGAACGCATGGAATACCCATTGTGTGTTTCGACTGAAGCAGAAATGAACACAAATACACTCGTGCGTACACAATCCATTTGTGGTAGAAAGGGGTCGGTAAAAAGCGTGACTAGTGCGGCAATTACACTGACACTTAATTCCGACACACCGAATACACGATGTAGTGAAAACAGTAGCATTGCATCTACCGAGAATATCCTGGGGCATGCCTGGGATGGTAATAAATACATTTTCGCTAATAGCTGCAACTTCACAGATAATTTATTTAGTGACGCAGTAGTGCAGACTGACGACCACAAAGAGATGAATATGCGCGATAGTTTTGGGTCACCATTTCAATTTCAAGGCTTAATAGATGTAAAAAAACCAACGTTGCAGCTGAAACATTCCACGGTTACGTTAATACTTTCGAAACAGGATCTGGAAAACGGACCTATCCATTGCGGAGCATCTAGTTTCTACAACATCAGCGCTATTAGAAAGAAACTCGATCTTGATGATACGCAACAAATCGTGTCTCCTGCAGTAGAATACTGGCTTCCTCAACTGTCACAATATGCGGTTATCAAAATGCCATGTGTGTGCAACACCGATGACGTGGAGGTCTGGAAAGTGAAATCTGACGAAGGAGTCGATGGTATACCCGTTATTGAAGACGTCACTAGAAAGGACGAAATGAACGACGGTATGGACCTTGACACATTTTATGTTGTCGGGCCAGATAGAGTAGTCTACATATATAGCAAAGTCTTCAGCTGGTATGTGTGTATCTGCAGAACAGAGAAGAGAACGTTGGGGCTACGTTCCATCATATACGGATCCATGAAGGAGCCTTATGAGAGCCGCCTTGTGAACGTTGTGGACCTCACCGTATACATTGTGGAAGAACTACAGACTTTGGGCGATTTTAACTGGGTATGGTATCTACCAGTCTTAAATGTGGATGTGACTGGAGAAATGGGGTTTATGGGATGTGCGATCAATGTAGATCCAGATAAGGTGTACATCCGCACAGCCTGATGAGAATCAGCACTGTTCGCCACTTCATCAATGTGACACCCGTCATGCTTCTAATAAGCTATATAATGTATAAATCGTTATCAGGCTACATGGGTGTGCTATTTGATTAGGAGCTACACTGGACACAAATCCTATAGGCCCCATTTCTCCAGTCACAGCCTCAAATAGGTTACTGACAATAGAAATTTCCCGTAGAACCAGCTTGCCAGCATATTTGAATAAGATGTGAATCCAACATATTCTATCAATGCAAAACGTGCTAAAGTGCGCATAATGCCCCTTACGTAGTAATGGGTTACTTGGAATATTCAGAGTTCATCCGCACAGTCTGAACAGGACATACACTGTTCACCATTTCATTAATTAAACATCTGTCATGCTTTTCACAAGCAATATTGATCGTTATCAGGCTGGTCGCAAAACCCCTAAGCCCCTTTTCTCCAGTCGCAGTCACAACTATGTTGCTCCTGTCCCTTTGAGGCATGATGAAGTAGGCTTGCGGAGCCAAGTTCATCGGGTTCAACTGTCTCTGTCAGTCAACTGATCTGTGCCAACTGATCTGTGCCAATGCGACACCCTTGCTATCGGGTTTCTTTTCCATGTGTTCCGATTTATCCCGTCAACACAGTGCGTGTGTGCCATGAAAAACGGTGCAAAATCATAACACTTTTCTTAGTAGAACAAGTATATGTATACGTGTAATATACAAAAGAGAAAAAATAAATTAGAGATAATATGAATAATAATAGAAGATAATTCCAGCACAAAACTATTTACACAATTCCCTAACATTTGATTGGTCCGCAGCAAGTCTCTGTCCAAAATTTATATCCCAGTAAACTCCCATGCCGAACTACTTTCCGTAACCGTGAGGCGCAGTTAAAATAATTCTTAAGAAAACGGAAAATTCAAATGCTGGAATTATAAGGAATGAATGGCCTTTTTGTGGAATTTATCGGGGATATAAACTTGGAAAAGTCGCGGGAATACTGGACGAGGCCTTCCGGCCTTCGTCCAGTATTCCCGCGACTTTTCCAAGTTTATACCCCGATAAATTCCACAAAAAGGCCATTAATTCCTATAATAATTGCATTGTTGATGTCATAGTGGAACGCGCATATTTCAGCTTTCTAACTTTAGAAGTATTTATTATGTTTTCATGCGGTTTTTAGCATTGAATTTCATTTCATCTGATACAACTGTATTAGTGCATGACCGATAACTTCAACCAATGAAATGTCAATATCGGGTCACATGATTGTGGACGTACATGATATTCACCTGAATATCAATCTCGGACTCGTCTCGTTGTTTTATTCTACTTTAAGCAGTCAACATATGGTCTAAGTGGTCTCGTGTCTGTACATACAATGTACCGCATACCGCCTTTTGACTCATTGATTGTACATGTATATACTTTTATTTATTTATTGTTTCATTGCTACACATATTATATAACATGAATCAAACGTATTTCAGCAATTAATCACCAATTTATTCCAATCTGTTCTAATAATTGCAATACCTGTGCTAGCCTTTCAGAGATCGTGAAGAGGGCATGAGACGACGGGAACTGGAGAACAAGCAGATAGATCACCCGGATGATGTCCAAGGGGGCGACAATCTGGATGTCAGTGTGTCACTTATCGATAATAGTTGCGACAACTGGCAACACAGAAAGGATGCTGACGGCGCGGTAATATATGCTGAACAAAAGGTGAAGTATGGCTGTGACTGGAGAAATTTGGTTCATGCATATGTGATTGGTGACCAGTGTAACTCCTGATCAATTAGCACATTTCTGTAGTCAGGTAGTGAGCTATATTGATTGTTAGAAGCATGACGCATGTTTCATTGATAGAATCAGGAGAAATGGATCTACACTAGTCACATAACCAATAAGTCCCATTTCTCCAGTCACGGATACAATTGAGAAAGTAATGTGTCTACCGATCTGCGATTATGTTCAACATATTTAGCGATGAATGTTTAGAACGAAATATCTCGTAAAAGCGTATCCTTCGCATATACATGTACATCGACAGGTATTGTATTAAATACAATTCGATGGATTGTTTTTGTGTGGCGACCAAAATAGAAAACAAGATACCCAACGGATGACTCCACGGGGAGAAGAAACGAACATAATATATCATGATAACCACATGACACACATACCGTTAGCAGTATTTGTTTATGTATTAAACATGTTCCGTGCTGCCTTCATCGTGGGACATAACTGATATGTATTTGTGTGCCAGATGTACATGTACATGTTCAGGTAATGTATTACATACAGTTCGATAGATTGTTTTTGTGTGGCAACCAACACCGTTATGCGTGCTCCATGTTGTTAACATGGTGTGCTGAGTGTTATTTATTAATTACGTGTGTACGTTATTCTCCTTTATGTATGTTGGTTTGTCTGGTTGATATTTATCAGTTAACGAGCTTTGTATTGGCACAACAGACTGATACCATAATGTCGTATATATACCGTTTTATGTGACCAAACGTCCAGTGTAATTAGCGGTATGGACGTTAGGCACTCACCAGTTACCAGAGGTGCGTTAAAGACACGCGCACGATCGCGATGGTCTGAATGAAAACGTTACCTGATAAGTAGAATATCAGCCTAGTGTATGTTGATATCTACCTTATCAGGCTCGGCTCGAAAACGGTAGGAATCCTATGCGTTTCCTAGCCTTCCCTGATAAACTGGATATCCAGACACTACTGTCAGTTCCATGTTTTGCTGCCAACGAACATTTGGCTATTAAACACGGCGGAACCCCACACCAGCAAATACAATATTTTAAGCTACTGTCTGTTTCACGAAACCTGCCCAAATCTTACGGCCATATAAACAATGCAAAAACAATATTTTCTTCGATATTATTAAATTTTATCAAAATTTAAGAATGAGCCTTCTTTTTATGTCGTGAAAATTTATTACGAACAATTATTTCTCTAAGGGAATGTAACAGGGGGAAAAAGAGGTGGAGAACCTGGAGGAGAAGTCGAAAAACGAAATAATTTAGAAATTGATTCTGACACCTAGCTAGATAGCTTGGATATGATCTAACAAAGAAAACAAAAAAAAGTTACATTTTGAAAATCTGTCCACTATTTCTGAAATCAGCAAACATTCTCAATAGACATCTTCATGGGATTTAGCATGTGGAAATTGTTTGGGTTTTTTTCGCAATAAAATCAATATTGGACCAAATATCACGAAATAAAAAGCAGGCTCATTCTTGAATTTTGCTATAATTTAATATTATCGAAAAATACATTGTTTTTGCATTATTTCTATACCCGTAAAATTTGGGCCGGTTTCGTGAAGCAAACAGTAGGTCAGTATCTCGCCAGAAAATAATTTGAATAAGTACAACGAGTGATCAGGAAAGCTCAATATAACCGTTCTTCGCATGGCGTACTGCTTATATTTCCTAGAATGTTATTTTGTTAGTCGAACTTTATTTAACCTATATGTTCCTTAGCCAGTTTGTGTAACATTGTCAAGGAGACGAATTCACATAAGTGTAAAAGATTGTTTCAAACTGTATGCATTGCATGTATGCATACATGTATTACCTTTCATATGAAAATAAATATTAAACTAAGCACATTAGGTCAAGAAAATAATTAAGTGTAAGTACTTTTCCATCAATAACAAAAGAAGTCACCCCCTCCATTTTGTTTTCTTAGTTAAATCATTTTCAAGCTATTCCACCTGCTCCCCCCACAACCACGTTAAATTCCCCTAGGAACACTTTTATTTTCGCAATAAAATCAAAATTTTATGTAGTTTTGCTATTGATGAAAACTAAGTATTACATTTAAATAGCTTTAGACGTATTGTCTTTAATAGCCAAAAGTTTCGGGTAGACAAATCTGGAACAGGCAGTAGACCGGTATTCTCTATGTAGTACGCCACTTTCTAACGTCAGTTACATAGTACGTAATTATATGTTTATACAGCGAATCAAGTTACACAATTTGGTCCAGTGTCACTGCCGGTCCTATGACCCATACAAAGTGGACTGGTGCTTCATAAACAACGGGCCGGACACTAACTGCTTCCAATGCGTCGTTAATGTTGAATATCATGGCGCCAAGGACGTGATCCCCAACAAGTTTATCGTCGATGAGATCTTTGGGGACCCTGGCCCAGTACCTCAGGTTGTGAGTAAATCTAAATGTCGATGTGTTTTTGTTCACAATACCTCAGATGACGAATATATGAAACTGCAATCTAAATTTAGATGTGTTTTTGTTCACTCTACCTCAGATGGTGAGTATATGAATCTGCAATCTAAATGGCGACGTGTGTTTGTTCACATTACCTCAGATGGTGATTATATGAAACAGCAATCTAAATGTGGATGTGTTTTTGTTCACAGTACCTCAGATAGTGAGTATATGAAACTGCAATATAAATTTCGATGTGTTTTTGTTCACACTACCTCAGATAGTGAGTACATGTATATGAAACTGCAATCTAAATGTCGATGTGTTTTTGTTCACACTACCTCAGATAGTGAGTATATGAAACTGCAATACAAATGTCGATGTGTTTTTGTTCACACTACCTCAGATGGTGAGTATATGAAACTGGAATCTAAATGTAGATGTGTTTTTGTTCACAGTACAAAAGATGGTGAGTATATTATGGAACTGCAATATAAATGTCGATGTGTTTTGGTTCACAGAACTGCATATCTAAATGGCGACATGTTAGTTCACAGTAATTCAGATTGTGAGTACCTATAACTGCAATGTAAATGGCAACGTTTGTTTCACAGTAACCCAGGTGGTGATGTAGAAAATGTGAGACAACACAAGACACATTTATGGTTGTAACTGGCGAAATCGGGTTTATGGAATTTACGACCAATGTAGCTCCAGATCATATAGCACACTCTTTTAGCATGAAGACGACCTATGTTGCTTGTAAAACTCATGACGGGTGGTTCATTAATGTAACGGCGTACTGTGCATATCCTGATCAGACTGTGCGGATGTACAGGCTGATCTGTTGTCTACACTCGTTGCAAAATCCATAAGCCCCGTGTCTCCAGTCAAAGCCACATACATGTATACGTTTCAGAAATTGTGGTATCACGCAAGACACATTTAAAGGATATTTATTACGTATTAACCATTATTAAAGCATTCGTGTTTGACCATATCGGCTCTACATGTAGTATTCATGTCGTCGCGTTTGTCCATTGAATTACTGTGTCTGTTTCACGAAACCTGCCAGAATGTTACGGCCATATAAACAATGCAAAAACAACATAGTTTTCAATACTACTAAATCTTATCAAAATTTCAAAATTTAAGTATGACCCTTCTTTTTACTTCGTGAACTATGGTCAAATACCGATTTTATTACGAATAAAATGGTTTGTCTATGGGAATTTAACATTGGGAAAAAGAAAGTGGAGGAACAGAAATGTAAATGGACTCTGAAATATGGCTAAATAGCTTGGAAATTATCTGACTAAGAAAATAAAAGTTAAATTGTTTTCTTGCAATACAAACAATATAGGATCATATTTCACGAAATAAAAAGAAGGCTTAATCTTAAATTTGAAACACCCATCATGGTTCTAACAAGCAATACATATCGTTACAAGGCTACTGGAGTGTGCAAGTTTATCGGGAGCTACACAGGTTGCAAATCGCGTAAGCCCCATTTCTCCAAGTCACATTGAATTTCACAAGTGTAGACCGAACATTTGAATTGTGCTTACAGATGAATGTATTACCTCCGATGCGAGACATGAGGCCATTCGGCGTAAACGAATCAAGGGACGCTGTTGATAAAGGACCGATTAGTCCAGCGGACGACGACGGAGTACGCCCAGAGCTGAGTAAAACGCAGGAATATTCCTACGCACAACACGATGTGCCAGTCACAGAGAAAATGGCTATGAATTCCTTTGAGTCGCTTCGTGTTCAAGAGTGATACGACAGCAGCAATTAACCCTTAAACCTCGTTTGTTATGTATATTGGAGCCGCTGCATGTCGACAATTTAACGAAGGGCCGCTGTGAAAGTTAGCATATAGTGTTACAACGCATTTACACTTCAAGGACAATAATGATAGCGATGTTAACACGTGTGCAGCCAATCCACAAACTATTGACGTTACATATTAAAGGTACATCGCCACTCAGTAGGCACAAAATGTTATTTATATGAATTAAATAAGTGTATAATTGTGTCACTATTCCACCAGTTCTAAATATTCCGAGTGCCCGCTATACAGGTATAATCATTTATCAATATTTAGAATACTGATAGTGACTCGCGGTGGTATCAGGCTATTTTCATATGCAAATATTGGCGTGACATGTTAACAACGCGTTTACACTTCAAGGAAAATAATAATAGCGATGTTAACTTGTGTATTGGCATATTAACGAATATTAACAACGCATTTACATTTCACAGAAAATAATGATAGCGTTATACGCGTGTACAGCCAATCCACTGTCAGCCCCTTTCTAGCTCCGGTTCGTTCGTTCCTCATTCCGGCACTGGCGCTCGTAAAATACACAGGCGATTCTAGCGTGTCTTGGATGGTCAATTATTGTCTGTATATACATGAAACACCTTTGACGAAAATGCCGGTTTGTATGAAACTAATACGGTACTACAGCCTCGCCATAATTATCTCCATTCCGGCAACGTTGAAAAACATATGCCGGTGTCGTAGAATCTAGATTTTTGTAATATTTGTCAGAAACGGCCGAGTACAATCAATTTTTAAACGTACATGCTCACTCAGTAGGCACAAACTATCCTTTATATCGGAGACATCATCTCAGACATTTTCTAGCAAAATAAACATTAATTAACCATTAGCCACACATTGATTGGCAATATTATACATTTTATATCAGACGTAAAATTTCCACATTGATACCAGGGGCGATAACCGTGTTTCCTTACAATGTTAACGGACATTACTATTTACTATCTTTATTTATTTTGTGATGTGTAATGATCATACTTTATAATCTTTCTATAATATTATTTTTTCCGGTGACGCATTTAATTAGTATAAATGACTAAAAAATAGCATGCCTTATTTGCATATGAAAATAGCCCGATACCACCGCGCGTCACTATAAATGATTATATCTGTATAGCAGGCACTCGTAATTTTTTAGAACTGGTGGAATAGTGACACACTTATACACTTACTTAATTCCTGTAAAGAAAATGTGTGCCTACTAAGTGGGCATGTAACTTTAATACAAATAAACGTTCGGCTGCGGTTAAGAAACCCCATAAGTTAAATATGTTTCTCGACTTTAGATGAATTTCGATCAGCGGTCTGGTATGTTGTCTGTGTTGGACACGTGTCACTATAATAGAGACCGGGAACTTTTATGTAAAAAAAAAAAAAAAAAAAAAAAAAAAAAAAAAAAAAAAAAAAAAATTGTTGGAAAGGGTTTCTGAACTGATATCACTCCTTGGTAACTAACTATACGTTAAGAAAAAAAATAGTTTACCAAAATTTTCTCTGGGCAACTGTTTGAAAGTAGGTCAAATCCAAGATGGCCGCCGTCAAAATAGCAGAAAATAGGAATACGCCATAACTATGAAACCCATGAAGCAAACTAGACATATGATATGTCAATTTACATTGGCTCAAAGAGACGAATTCAATCGACTACTATTTTGGCCACATAAGGTCACCAAAAATTTAAAATGGCCGCCAAAAGCCAAAATGGCTACCAAAATATGAACACAATTATGATATTTATATAACGAATTACAATGAAAAGCTTGTCAGATGTCATTTTCACAAAATAGTTAAACATTTCTGGTTTATTAAACACATATAACACACATGCACACAAATGGTGGACACAACCATACTGTTTTAATATGAACTATAAGAAACTAATAATTACACTTGAATATAATGAGATACCACTGAACCCAGTTCGTGGTGCAATTTACATATGTTTGTTTTTCAAAATCGGCCCATAACATAATTTGTCCATTCCATCAGGGCCTATGTTTTGATATTCCCTATTCTAGTCATCACTCATTCTGCTTGTTGTGAAGCTGAATCTGGTAGGTACTTTCCCTGCAGTGGCTGCTATCTTTAAATAGTCCCTACCTGTCAGCACTACATAGCTGGAATTATGCATGTGTAATCATATCAGTGACACTCACTAGTGTAGGCTCTGGGGGGAGTTTGTGTACATTTTTCTTTTAGAGCAAAACTTTACATTTGCATGTTCTGTATGCCAAGACCTTCAAAAAATGTTTGGGTAGGATTTCCAAATCAAGTACGTTTTCTCGGCAGCGGCCATTTTGAATTTTAGCCTGGGTGCCAAATAGCTAAATTTACGATATTGTAGTTTCACAGTGTAAACTATTATTAGGTACCCATATATTGTTCATTTGGATTTGTTATGATTATTTAGATGTTACTGATATTCTTTTAGCATGATTTAATAGCATAGTTTCTAGCAGCGTCTGGACACAACAACTACGTCAAGTCACTGGTGTTCTACCTAGAGAAAATGGAGAAACTAGATGAGACACACCCGTCTATCTATACGAAATTCATGGAAGGACTATTTGTTCTCCGCCGTAGTGATAATTATTGGACTGGAATATTTAGTGACCTGTACATTGAACAAGTCCTGATGAGCGGTTTGAAGTCGGTTGGTGGATTAACTAGAGGTCGTGGTTTTGATGCGTCAACCAGTCTGGTCTGGCTACTATCAATGCCTGTATGCGGTGAAGTACACAAGGCTATGCAGGAAGTGGCGGGCCTCTCGGCCACCAGTGCAATGAAGACACATAAAGATCTCAAACAGGCAAAATTCAAACGTGACGCCAAAAATCTTCAGTCTGTCATGGATTATCTCGAAGAGAGAAAGCCGTTCACAAAGGAATCCAAGGAACTGCGCAGCCTGTCATCAGGAGTCATAGCTGAAGGTTCGGTAAATGTGGATTCAGCTGAAGCTGTCGGTACTGCAATCCTGACATCAATGGAAGGAAAGTCGGTTTCGAAACATAAATTTTCCAAAACCAAACAGGTAAATACTCTAGCATCATCAGTGTATGTGTCAGTGGATGGCGAAAAAATTGAGATCGATCCTCAGCAATTATACCAGGGCCTACTTGTCGCCGGCATCGGCAGCATTGATACGAAAACACTGTTCCAGTATGAACTGTGCTCATATCCGACATCATTATTCGATAAGAAGCTCCTTATGCGACTTGCGGACAAGGCCGATCTCCTGAATGGGTTAGTCAAACAGGTCCCATTGTGTGTTATCAATGAGTGTCCTATTGGCGTTGCCTACGTCATTGATGGAGGGGCGATGTTACAGCGCATTCCATGGTCGAAGTCCACATCATATGTAAACATTTTTTCAACTTTATATACAGTGTGTACGCAGCCACGTCCACAAAGCTCTTGTTGTGTTTGATGGCTATGAGTATGGTCCTTCTACGAAAGATGAAACCCACCAGAGGCGTACTGGCAATGAGATGGGTGTGAATGTAGATTTCACACCAGATATGCTGCTAAAGATGAAGAAAAGACCGTTCCTGGCAAATACAAGAAACAAGCAGACGTTCATTGATTTTCTGGGATCTGAGATGGAGAAGGAGGGAATTCAAGTCAAACACTCACCTGGTGATGCTGACTATGACTTTGCAATGTCTGCCTGTGAGCTCGCTCGGACAAAACCGGTGGTTGTTGTAGGGGATGATACTGACCTTCTGATTATGTTGCAACATCACTTCAAGCCTACTGTACACGAACCAATCTATCTTCAGACTAGCACAAAGCTAATTGATGTACCCGTCTTGCAAAAGACATTAGACCCTGAAGTCAGCCACTCCCTACTCTTTATCCATGCATTGTCGGGATTTGACACTACATCAAGACCCTATGACATAGGAAACTCGACTACGGGCAGATACCGTGGTCTGCAATAATTCGCAAAATCATTCTCGATGGCAGCAGTTAGTCACAAAGACATTGAGAGAGCTGGGAATCAGGCCCTTCTGACATCTATGGCAGTAAGCCTGATTCGGACTTGAATCATGAACGTGTATCTAACTTCTCGGAGAAGGTTGTTTCAAGTGCCAACTATTTGCCTCCTGAACGACTTTCACCAACCTCAGATGCTGCTATGTTCCACAGCCAGCGGGTTTATCACCAGGTACATGTCTGGCAGGACAACACCATGGAGGCAACTGGGGTTGGGACCTCCGTACAACACCACATGGGCCAAGTGTGAAGCCACAAGGAATGGACAAAGTTGCCGCTCAGATTATTAGATGTAATTGTAGTGGAAAATGTGACAAAAACACATGTTCGTGTAGGAAAAATGGACTTTTGTATTCTTTGGTTTGTGCCCACTGTACTTGAAAAGCGTGTACAAATGGAGAAAGTCATGATTCAAATGACACAACTGATTAATTATGCCTGGTATTCTCATTTATATTCTCCATGGCGATACTAATACCAAATATGTGGCGTTCGTTGTAGACATACATACATGTGTATTGTGATGACTGACACATTGTTGGTGACCTAGACATGGGGCATGTTGCCACGGTCAGTCTTAGTTTGATCAAACAGATATGTAAGTCAGATTGAATGTGGTTGTCACAGTCAATCTTGTTACAAACAGACAAAAATCTGACAGATTGATGGTCTACTTTGACAAAATGTTTTCAGGTCAACTTGGTTCCAATCTTGGTTTCGTGAAACCGTTTGATCAAACTAAGATTGGCCGTGACATATATCGTGATGTGTATGCACACTATCAGTTAAGCATAGCAAGAGCATTCATAACATGTGCTTAATTGTTAAGTTTTGAAACACAGCCGCCATTTGTACACCTGCATTAAGTTCTTACGTGTCACTATGTCCCTAGAAAAATAGTAGTTAGAGACACACTAAGTGTATTACTGATGCTTAGTATATGACATCTGCCAGCCCATTGTCATTATACAATCATTCAGCAATATTTATATTCATTAGTGACCTTAATGGGACATAAATGTCATAATTTTGTTCATTTTAGCTCTTTTTGGCCGCCATTTTGAATTTTAGGTGACACTATTTGGTTGTATATGTAGTCTATTGAATTCCGCTCTTTGAGCTAATGTAAATCGACATATTATATGTGTAGTTTCCATCATGTGTTCCATACGTACAACAATTTCCTATATTCGGCAATTTTGACGGCGGCCATCTTGGATTTGACCTACTTTCAGACAGTTGTCCAGAGAAAATTATGGTAAACTCTTTTTTTTCTTAACCTATAGTTATCAATGATGTGATATCAGTTGAGAAACCTTTTTCAACAATTTTGTCCAACCTCAACTGTTTAATGCCTGGACTATTTTGACAAGGTGCTCGAGAAGCTGGTCGAAAAACAACTGTTTTTATAAATTCACTCCGAAACCCGGCTAGATAGCTTGGAAATGGTCTAACTAAGAAAACAAGAGTTAGTTTGTGAAAATCGGTCCATTAATTCTAAAATTACCAGTTGTATGTGCACCCTGAAGGAGTGCACAATGCGAAAGCGAGAAATCCGAAACTCAAATGAAATGTCATGCAAAGCATGAACTGTATTTTGCGAAATCAATGAGGTGATTCTAATATGTTGGAGTAACAAGCTTTAGTGGAAAATATTTGAAACATTCAAAACAGCAGATGACAAAGGGTGTATTACTGCCAACATATCTGCTGGACATCAAAGGGAATAGCGGTCAATAGCCACATACCTATATAACCCTTTTAACATGTTTAACACCACAGACTCTACAGCAATATTTGCAAACTTTATGTAGTTCCAGATGAGCCGGCTTAAGAGCCGTCTCATCAGGATCTGCATTGTATTTTCATATATATATTTTAAAAAAAAACTCTTAATAAACGGACTAGTGTGAAAATCATTTTCTGACGAATGGATTGGCCGCAGAATTATCATGGATCAATCCCATTCACTTACACTGGAGTAAACCTAGATATTATCTACACTATTCAGTGTTAATAATACAACGCCAAAACTGTGTACAAGTTCACTCATACTGAAGAGAAAAGAAACAACTTGCAAGCTATATCGCGCTTTCCGAAATTTAAGCGGGCGCGACAATAAAATGATTACTAAATTACAATAGCAGACAGTATTAACTAATAAGGCCTAAACAAATTAGCTGTGTTTCAGGTTACATGCTGAAAAAAGGTTTGGTCGGTAGGTTGTCAATTTTTTTTAGGCAAACATAAGTGAAAACTAACAAATATTGTTTTAAATATTAGCTATGCTTACAGTATTGGTTTAAAACACATTTTGTGCATAACAATGACTAACTAGTTAAATATACTTTTTGCATAAAAAATATTGAAGTAACAATATATTCAGACATATATACTGGACAATATAGACATGGGTTCATGCCGTCACATTCCCCTTAAGGGATTGCAATGGGGATTCTCAGATCACCAGTTGCTCATTTTTGTCAATTATGCATAAAACATAGGTATTATAGATCACAGGTATCTCAAATTATATACATCAGTTTCTTATGTACACACACCACAGTACGTTATTGTGGTACAAGCTATAGTTGTCGCATTCAGTGAAAAACGGACTAAGACAATAAACAGGCAGATGCAAAAAAAAGCACCCTACAATATGTTTACCAGTAGTATTGAAAATAACAATGCTTGTTTAATCGGAATGGGCCCCACTGGGACTCGAACCCAGGTCACTAGTATGAATACCAGTATGCTAGCCGCTGCACTACAAGGCCTGACCAAACAGATAAACACAACATTATTAAATTCAATACTATGTTAAATTGTATAAAGCTTCTGTACATGTATAACGCGGGTCTCTCGTGGATCCCAAAAAAATATTTTAAAAAAGTAGAGAAAAAAGAAGAAACGCGATGTTTGTGACAGTCATCAAAGTACAACTGCCGCGCATGTCATACCGGGCTAGAAGGTTCTTGAACCAGTTCCCACATTTAAATATAAGATAACTACCGCTTTGTGTCACCAAGTAATGTCAATGTTATGAGACATATATCCGTGTTAACACATAATTGTCGCTAATAAATGGTTGCGTGCTTTTCTCTATTTTACTCGACAGGTGTAATATTTAGCATTCTATAAATAGACTGGTGTTTGTGCGCAATCTGAAACAATACATTCAGAATTATCTGAGTATGGGATCACGTGGTCTATTGTTTACACTGCAGCCCACGATAATCATGATGTTCCGCGTAAATCGTAAATTTCATTCACCAATATGACTTGCAGTGTAAACAATAGATCACGTGACCCCACATCCTGAGATTATGCACGTATCAACAGCTAATCGTCCGCATAAATAGGCAGGACACGTGACCATTATTTATTATCAATTAATCCTTGTAAGCGCCTGTTGATCGCGAGCAGTATACATAGTAATATGCATATGTCTATCGCGAGCACTATACAACTTAATAAGCATGATTTTATGAATAATTACTTTAACTTCTGTTCAAATGACATGATTTTATATAAATAAGTCCGTTGCTAATGGAATTCCCGCAATAGTTGGTAACCGAAATGCGGATGATACCAGTACCCGTGCATGTCCCGAAATTTTATAATGCTATCGGATTCGATCGCGATTTGAACTCTTGGACCCCGACCATCGCGTTATAATGGAGCTGCAGTGTAATACACGATTTATGCAGAATTCCTTTCACTTGCTGAGCCACTTAAACCGGAATTTGCCAGAAAGACCGAAAGAGCCTATCTATCGGAATGTTATCTATCGCTGGCTTGACTCCGGTATTTCACACTCGCCGAAAACAAAGTTGCTAAATTAATGCATTTAAAGCATGTAATGTATAAAGTTAGTATCAACACTTTACCCTATATAATTTATATAAATACTTTAATATAAAATACATAAGTGTCACAGGGTGAGAAACATGTGCACCGGCATATTTTTGGTAGATTTTGGGTAGTATAATATATAGCAGTCACTGTCCCTCGTTGGGCGCCAAATGTCACAGGGTGTCTAATGTCATAGGGTGAGAAACATGTGCACCGGTCCGGGGCTCGAACTCGGTACCTCTGGTTTACCGTACCATCGCTCTAACCGACTGAGCTAGCCGGGCACGAATACACACTTCCTCCCCACAGTGAGTTACCGTGACATAAGCAATTATGCATGCGGTCTGCACGTGTCTTTAACCCATAACATTTTGAGCATTTTTCAAATATAAAATACATAAGCAATTATGCATGCAGTCTGCATGTGTCTTTAACCCTTTACATTCTGAACATTTTCCAAATATTTCCCTCTTATTTTTCCCATTGAAAGTATATGTTGTGTCCACTCATTTCAACCGTCTCAACGAGACGGTTCAAATGGTGGTCACAGAATATACTTTCAATGAGAAATTACAAAAAAATCAGTTATAAATATGATATTATTGACAAAGACTTCCACTGAGAAGTTTAATCATTTTTGTCCGACTATTGGTACAGTCCGACTACTTGTTACTGCCAATGATATAACGAAAATTTTGCAGACATTTTTTGCAACTTTCCGTCTAGAACACACTTTGTTTTCACGACAAAGCAGAATCGCAAAGATCTACCTAAACAAATACATACAATGAGCAACAAAGTTAACTGCCACACAACAAAACTATTTACAAGTCGCATCTCTGTGTTATCTTTGTCAGCACTCGGTGGTTTCAGATTACGAAGGTCAACGAAGTGGGTGGGGTAACAAAAGTCAAACACTTTACTGCAATTCTCGGGACCTGCGCATGAACCAGTACTTGTACCACATTCCTCCAGATGATATGGCTATAGTATGATCTTTTTAACGTTTTGTGAGACTAGTAATGTCTTGGGATGTACCGATTTAGAAAGTTTTAACACCTACCGATCGGAGAACAAAACGCCGAATCTTTCCAAATTACAATCAGATGTAAATTATTGCGCGTGAGCGCGTTTTGAGAAAAGTAGATAAAGCGTGGTCTAAATTAATTAATATTGGTTTTATTTATCAATCCTGTGTATTATATGTATTAGTTTGTACAATTACAGAGTCTGTAGCTGAGAATTTTTTTTATCAAATGTGGAACTATTTTTTACTGCGGAAAATAAAATGGTGAAGTGCCTGGCTGTTCCATTTATCGACCATAATGGCTGTTCCCATCCAAAATCGGGCACAAATTGTCCCAAAACACGATTTTCTAACATGTGTTCCCCTTAGCTGTGCATGTCAACACGTAGAGCACCAAAGTGTGGTCTTATGGTGGAAAATTCACGAAAAGCATTTATTCAATCCCCTTTATTAAGCTACATGGAGCAATGGTTGACGCCTCTTACATTTTCAAAATTTACGGTGGAGCATGCCCCCGGACCCCCCTAGCAACATTGGGGAATTTCGGACCTCAATACTGGGCCCTGAGGATGCAATAAATGGCGTTTCACGCCTTGGATTTCAAACATTTCCGGTGAAGCATGGCCCCGGACCCCCTAGCAAAATCGGGACCTTTGGGCCCTAGCGATTGAGCCCTCAATAATTTTCCCGTTCCGCCGCATATGAAGTGCTGCATTTACAGTTGGAAACATCTTACGTTCATGTTGATATGCGGCACCTTTAGAACATTTTAATACGGCCCGATATAAGCAAATTAAAATCGAGTTTAAAGACTTAGCTCGGGAGCCGCTATTTTCAATTGTAAACAACACGTCGCTATGGGCATAATTTAATGAGACAAGGGCATTAGCAGGGGCGGCGGAAGTGGGGGAGCCCTGCCCCCCCCCCCCCCAACCCAAATAATTGTGTTCCAATAATTATGTAATAAAGCACACATATTGTCATCCTCAAACTTGCTGAGAATGCGGGTAATGGCGTTTCACTCCTAGATTTCAAAAATTTCCGATGGAGCATGGTCCCGGACCATCCAGGCCCTTTGGGTCCTCAAGACTGGGACCTGAGAATGCAGGAAATGGCGTTTGACGCCTCTTACATTTTCAAAATTTACGTGTGGAGCATGCTCCCGAACCCTTCTAGCAACGTCGGGCCATTTGGGCCCTCAAGACTGGGCCCTGAGGATGCAGGAAATGGCGTTTCACGCCTCTTAGATGTCAAAAAGTTCAGGGGCAGCATGCCCCCGGACCCCCCTAGCAAAATCGTACCCTCACGATTGGGCCCCCCAATAATTTTCCCGTTCCGCCGCCTATGATTAGTGTTTATGTTTACATAACCCGTTCTGACGCAATGACAGATGTCGCGAGAATACTCGGAACCAGAATTAGTATTGCAATGCATTGTGCGACGACTTGCACTGGTTTGGTTAATGTAACCAGTGGTTAAATCTTCCAGAGACTGGTTAGTTAACCATATGGTTAGTTGGTTTTATACAAACGGTTAACCAACTAACCATGCTGGTTAAAATTTAACCAGTGGTTAGGCGATAACCAGTGGTTAATTTAACCAAGGTTTATACAATTGGCCCCTGATACGTAATTTCAGCCTGGTCGCATGAGACGGACTGAGAAACCAGTTATACCGGCCCAGCTTGATACCAGGAATGGTAGAATTCTATTATTCGGTTGTCAGGCTGGACCCGACTTATGATAATATTATTTAGGCTGCCGAGTGCCAGATCTTCATGTAACTTGGTGCTCAGCACATTGAGAAGTTGATAGTACGGCTGATCAGACTGATGACAGCTGATGCCAGCCGTGAACGCCGGTCTCGTTCTTGAGCTAGCCGGAACAACTGAGACAGGGAAAATCCGTTACATAATTTTGGCGCCCTACGAGGGACTATCACTTGCATATAGCTCAGCCTTCGGTATATTTATCATAGTTTGATTAAACTGGTCTCGTGCTTGAGCTAGCCGGACCAGCAGATAGGTGAAAATACGTTACATTGTTTTGGCGCCCAACGTGGGGCCGCCAGCTTGGAAATGTATCGTTCTGTTCAGCATGCTCAGTAGCCTAGACCATGCTAGAGCTACATGTAGCTAGTCCAAAAAGGCAAAATACGTTCCACAACTTTCTAAACAATGTACAAAACAATTCAAACGCGCCCGTGTCTGAAGATGTAATTATGAAAGGTACAAAACTGGCATTCGTCACCATTGAACCAAAACGCCACATGAAAGGTGTTTCATGTATATACAGACAATAATTGACCATCCAAGACACGCTAGAATCACCTGCGGTTAAATACAATTATATTTCCCACTCTACCAGCTGCTTCTACACAGGTGTGCATATAGCGGCTTGATCCGCGGGTATTCAAGACATGAGAGCCGATTGAAACCCTTAAACAACAAACAAACATATGTTACACCACCGCCTGCGATAATCTTGTTAATATTCATCAAATGCCTTATTTTAAAATACTTGGTTTAAACATATTTTATTTGTATATAGTTTACAAGTAAGACATCAATCGTAGTATATACAGAATTATACAAATCAATTGGGGTTGGATTGAAAGCAAGCTTATATAAATCCTCTCCCTAACATGTGGCTTGGTATCACAGGCTGCAGGAACCAGGACATAACAAACATAATTAGTAATGCCATTAGCAAACAATGGGATTTTCTTATTGCTTTATGCTCCTAGTTTCCGATTCCTGCGATACTCAGTAGATGTATTATAGATGACATTATGTAAATATACATGCAGTAACCAATTTTTAACAAGGAAAGGAAAAACAACTATTTTAGTTCGTTATTTCAAAACAAAAATAGAAAACATCCACTGCAGTAGGAGAAAAAATATGTTCACACACCAAGCCACCCAGGCCCACATTAAGTCTTGGTTGTCGTGCCGATGTACAAAAGCTGACATGGTGTATCCCCTCCAAACAGGACACCCTGGGACGTCCGCAGGCTGGCATAGAGATGTTCCACTGTAAGTCAGTCACATGACCACTCCAAGACATGTGTTCATGCTTTGCAATCACGAACAGACTGTACCATCAGAGATAAATGCAAATAAAACCCATCAGAATTACCCACACAGTCATGTACAAGGTGCCTGGCTGACAGAGGTTCGACCATACCATTTAAAAGCTACATGTATTCTCTATGTACAATCTTACAGTTGTAAATATTGTTTCGTTAGTTGGATCGTCCAGTTGTATATTACCATAGAGTATAGTATGGAGGGTCGGTTGACAATAAGCTTGTATATCGTCTATTAGTTGGTTTCTATTTAGTGCATATCTTGGACAGGAGAAAAAGTAGTGAGTGGCGTCTTCAATTTGACCACAGATACAATTTAGTGATTCAACACTATTTTTGCCATATAGGTCATAGTTAAGAGCACTGCAATTTGTCCGGTGTCGTGTATACATGTATTACTTGCATATGCCGTTGACCACATAATAACTTGGAACCTTGTTTGTGATTGGTTTTATTTCGTTTTTAAAACAACTAAGTGACTGAGCATTCCGTGTGTTTTCTGTCATAGATTTACAGTCTCGGACTGAAGTTTGTCAGAATTTCTTAAATTGTAATGAGTAGTGTCTGTTTCAGGCGGAAGGATATCCAGAAGATAATTCGGTGAAATGCCGTGTTGCAGTTTGTACAAAAGCGACAGTTTATGTGAATGTCGTCTATTTTCTAATGTTTCCCAGAAAATTTCAGCATATAATGAATCGATTAAAATTAGCCGAGTTGCACCTGTAACTATACGGGCAGCCTCAATTTGGATTTTTTCCAATAAATATTTCTCATATTGAGTACAATTATCCCATACGATATCAGCATATTGTAACATAGGTCTAATAAAGGAAACGTAAATTATTTCAAGACATTTTGTATCTAGTATGTAGTTTAGTTTTCTCATAATGTAAATTCTACGCCATGCTTTCCCTGTTATATATTCTATATGTTGATGCCATGTTCCTTCATTGTTTATGTATATACGTAGCTCTCAACTTCTGAAACATTTACATTATTCATCAATATTGGGGAATGTGCTAGTGTATTGCGTTTCCGTGATATAAGTAGTGATTCTGTCTTATTAGGGTTACATGTTACAAGCCATTTATTAGACCAATTGGTAATAGTTTCAAGATCGGAATGAATGGTCCTCGTAGACGTTTCGGGAGTGTCGACAATAAGGTATAAATTGGTGTCATCAGCGAAGAGGCGTATATTGGAGCTTATGTCCATAACAATAGCATGTATGTATAGAAGAAATAACAATGGTCTGAGGATTGAACATTGTGGGACGCAAGCTCTAATGTTGTTCCCGTTGGAGTAGACGTGGCAGCACAATCCTTTGTTTCCGATTACTAAGGTATCTTGTGAACCAGTCATGTACGTTATTAGTAACACCTGCAGCTGTTAATTCCATAAACAGGCCGGTATGCCAGACACGGTCAAATGCTTTGCTGATATCACAAAATACAACCTGGACTTCTTTTCCATCACTTAATGCACGGCAGAATGCATTACATTGTATAAAGGAAGGTCAGTTGGTTTACAGTTGAATCTCCAGACTGTAAGGGTGTTAATATAGTGTTGTCTTTGAAGTGATTGGACACATAATTAAAAACTGAAAATAAAGTTCAAACCTGAAAAAAAAAAAACAAAAAAAAAAACACAAAAAAACTGCCCTTTCAAGAACTTTACTACACTCCCGCCTGCGATTCGCTTACCAAGAATTGCAATCCAGCGGTCCTTGAATTGCAATTCTTCCCCTCTGGAATTGCAGTCTAGTTGCGGTCCAAACGCGGTCCAAACGCGGTCCCGTTTTTGCGGTCATTCTTTCGCGATACCGTTTGTGCGGTCATTCTTTCGCGGTCCAGTTTGTGCGGTCATTCTTTCGCGATACCGTTTGTGCGGTCATTCTTTCGCTATTTCCGGTAAAAACTTACCGTATCATCGTATAGTACAGTTTGTTTACATTATCAGTGATTATACAAACGTACTATACGAATATTATACAAACATACGATATCCGTTCGTATATACGATATATCCGTACGGATATGGTATGAATATAAAGTGGGTCATCCTGTGTTAAAATATACGATGCACCGGTTCATTTCGAATGTAAACATCCGGTTTTCATTTCGATCATCTGCCATAATTTGAAGTTTTTCAAAATGAAATAAATGTTCAGTTTTACGATACAGAAACAATATTTAAAACTGAGGGATTGTGAAAGTACGGTATCACTGTACATATACATGTGTGTTCAATATACAGTATTCATCACTGTACTCCGCACCACCGCCGGGGACACAAAACAATGATCCCCCACGCACACCAGCCATCTACATTTGGCGTCCTAAAAGTTCCGGTCTATATCCCACAGTGGGAACAATGTGTATCACCACCACCACCAGTTTTTGTCTATGACTACACTACACACCCCCCCCCCCCGCCCCGACCACCACTTCTGTCTGTAACGCAGGATGACGTGGCCGACTGATCAAGTGCTAAACTAGTCCTGGTGTGATGACCGACTGATCAAGTGCTATACTAGTCTTGGTGCGATGGCCGACTGATCAAGTTCTAAACTAGTCCTGGTGCGATGGCCGACTGATCGAGTGCTATACTAGTCCAGGTGCGATGGCCGACTGAGCAAGGGCTAAACTAGTCTTGGTGCGATGGCCGACTGATCAAGTTCTAAACTAGTCGTGGTGCGATGGCCGACTGATCAAGTTCTAAACTAGTCCTGGTGCGATGGCCGGCTGATCAAGGGTTACACTAGTCTTGGTGCGATGGCCGACTGATCAAGTTCTAAACTAGTCATGGTGCGATGGCCGACTGATCAAGTTCTAAACTAGTCCTGGTGCGATGGCCGACTGATCGAGTGCTATACTAGTCCAGGTGCGATGGCCGACTGAGCAAGGGCTAAACTAGTCTTGGTGCGATGGCCGACTGATCAAGTTCTAAACTAGTCGTGGTGCGATGGCCGACTGATCAAGTTCTAAACTAGTCCTGGTGCGATGGCCGACTGATCAAGGGTTACACTAGTCTTGGTGCGATGGCCGACTGATCAAGTTCTAAACTAGTCATGGTGCGATGGCCGACTGATCGAGTGCTATACTAGTCCAGGTGCGATGGCCGACTGAGCAAGGGCTAAACTAGTCTTGGTGCGATGGCCGACTGATCAAGTTCTAAACTAGTCGTGGTGCGATGCCCGACTGATCAAGTTCTAAACTAGTCCTGGTGCGATGGCCGATTGAGCAAGGGCAAAACTAGTCTTGGTGCGGTGGCCGACTGAAAATAGTCTTGGTGCGGTGGCCGACTGATCAAGTTCTAAACTAGTCCTGGTGTGATGGCCAACTGATCAAGTTCTAAACTAGTCCTGGTGCGATGGCCGACTGATCAAGGACTAAACTAGTCTTGGTGCAATGGCCGACTGATCAAGTTCTAAACTAGTCGTGGTGCGATGGCCGACTGATCAAGTTCTAAACTAGTCCTGGTGCGATGGCCGACTAATCAAGGGCTAAACTAGTCGCAGTGCGATGGCCGACTGATCAAGGGCTAAACTATTCCTGGTGCGATGGTCGACTGATCAAGTTCTAAACTAGTCCTGGTGCGATGGCCGACTGATCAAGTTTTATAAAAACTAGTCCTGGTGCGATGGCCGATTGATCGAGTGCTATACTAGTCCTGGTGCGATGGCCGACTGATCAAGTGCTAAAGTAGTACTGGTGTGATGGCCGACTGATCAAGTTTTAAACTAGTCCTGGTGTGATGGCCGACTGATTGAGTGCTATACTAGTCCTGGTGCGATGGCCGACTGATCAAGTGCTAAAGTAGTCCTGGTGTGATGGCCGAATGATCTAGTGCTATACTCGGCATGGCCGACTGATCACGTGCTATGGGCATGGTGAGTGGCCAATGTCCAAGTGCTATACTGGGCATGGTGCAATGGGCGACTGATCAAGCGCTATACTAGTTATGGTGCGATGGCAGACTGATCAAGTGCTCTGCTAGTCCTGGTGCGATGGCAGACTGATCAAGTGCTATACTCGGCATGGCCGACTGATAACGTGCTATATGGGCATGGTGAGATGGCCAACTAATCAAGTGCTATACGTACTGGGCATGGTGAAATACTACACTCCCGCCTGCGATTCACTTACCAAGAATTGCAATCCAGCGGTCGTTGAATTGCAATTCGTCCGCTCTGAAATTGCAGTTTAATTGCGGTCCAATCGCGGTCCCGTTGTTGCGGTCATTCTTTCGCGATACCATTTGTGCGGTAATTCTTTCGCGGTCCAGTTTGTGCGGTCATTCTTTCGCGATACCGTTTGTGCGGTCATTCTTTCGCCATTTCCGTTAAAAACTTACCGTATCATCGTATAGTACAGTTTGTTTGCATTATACAAACGTACTATACGAATATTATACAAAAACATACGATATCCGTTCGTATATACGATATATCCGTACGGATATGGTATGAATATACAGTGGGTCATCGTGCGGTTAAAATATACCGATGCACCGGTTCATTTCGCATGTAAACATCCGGTTTTCATTTCGATCATCTGCCACAATTTTAAGTTTTTCAAAATGAATAAATGTTCAGTTTTACGATACAGAAACAATTTAAAATTGAGGATTGTGAAGTACGGTATCACAGTGCATATACATGTGTGTTCAATACAGTAATTCATCAGTAATTCATCATTGTACTCCGCACCACCACCGGGGACACAAAACAATGATCCCCCACACACACCAGCCATCTACATTTGGCGTCCTAAAAGTTCCGGTCTATATCCCACTGTGGGAACAATGTGTATCACCACCACCACCAGTTTTTGTCTATGACTACACAACACCCCCCACCCCCGACCACCACTAAACTAGTCCTGGTGCGATGGCCGACTGATCGAGTGCTATACTAGTCGTCCTGGTGCGATGGCCAACTAATCAAGGACTACACTAGTCCTGGTGCGATGGCCAACTGATCAAGGGCTAAACTAGTCCTGGTATGATGGCCGACTGACCAAGGGCTAAACTAGTCCTGGAGTGATGGCCGACTGATCTAGTTCTATACTAGTCATGGTGAGATTGCCGACAGATCAAGTGCTAAACTAGTCCTGGAGCGCTGGCCGACTGATGAAGATCTAAACTAGTCCTGGTGCGATGGCCGACTGATCGAGTGTTATACTTGTCCTGGTGCGATGGCCGATTGATCAAGGGCTAAACTAGTCCCGGTACGATAGCCGACTGATCAAGTGCTAGTCCTGGTGTGATGGCCGACTGAACAAGTTCTAAACTAGTCCTGGTGCGATGGCCCGACTGATCAAGTGCTCATATAGTCCTGGTGAGATGGGAAACTGATCAAGTTTTAAACTAGTCCTGGTGCGATGGCCGACTGATCAAGCTCTAAACTAGTCCTGGAGCGATGTCCGACTGATCAAGTGCTAAACTAGTCCTGGTGTGATGGCCGACTGATCAAGTGCTAAACTAGTCCTGGTGCGATGGCCGACTGATCAAGTGCTAAACTAGTCATGGTGCGATGGCCGACTGATCAAATCGCATGCCATAATAACTAGATGGCCATGGCCTGCATGTCGTGCCCGCCGAGGCATTTGATAGTACAAACAATTTTTTTTATTGCAACAAAGCTTTAGCCCGTTGACGTAAAAACATGCCGCACCCGCCGAGGCTTTGATAGCATACCCAAAAACTTTAACTAAAAAACACTTTAACCAAAAACTTTATCCTGAATGCACACCAATGTGCCAACTATATCGCTCTGTCTGCAAGCGGGCCCAACAAAAACTTTAAGGGAAATTTCAAAGTAATTTGACCGTGACATTGGGCACATATAAATTATAATGAAAATGTGGGTGACAAATACACTGTATGTGAAGTTTCGAGTGAATTGGTGAAGCGGTTTCAGAGATATAGTGTTCTTAAAGGTACATGCCCACTCAGTAGGCACAAAATGTTCTTTATATCAGAGACATCATCTGAGACATTTTTCTGGCAAAATAAACATTAATTCACCATTAATACACATATTTATTGGCATTATTATACATTTTATATCAGACGTAAATTTCCACACTGCTATCAGGGGCGATAACCGTGTTTCCCTTTCCATGAAAATGTTACCAAGACATTACTATTTATTTTTTGATGTGCAATGATCATACTTTATAATCTGTCGAAAACATTATTTTTTCAGGGAAACACATTTAATTAGTATAAGTAATTAAAAAATATCATGCCCCATTTGCCTATGAAAAAATAGCCTGATATCACCGCGTGTCACTATCAGTGAAATAAACATTACTAAATGATTATATCCATATAACGGGCACTCGTAATGTTTAGAACTGGTGGAATAGTGACAAAATTATACACTTATTTAATTCCTACAAATAACTGAGAATACACATAACTTTAATTGTTGTGCCTACTGAGTGGGTATGTACCTTTAATTAGCATAAATTATTAAAAACAAGAAATGCGTCTGTCGAACGCGGATGCCACCTGCAGCTATTTGAGAAACTGTGACAAAGTGGTTAACCGAAAAGTGTGACGGACAGACAGACGGACGGACGGTCCAAACACTATATGCCACCCGTTTCTTCGAAACCTGGTGGCATAAAAATATCATGCCTCATTTGAATATGAAAATAGCTTGATACCACTGTAGTCATTATCAGTAAAATAAAATATTACTAAATGATTATATATGGATAGCGGGCACACATAATTTTTAGAACTGGTGGAATAGTGACACAATTATACACTTATTTAATTGCTATAAAGAACAGTTTGTGCCTACTGAGTGGGCATGTACCTTTAAAAACTTTAACCTTAAATCAAAAATATTTAACCGGACGGATGTACGTACGTACGTATGTAGGCCAATGTGACAACTATATCGCACTGTCCCCATGCAGGCATGTCAAAAACTTTGAGGTAAATTTGAAAGTAATTTTACCTTGATATTGGGCACAGGGGTTGCAGGAGTTGAGCATAGAATGAAAATATGGATGATGATAAACACACATGTGAAGCTTCGAGTGAATTGGCAAAGCTGTTTCTGAGATATAGTGTTCTTAAAAACTGTAACCTACGGTAAATAAAAATCAGATGACCATGGCCCGCATGTTGAGCCCACCGAGGCATTTGATGGTGTCCGAGTATATTTATTTGAAGTTTGAATTAACGTATGTAAAAGCTTTAACGCAAATTTGAAAGTCATTTGACCTTGATCTTGGGCATGTGGGTCGCATGCGTGGGCTATAATATGAAAATATGGATGATAATAAAGAATTATCTGAAGTTTGAAGCAAATCTGGGTAAGTGTTGTGGAGATATAAGGTATGCAAAAACTTTAACAAAAATTTCAAAGTCATTTGACCTTTGGGCACAGGGGCCGCATGAGTGGGAGACAGAATGAATATATGGATTATGACTAATAAGCATTTGATGTTTCAAGTCAATGTGACTTAGGATATGGTATTTAAAAACATACACCGATTTCGGACGGACTGACGCACGGACGTCATTGTGATCACTAAGTCTCGCTTTCCGCAAGCAGGCTCGGCAAAAAAAATACAAGATGACGGCGTCAATGTGCAGACTATATCGCACTCTCCGCAGGCGGTCGCGACAACAATTGTCCAACCCCTTTTAAGTGTATAATTGTCACTATTCCACTAGTTATAAACATTACGAGTGCCCGCTATACAGATATAATCATTTGGTAATATTTATTTTACTGATAGCGACGCGCGGTGGTATCGGTATTTTCATGTGCAAATGGGGCATGATATTTTATAATTATTTATACTATTAAATTAAATGCATCAACTGAAACAAAATTTGACAGATTATAAAGTATGATCATTGCACATCAAAAAAATAAATACAGAGAATAAATAGTAATGTCCATTAACATTTTAAGGAAACACGTTATCGTCCCTGATATCAATGTGGAAATTTTCTTCTGATATAAAATGTATAATAATGCCAAACAATACGTGGGTAATGGTAAATGATTGTTTATCTGGCCAGAAAATGTCTCCGATGATGTCTCTGACATAAAGAACATTTTGTGCCTACTGAGTGGGCATGTACCTTTAACGCTAGCTCCGCCCTGTCCAGTGAGACCTATGCATGTGTTAAGTTTCATAAAAAATATTGCAAAGGGTGTTCGCGTATAATGCTCCGGACAAATCATGTGCGCGAAAAAACAAAGGGAGATACTAAACTACTAGAAAATGTGTTCATAGAACACGGATACCCCACATATCGCTTTGATAGTAAACAAGGCAAAATTCCAGTGTCCAAAAGGGAGAGATAATCCATGAAACGGGGTTCGAATCAAAAATCGAAATAAACTTTCCGCATCTACTCATCAGAAGGAAGCTACATATCAAATTTCAGTGCTGTAGCTATTACAAAAGTTTTACGAGTTACAAGCAAAATTTTCAAATTCTAATTTCAAAAAAGAGGGAGATAATCCATGACTCGGGGGTCGAATGAAAATAAACTTTGCAAATCTACTCATCATAAGGACATACCAAGTTTCAGGTGTGTAGCTATTAGGGTTTAAAATTTTTACGAGCTACAAGACAAAATTGGAAAATTCTAACTTGAAAAGGGGGAGATAATCCATGACCATGGGGTCGAATCAAACATACATGTACCAAGTTTCAGGTATGTAGCTATTACGGTTTAAAAGTTTTTCGAGTTACTAGGTTGGTGACGGATGGAAGAACGGACAAGGTCAAGGGTAACACTAAATGCCCCCTCCTCTATCGTGGTGAGGCAAAAGTTGTCATATACAAGTAACTTACCTTAATTTATCAGTTACACATCAGACGATGAATGAACTTTAATTCTGGTGTAGAATATTAAAGTTATTCATTATATTCAATAGTGCTGCTATGACATGACGTGAAATTAAAACATGCATGACATGATCTGGAAGAAAAACCACAGACCAAGCACGCATATTCAGAATCACGTCTGTCGGTTCTTATCCAGCTCCGATTTCTGTCACCTGTCCACAAAATCCAGAATCCAACATTGTCGCAAATTTAATCCTCTATGTTGGTGTACGTTAGAACAAAATGTCACTTAGTATATTATCCAATCCATTGTAATCTCTTGTTTCTCTAAATAAATGCGTCCAACAATCCCTGTAGCTGCTATCGTGATAAAAAATGTTAAAGGTTCCGTCAGCGCCTCACATATTGATCTTAATATCCACCATTTTGATTCCAAGTACCAGAATAATGATGTTTCCATGCGCCGTCGTAGTGTTATCTGTCAGATTCCGTTGTTTATTTGATCAAATTGATGAACAAATTTGTGTCCGCTAATGTCGCCAAGAGCATAATCTGTGACGCTGACTGTAATAATTTGGCATAACTTTTAGCTTGTGAATTTTTGGTTGAATGAAGTGATCACTATGGTGAATAAGTGTGTATTTGTGCCCGGTTTGCTCAGCAGGTAGAGCGATGGTGTGGTAAACCAGAGATCCCCGGTTCGATTCGGGCTGGTGCACATTTTTTCACCTGTGACATTTAGCGCCCAACGTAGTTGCGGGAAGTAACTCTGCAGAATACTCCCGCATCGTCTGTACCGAGAGTTTATAATGGTGCTCTCTAGGTTTCCCCTGCAAAGTACCAAATCACATCTGATTTGCACTTCAACTGTTAATTGCGACATATTTTCTTTATTTTTCAATTGAAAGAAATGTCAGTATTATACTTATTCATTTCTGTGTAATAAGTACAGAAAAATATGTCACAATTAACAGCTAAAGCGCGAATGAGATCCGATTCGGTACTCTGCAGGAAAAACCTATGGAGCACCGGAACTCTGGGTACGGACGATAATTGAGTATTCTGTTGCCCAACAAAGGACCGCGACTGATAAATACTCCCAAATTGTACCCAAACATATGGAATTCGGAGACAAAAATTAAACATAGAATTCGAGGACGAATTTCAATTTGGCGGAGAAGAATGTCACAGTACGCAACTGACCATGGGGATGAAGTGTGTATGATCTGTGCCTTGTTAGCTTGCTCGGTAGAGTCATGGGCATGGTACAGTAAACATGAGGTCCCTGGTTCGATTCCGGGCCGTTATTTATCTTTCTCACTCTGTGACAAAAGTAAACAGTTTTATTTAAATAAATGGCTATCATCGGAATAAATATTATCTTCACAAAATTTGAATCGGGCCAATAGAAATCAACAGCTAGAACAGAACGTTTGCAGTAATATAAATCTAATTCCAAAATAAATAAATTTTTAATATTTTAATTTTTATGATCAGGTTTCGAAAATTAAAATATGCTTTTCTTTTAAACTTATTATCAATATGTTCACCATGTTTTAATATTATGGTTAATATGCAATTCACAGTCTCCTTGCAGCTTGAAATTGAAAGACATTATGAAAAGTTGTATTGATCTCGGAAATTTTCATGTCGACTATAGGATCGCGTCGAAATAATGTCAACATAATAGGAAAACGTAATTTGATACCGACGAAAAAGTAAACAAAACGCAAAATTGATGCTTTGTTTTGCTATATTATACCGTAGACCACACATTATCATTTGATTTTATATGAAAATAAATATATTGTCAGCATGGTGGTGTCTATTAATGTGTTCTTGATATTCGGAACGGCAGTGCGTGAGGCTGAAGGGGTCTATGTCGCACAGGGTACTACACATATGTACCCTAGCATGTAGGGTACTACATTTATGTACCCTAACGGGATGGGGTACTACATTTACGTACCCTGTTGCGTCGACTATAACAATGTTTTTAGAACCAGTCGACTATGCGCGCACCTGTCGCGGATAACGATTACGACATTGACTTTTGGTTTAGGCTACCTTGGTATGGTAGGTAATAACGTGCACATTCGCAGCTTCAAAAGACGACGTTTATGGCTGTCATATTTTTCAAAATGATATATTTTAGCTATTCTATGCTTATGAATCAATCATCCTATAGCAATGCGCATGCGCAGGAACTTGCCGATTTACGGCAGTTAGCAGACTGACAGTTTGCGCCATTTTCATATAGCAATGCGCATGCGCAGGAACTTGCAGATTCACAGCAGTTAGCAGACTGGTTCCCGACTTGCCGACTTGGCTTCCAACTGCAAATCATGGGGTACATTCGTGGAATAAAATTAAATTAGGGTACACATCTGTAGTACCCTACATGCTAGGGTACATATGTGTAGTACCCTGTGCGACATAGACCCCTTCAGCGTGAGTGAGTGACGACATTTTGTTTTGTCCAAGAAATTGTCAAGGTCAATGTTTCACTGTTTGTCTCGCAATAACCCGCCGATTTATATTTGCGCACCAAAAAAACAGATCACAAATACCGCTACTTTCTAGGGTAGTTACTTTGAATTAGATAGATGGGATAACATTTTGGATTGGAACACGGATACGTTTGTCAACTATTTCGATTTTTTGCCGCATTGGTTAAGCAGAGCGGTCAGCTGGTTTTACCGCAGAGCGCAGCGTAAAGCGGTCATTCTTTCGCAGTTTACAGAAACAAAGGAGCGTAAATTGCAATTAAAAGCGGAGCGCAGCGCGAACTGCGCTATAAGTATTGCAATTCCGCAACCAACTCTTTGGACCGCGGTCACATGATTGCAGTCCGATTGCGGTCCGATTGCGGTCCAATTGCAATTAATGGGAACGCGAATTGCAATCCTGCGCTCCAGGAATTGCAATTCGCCTGGTAAGAGAACCGCAGGCCACTCTGTAATAGTGTTGAGCAAGGATAAGGGGCGATAATTCGAAGTGAGAGAGGGATCACCAGCCTTAAATATAGGACACACATTGGCCTGTTTACACTCGTCTGGAAATTGTCCACATTGTATATACTGTATATATTTATTAAAAAGGTCCTTTAAAGGGACGGCTAGTTCAGATTTTCATTCTTTAAGGATGCGATTATTGACAACATCTGGGCCAGATGCTTTCCCTAGAGGTAAGTTAGATAATATAGTGTGTATATCTATTTCGCTTAGAGTGATAGATTCAAGAGTGTTAGTCACTGCATATGGTGTTAGAGTAGGTATGTGTGAAGGTACGATTAACGCGGCGTAATGTTTACCTGTTATGTCAAAAGACCATCAGCAAGGTGCATGATCACGTGGTTACAACAGCAACAACAATGGCTCAACGTTTTGAATGCGCGCAAACTCCAAAGTAAGTATAATTTTATATTTGCCTTAATATGCAACGGATTTTGATGAAATATGGCGCAGCAAACGCGTCTTCATGAGTTGCATTTGGTGGTCTCTGGAGTTTGGCACATACTCAATTTGTGTTTTGCGAATGATTGAGTTCCGTGTCAGTAAACACGGAAATCTATTCTTCGCATAAACGACAGAAGTTCGGGCCAAAGTACTGAGACCACCAAATGCAGCTTAACAAGAAAGGTTTGGTGTGCCATGTTTCATGAAAATCCGTTGCATATTAAGGAAAATATCAAATAATGCTTACATAATAAGGACAATACAAAATAGTATGTACTTTGAATCGGAGGCGCTTCTGCAAGTATCAGTAATTGTTGTTGTTGTTGTTTTAACCACGTGATTTTGCACCTTGATCAGGAAACCGGGAACATTTCAGAAACGCACGACGGGTCAGCTGGGGCCGTTTCACTAAACTTTGTACGACTAAAATGCAAGTGCAAATTTAGGATCGTCTGTAAATTCCAATTGATGGATTTACATTTATTGAGCTCAATATGCATATGCTCAATAAATGTAAATACAATAATTGTTTACAAGAAAACACTGTTAATGTGAAATTTGCAGACTATCATAATTTTGCACTTACGAACATTTTAGTCGTACGAAGTTTAGTGAAACGGGCCTCTGCTTCACCGAGGACCTATGCTGCGGGCGGGCTGGTCAAACACGGCTGTTAGAGGTGTCAAACAACGACAGTCCTGTAACAATACACAATAAAAGTAAACAACGATTTAGAGATATTGTATGTTGGTCTAATGCACAAAATGAATACACGTCTGTAGAGCCGGTTTAATGTAACCCCCCGGTTTGTGTAGCCCCGATTACAAACACCTGGGAGATGGGGGTACAAAAACCATTGACGTACGCGCCGGATTTTGTAACCCCAGATATTAATATTGCGATATACGAATATGCTTGCTTAAAACTTGAAATAAAGTATGTTCCGACCTGACCCGACGTTCCCAGTGCGATTGTCGAGCTTTTAGGTCGTGGTCGACGTCCAATTTAACTAACTTTCCAACTGTTTGTCTACACTGTAGATGAGATGGATTGTGGCCTCGGGCCTCGAAATTCCTATACATTTCCTAACCTTGCCTGATAAACTTGATATACCGACACTAGCCTGATATTCTCTATATTATATATATATACAGTTATTTATAAGGTATTTATTTTTGGCTGTGACTTATGGGATTTGTGACCAATGTAGCTCCTGATCAAATAGGACACTTCTGTAGCATGATAACGATCAATATTTATTGTTAGAAACATGAAGGCTGTTTCATTGATGAAATGGTGAACAGTGCAGATCCTGATCAGACTGTGCGGATGCACATGCTGATCTGGATCTACACTGGTCGCGAAACCGATAAACCCCATTTCACCAGTCGGAGCCAAATATATATTTTATATTTACAGGGATGGATTGTGGTCCAGTGGTTAGAACACCTGACTTCCAATCCGGAGGTTGTGGGTTCAAACCTTGCCTTAGGCATCAAAACTACTTTCATAGATTTCCCATGTCACTGACCTGTCGGATGAGACTTTAAACTGTGGTCCCGTCTCTATATGACGCTAGCTGTCGGTGGGACGTTAACCCCATTCACATTCACTTTCTACGCTGTAGATGTATAGATATAATGTAATAGACTTTTCACGGCACATTGGTTACAAATATCGGAGGATACAAAAACGACCGCGTACGTAACCACCGGTTTTTGTAACTAGAGTTACAAAAACCGGGTGGTTACAAAAAGCGGCTCTACACACGTCCGATGTAATGTAATGTATCATGTGGCCGACATTATCTCCGCCGGTTAACAATATCCACTCCCACGCAGGCTCAATGTGTATGTTGACGTGGTACTAACAACAACAACAAGTACTAAAACTTCCAGAATCCATCCGATTCAAAGTACGTATTCTTTTATATTGTCCTTATTACGTAACAGATTTTGATGAAACATAACGCATCAAACGCGTCGTGTTAAGCTGCATTTAGTGGTCTCTGTATTTTCGCCGAAACTTCTGTCGTTTTTGCGAAGAATCGGTTCTTCGCAAAAACGACATAAGTCAAAATCCGTTGCATATTAAGGAAAATATCAAATAACACTTACTTTGTGAGTGGGCGAAGTTGTTGTTGTTGTAACCACGTGATCATGCACCTTAAGGCTGGGATGTGATATGTATATGCATCCAAACTGTGAATAAAGGCCAACCATGAAAAGAGAAAAATATTACCCTTGTGTACAGGTTCATTTATTTAGTAATTGAATAATTTGGAAAACAAAAGCGTATCTGCTATAGACAGGTAATTCCAGGTATGGACATTTCTTTGAACCAATTCTCACCATTAAATATAAGATAACTAAACTACATTTGTATACATGTACTTGCTATTCGAAGGTGGCCGTTAGCATAGGTTCGACTGTATTGTATCAGGCATGTACATTATCAGGGTACACGTAGGCGGGCACTGTTACTCTAAAATAAGGGATGACCTAAAACAAATTGCAACAGAAACTAACATAGTGGCGTTTGGTTGGACATGCATCAGGGTTGATCATATCCAAAATAGGCAAAAATCGGCACAGGCGAAATACCCTAATTAACATAATTTCAAAATGGCGGCCATCGCCAGCTGTCAAATGCAATATATCGCAAACGGCTCGTCATTGGACCCATAAATGTATTACTAATACATAGGAAAGTGATACCCAGGAATCCATAATGATACTCATATCGACCTATGACGTCATTGTGACGTCATAACCCAGCAATGACGTCATAAATCATGTAGTTCGCCATCGGGAGCGATTTTTGTCGCGCATTTCGTGCACTCGGGAATCCGAAAATGATACTACCACTGACCTATGATGTCATTATGACACAATAACTAACTTATGACGTCGGGGACAGATTCAATAATTGTTTCATGGGGGAAACAGTTTAATCTCTATCAATAGCCAATGTCCAACAAATATGTTTCTTCAATCTCCTCTTCGTCGAGAATCACTGGGCTTGGCGAGTTTGAGCAGGTCTCCCCATTGCAATGTCCACAAGCATTCGTACATTTCAGTCCAAGACGGCGACAAGAACACTTTTTGGTAGCACATTCCCCTTTGCACATGCACCGAATTACTTTCAAAAGATGCTGAGGAGCTACGGGTGCATCAATTTTATTTGGGTGAAGAGCACCGTTTCGCACTTCCCATCCCCATTCGGTAGGATTCATGTCCTCTCCATCACCCATCCACGTACGGACTTGAAGAAATACTCGCAAGAAATGATACATTGCCGCGTCAGATGTTGCTGGCAATGTTTTCGCATCGATTGCTGTAGTACCTTCTCTTTAAACTTTCTCACTCTTAGTGCATTAAGATTTTCTCCTGTTTTCCCTACGTACAGACAAACCACAGCTTTGTCACCGGCTTCAGTTATCTCACTAGTACATGGTAAGTCAGTGGCACAGAAGACTGCCGCTTGTTCCCTGAAGATCCTACTGTCCATCTTCTTCAATGGTGTTGCTTTTCCTATACCAAAAAGTCGAGACGTGGTGTCACATCCACCGATGGCGTGAATTAATGGCAAATTCGAACAGGTACAAGAACAACTGTCCCGGTGGTATTTTAAGGCGATTTGCGTGATGGCATAACATTACATGCAAGTCTATGTCCTCACCAACAACACAGGTCTGAACGATGGCGGCTAATTGTACTCCAGTTTCTGCTATTATAAAGTCTGCATCACCTGTGGCCTGTTTTGTGCCTTTCCCATTTGATGCAAAGTGTTGCTTCATCAGATTGGTGAAGTTACATATGTTGATTTCATTACTAAGGAAGTTTTCTTAGTTTCCTTCTTGGTCTTCAGTACATGTAGTTTCTTTCCGGTAAAACCACTGACCTTTGCACCAACGAGCCCTTTTGTTCGTCGTTGATGGGTGCTGTCTTTCGTAGAATGGCCCTGTAGATAGCCGTCAAACACAACGACAGGACCTGAGCTCTGCTTGACCAGATCTACGTATTTAGTACATATACTATTAAACGAGGTATCATTTTTCCACTGAATTTTGTGCAATAAAGAACCACCATCGAACACTGAAAACTGCTGCGCAACCGCGACCAATGTTTCAGAACCTTGAGACTGATACCTTTGTCCGATAGCGTCAGCTATTTGCGACTTTGTGGCTTCTCTAATCATTCCATATTTGTCAAATAAAGCAGTTGGGTGTGTTGATAATTCATATTGCAAGAACTGCTCTAAGTTATTCTCATCTGTGTGAGCATTGCCAATGGCCAGCAACCGTTGGAACAGCAGCTGAGGATAGATGTTGACTTTTTCTCCATCAATGTCATGTTGCTTTGCCTGACCCAACGCAACAGCAATATATTTTTAGAGAAGGAAAACTCGAATGCATTTGTACCGTACATCTTCTCTAAGATCTTCTCACAAACGTCTTTAGCTCTATGAGCATTGACAGATGGATCAGCGGTAATGCCACTGGTGATACTCCGCAGGTCTGGTGTAGGCTCGAATGGGTTATTCTCACGTAGAAAATGTAAAACAATTGAGGAATCTTTGTTATCACGTTATACTCTTGCAGAAGCTAACTCTTTATGTTGTTCACTGGTGGCGAAAGTCCGGTTAGTGAGTTCTTGCATCGAGTCATTGAATGTCGCGCACACAGGAAACGACAACAGCCACTTATTTCGTTGTTTCTCATTCACAATACCTCTACCATGCACAAGACCTCCAGTAACTTTCATGGTTCGCATAAGTGTCTGCTCGATGACAAGGTCCTTCGACAGTCCAGCCCAGAATATTTCCGTTCGCCGTATCACGAACAGGCCAGAGTCGAACATATCATAAACTTCAGGGTTTTTCACTTTCAGTTCCTTCAGATCATCTAGGTATATTTGGAAACTTTTCGCATAGTGGTTGTGGCCAGTAGCAGCAAAGTACGGCAGCATCTTACTAAGGCAGGCCTTGTAAAATGACCAGTTACCAGTTCTTTTGGAACGAAGAAAATCACGAAGTAAATCAACCATATCTATATATTGCAGCCACAATTCAGCAGTATGGTATTTGCGCAGTTCGGCTTTGGTTTCCGATATGTCGACTAAGATTTGTGATATAGTCGGACCTTCCATTGCCGCTTCCACCGATATGTCCTTGCTTATAACTTGTTCAAGCAAATCTAAGGCTCTTTTCAAGTCCGGAATGAGAACCGATTGCACGCTCTCACTTTCGTTGTCACCAACTGGACTGGGTATACCTCATGAAGGATGCGTCCGTTTAGCATAGAATCAATCATAAAATGCCCACGACAAGCACGGGAATATTATTTGCCATTCAAGATGTACGTGTCGCGGTACGTAACTCACTGAGGGGAGGAAGTGTGTATTCGTGCCCGGCTAGCTCAGTCGGTTAGAGCGATGGTACGGTAATCCAGAGGTCCCCGGTTCGAGCCTCGGGTAGGATATGCATCTTTCTCACCCTGTGACATTTGGCGCCCAACGAGGGACCGTGACTGATATATATACTACCAAAAATGTACCAAATATATGGAATTCAGAGACGAATTAAATATAGAATTCGGGGACGAATTCCAATTTGGCGGGAAGTATGTCGCGGTCCGTAACTCACTGAGGAGAGGAAGTGTGTATTCGTGTCCGGCTAGCTCAGTCGGTTAGAGCGATGGTACGGTAATCCAGAGGTCCCCGGTTCGAGCCTCGGGTAGGATCGCTCTAACCGACTGAGCTAGCCGGGCACGAATACACACTTCCTCCCCTCAGTGAGTTACGTACCGCGACATACGTGCAAGCATTTTCACCGTATATAAGTTCCAATACTTCTCGGAGCCCAGAACTAGTCATCAAGTTGCAAATACTGCCCAGGAAACTTATCATAGTATGGAATCCGCCCAAGTCTAGTATGATTTGTTTCAAGTCACTACTCTCTTGTTCATTAGCTAAGATAGTTCTGGCTTTGAACCACAATGGCTGGTCAAATGTAACTATCGGCGTGCACTTATGACGAATACATTCATTGACGATGAAGCATAGAGTTGAATATATACATGTCATGTCCGTTGGATTGATATCCAACATGGGGAGGAATCTCACTGTATACTTGCCGGGGTAAATAGTACCGGTACTACCAGACACAGCTTGCGTCACTCCTGACCAGCCAGGTGTAACTAGTTTTAAAGGTGCACTTATCTTCCATAGTAAATCTAGTTTGCTAAATGGGTTTTCTACATTGATTCGCGGTAGCTTATAGAAAACAATAGAACTACATACACTGGGAATGTCATAGTACGTAACTTGAATCACTGAATTGGCAGTTCTCTCTGAGCCTGCATCTCTTCGGATCAGTGTATTGACTATAATTGCTGGTGTAATAGTTTCTATCATACCCATAGCATGCAATGCTTTTTTTCCATCAAAGCTCCATGGATGGGTTATGACGTCACAGTGACGTCATAGGTCGATGGGAGTATCATTTATGGATTCCTGGGTACCACTTTCCTATGTGTTAGTAATACATGTATGGGTGTTAGGATGAGCCGTTTGCGAGATATTGCATTCCACAGCTGACGATGGCCGCCATTTTGAAATTATGTTAATTAGGGTATTTCGCCTGGGCAGATTTTTGCCTATTTTGGATATGATCAACCCTGATGCATGTCCAACCAAACGCCACTACGTTAGTTTCTGTTGCAATTTGTTTGTGGTCAAAAGTTATCCCTGCCCGCCTAACGAGTGAGTGTACAAGAAGAGCAAATGATTGATTGATAGATTAGTGTTTAACGGCCTATCAACAGCTGATGCCATTTAAGGCCGGGTCACACAAGCTATACTGGCCGAAAATGCCACAATTTTCATTTCCCCGGTCGCGGTCACCTACAATTGTATCAACGAACGACATTGATGCGATAAGGTAGTCAATGTTGAACCGAAACGAAACTCTTCCCGGTTCCGAGATACACCACTGCATGCGATAATCTTGCCATTTTATTTCAAAATACTTGACTATTGTGCTTAAATGTACATGCCCACTCGGTAGGCACAAACTGTTTTTATATGATTTTTTGTAAGTGTATAATTGTGTCGCTATTCCACCAGTTCTAGAAATTGCAAGTGCCCGCTATACATATATAATCATTCAGTAATATTTATTTTACTGATAGTGACTCGCAGTGGTATCATGCTACTTTCATAATTATGCAATTGAGGCACGATATATTTTAATTATTTATACTAATGAAATGCATCACCTGAAAAAAATAGTATTTTCGAGAGATTATAAAGTATGATCATTGTACATCAAAACATAAATACAGAGAAGAAATAGTAATGTCAGTTAACATTTTAAGGAAACACGGTTATTACCCCCGATATGAGTGTGGAAATTTACGTCGGATATAAAATGTATAATAATGCCAATCAATACATCGGGTAATGGCGTATAGCGAGCACTCGTATTTTTAGAACTGGTGGAATAGTGACACTTGTGTACCTACTGAGTGGGCATGTACCTTTAAAAACAAATACATGTATTGTGCTTAATAAACTATTGCGCTTAAAATAAATCAGCTTCATTGACTGAGCATGAGCTGTGCTACAGCTCAGGCTAAGCCAATCAAACTGATTGACTGTCAATTGAGATTGCCAATATATGTTTAGAAACGATGACAGATTGGCAGGATTAACGCAGACGGTTGTGTAAGACTTACATGCAAATGCCACGAATTGGGTACACAATTTATTACAGAAAATATATCCAAGTACATACTTTCCTATAGTTTGTATTAAGTCAAACGGAAATTAGGAAAACGCTGTCTATATGCATAGAACATAGATTGACAGAGAGCATGTCGGCAGGTATATGCCATCATGCGTGTAGTATACAACATATAAATGCAGCGTGGTTGCTCTGTTAACTACAATTTACATTGTTACAGTGGAACCTCTCTAAACCGGACATCCTGGGTCCCCAGGATGTCCGGTTTAGAGAGGTTTTCCACTGTAATTAAGCACTGCATGGACAGTTTTTGTCATGAAGAGACACGACAAGGAAATTCATTACAGTGAAACCTATCCACATTGAACACAACAGGGTCCCAAGGGTGTCCGGTTTAGAGAGGTGTTACTGTACATGATTGTGTTCATATACGTATATATTGGTATATGTAACGTATGCTTGAGGGTCGCCGGATTAGCTCAGCAGGTAGATCGTCGGACTGCGGATCGGGAGACCCCGGGTTCGATTCCCTCTTCGATCTGCTCCGAATGGCCGATTCGGCGTGTCCTTGGGCAAGACAACTTTGTGCTAGCCTGGTCCTATCGGATGAGGACTTAAATAGTCGGTCCCGACATGCAAGGTCATCGAGCCAGTGCCGTCGTTAAATCAAAGCATTTGCATACTTGATTGCCTATGTTATTCAGGTCTTTTATGTCAAACATATATGTAACAAATAGTATCAGTAAATGTAATTCGTCACATTTTGATATTCAGTTGATGATATTTAGTTCATCGGCCGCCTAGGCCTGAATACCACTTAACGAAAATACGTTTCCACTATATCAAGGTAATTATTCTCACTGCACAACTCAGGGGCGTCGGAACAGGTCCGGCAGGTCCGGCCCCTGCCGGATCAATAATTTTGACATATTTGTAATTCATATAAAAAAAGGAATGTAAATATGTTTTCTGCAATTTTGAGGCTCATTTCTCATTAAAAGTGTAATATGTTGTTACCACTCGGCGAGACGGTTCAACTGAGTGGTTACAACATACACTTTGGGTGGGTAGCGGGGGCACCTAGTAGATACGCCGGACCAATATTATGATGCTTCCGGCGCCCATGCAACTCTATATTGTTCGTAACTCATCACATTTAAATATGCATTATGTTATATCGTATAATTATGATCTTGGATATCATTCTCAGAATGCATGATTGAATTTGGGTTGGAAAAGTGAAATACTGAATGAAATTTAAACAAGCGAACATATTATAGGAATGAATGGCATTTTTGTGGAATTTATCGGGGTATAAACTTGGAAAAGTCGCGGGAATACTGGACGAAGGCCTTTCCAAGTTTATACCCCGATAAATTCCACAAAAATGCCATTCATTCCTTATAATTCCAGCATTTTAAATAAATTCATAAAAAAAATGTGTTTATTTTCCGTTTTCTTAAGAATTATTTTAACTGCGCCTCACGGTTACGGAAACTAGTTCGGCGTGGGAGTTTACTGGGATATACATTTTGGACAGAGACTTGCTACGAGCCAATCAAATGTTAGGGAATTATGTAAATATGGCCCGTAGCAAGTCTCTGTCCAAAATGTATATCCCAGTAAACTCCCACGCCGAACTACTTTCCGTAACCGTGAGGCGCAGTTAAAATAATTCTTAAGAAAACGGAAAATAAATACATTTTCTTGATGAATTTATTTCAAATGCTGGAATTATAAGGAATGAATGGCCTTTTTTGTGGGAATGTTTATCGGGGAAATATAAACTTGGAAAAGTCGCGGAATACTGGACGAGGCCTTCCGGCCTTCGTCCAGTATTCCCGCGACTTTTCCAAGTTTATACCCCGATAAATTCCACAAAAAGGCCATTCATTCCTATAATATCGGTTTCAATGTACATATTGAATTTGCAACGCAGACTTGAACCTGTTAAAGCCATTGTGCGAAATTAGGTAACAGTACTGGCGACATTTTGTATGTCATTTTGCATAAATACATTTTCTTGATGAATTTATTTCAAATGCTGGAATTATAAGGAATGAATGGCCTTTTTGTGGAATTTATCGGGAATATAAACTTGGAAAAGTCGCGGGAATACTGGACGAGGCCTTCGGTTCATGTGAAAAAGAATTTTGAAATCTCTAATAAAAGAACAACCTTTTGACCTTTCGGCGGCCACCTTGGATGACCTAGTCATCCGAATACGACAAATAATGCACCAGAGTGATCGCCCCATTGATACATTCGATTTGATATATAACATGACCATATTCGGTTAAAAATAAAATTTGACCCCACGGGCCACGCCCATTTTTGACCCCGGGGTCACCATTTTAACACCTTTGAAAGAGCATTGTACATCGATCATTCCTACCAAGTTTTGTCGAAATCCAGCTAGCGGTTCATGAGAAGATGTTTTAAGAATTTATGCTATTTTTAGACAGCGGCCATCTTGGATTAGCGATGACCTCCATTTTAACAAATCTGAAAATGCTTCACCCATGGACCATAACTTTTAAGTTTGGCTACCATGGGCCAAGCGGTTCATGTGAAGAAGAATTTTGAAATCTTTAATAAAATAACAACCTTTTGACCTTTCGGCGGCCATCTTGGATGGCCTAACCATCCGATTTCGACACAAAATGCACCAGAGTGATCACCTCGTTGATACCTTCAATTTGATATATGACAAGACCATATTCGGTCAAAAATAAAATTTGACCCCAAATTGACCCCACGGGCCACGCCCATTTTTGACCCCGGGGTCACCATTTTAACAACTTTGAAAGAGCATTGTACATCGATCATTCCTAGCTAGTTTCGTCGAAATCCGGCTAGCGGTTCATGAGAAGAAGATTTTTTAAGAATTTATGCTATTTTCAGACGGCGGCCATCTTGGATTAGCGATGACCTCCATTTTAACAAATCTGAAAAGGCTTCACCCATGGACCATAACTCTTAAGTTTGGCTACCATGGGCCAAGCGGTTCAGGTGAAGAAGAATTTTGAAATCTCTAATAAAAGAACAACCTTTTGACCTTTCGGCGGCCATCTTGAATGACCTAACCATCCGATTTCAACAAAAAAAATGCATCAGAGTGATCGCCTCGTTGATACCTTCAATTTGATATATGACAAGACCATATTCGGTCAAAAATAAAATTTGACCCCAATTTGACCCCACGGGCCACGCCCATTTTTGACCCCAGGGTCACCATTTTAACAACTTTGAAAGAGCATTGTACATCGATCAGTCCTACCAAGTTTTGTCGAAATCCGGTCAGCGGTTCTTGAGAAGAAGATTTTTGAAGAATTTGTGCTATTTTTAGACGGCGGCCATCTTGGATTACTTAATGATGTAATTTTAACAATTTTGTAATCCCCCTACCTAAGGACCATGACCATGAAGTTTGGTGACTATAGGCCCAATGGTTACCGAGGGGAAGACGTTTGAAAATGTTCACGGACGACGACGACGACGACGACGACGACGACGGACACATTGCGGTAACAATAGCTCACATGAGCTTCTCATGTGAGCTAAAAAAACCTGTGGTGCTTGCAACCGTCCAGAAAAAAACTAGGTAGGTTTTTTTTAATACCACTAGACAGCTGTATGGTGGAATATGTTGACTATTTGGTACTTATTGTCATTGCTACAGGAACACGGAAGACAAGCGCCTTAAAGGACGCCTTAAGCACACGAAATATCGAAAATGAAAATAATAAATCACGTGTTTTTTGTGTTTTCTTTCACCACTACCACCTCAAGTGTGGGCCTCTTAAGTTCAACCAGCTGTATATAAATCTTAAAGGTGCATGCCCACTCAGTAGGCACACACATGTTCTTTATAAGAATTAAGAAGGTCAGTTCTAAAAATTACATGTGCCCGCTATACAGATGTAATCATTTAGTAATATTTATTTTACTGATAGTGTCTCAGGCTATTTTCATATGCAAATGAGGCATGATATTTTGTTTAAGTATGTATACTAATTAACTGCGTCACCTGGAAAACAATCATATTTTCGCCAGAGTATGATCATGGCACATCAATAAATAATTACATATAATAAATAGTATTGCCCGTTAACATTTTTAAGGAAACACGGTTATCGCTCCTGATATCAGTGTGAAAATTTTCATCTGATATAAAATGTATAAACATGCCAATCAATACGTGGGGTAATGGTGAATGAATGTTTATTTTGACAGAAAATGTCATATCTACAGAATATACAACTATCTATCTACCTATATTATAACCTGGCATGTGTGCCTACTGAGTGGGCATGTACCTTTAACAGTTTGACAAATTATACATTCAAAATGTTTAGGGAATTTATATCGTTATCTTGGTGCATTTATTTACATAGGGTTATAAACAAATGTACCAAGATAACGCTGTAATTTTTGAGACTGCTAACTTCAATTAATTATGCAATGAATTTAAATTCAGCTGTATTCCAATTTAATTATGCTTGGCCCGTATGATATGAGATTCCGCAAGACTGAGTTAAATTTAATTTTTTGGAGGTCAACGAAAATATGAGTAATAGTTAGGAATGCTAACTTGAAGTTCAAGCTATAAATTTACCTGTATTCAAATCCAATTATGATCGGTCGCTACGATATGAGATTCCGCAAGTTAAATGATTTGGCTGTCAGCAAAAATAAGTAATTTTTAGGAATTCTAACTTGAAATTCAAGTTAATTCAATTAACTATGCTATAAATTCAGCTCTATTCAAATTTAATTATGCTCTGTCGGTATGATATGAGATATCGCAAGTTAAATTTCTTGGCGGTCTGGTAAAATAAATAATTTTGAGGAATGCTAACTTGAACTTCAAGCTAATTCAATTATTTATTCTATAATTACAGGTGTGTACACATTGAATTATCCTCGGTCGGTATGATATGAGATATCGCCAGTACAATTTTTCGCGGTCAGCAAAAATAAGTAATTTTTTGGAATGCTAACTTGAATTTCAAGCTAATTCAATTAATTGTGCTATAATTTCAGGTGTATACACATTTAATTAACATCGGTCGGTATGATATGAGATATCGCAAGTTAAATTTCTTGGCGGTCTGGTAAAGTAAGTAATTTTTAGGAAAGCTAACTTGAACTTCAAGCTAATTCAATTATTTATTCTATAATTTCAGGTGCATACACATTGAATTATCAGTTGGTATGATATGAGATATCACAACTAAAAAATGTTCGCGGTCAGCAAAAATAAGTAATTTTTTGGAATACTAACTTGAACTTCAAGCTAATTCAATTAATTATGCTATAATTTCAGGTGTATACACATTTAATTAACATCGGTAGGTATGATATGAGATATCGCAAGTTAATTTGTTTTGAGGCCAGCAAAAATAAGTAATTTTTAGGAATACTAATTGGAAATTCAAGTTATTTCAATTAACTATTCAGCTGTATTCAAATTTAGTTATGCTCGGTCGGAATGATCTGCCATATGGCAAACTAAATTTGTATGCGGTCAGGAAAAATAAGTAATTTTTAGGAATGCTAACTTGAACTTCAAGCTCATTCAATTAATTATGCTATAAGTTCAGGTGTATACACATTTAATTAACATCGGTCGGTATGATATGAGATATCGCAAGTTAAATTTCTTGGCGGTCTGGTAAAATAAATAATTTTGAGAAATGCTAACTTGAACTTCAAGCTAATTCAATTATTTATTCTATAATTTCAGGTTTATACACATTGAATTATCCTCGGTCGGTATGATATGATATATCACTAGTTAAATTTTTTCGCGGTCAGCAAAGATAAGTAATTTTTTGGAATGCTAATTGAAATTCAAGTTATTTCAATTAATTATTCAGCTGTATTCAAATTTAGTTATGCTCAGTTGGTATGATCTGCCATATCGCAAGTTAATTTTTTTTGCGGTCAGGAAAAATGGAAAAATAAGTAATTTTGAGGAATGCTAACTTGAACTTCAAGCTAATTCAATGAATTATTCTATAATTTCAGGTGTATACATATTGAATTATCCTCGGTCGGTATGATATGAGATATCGCAAGTACAATTTTTCGCGGTCAGCAAAAATAAGTAATTTTTTGGAATGCTAACTTGAATTTCAAGCTAATTCAATTAATTATGCTATAATTTCAGGTGTATACACATTTAATTAACATCGATCGGTATGATATGAGATATCGCAAGTTAAATTTCTTGGCGGTCTGGTAAAGTAAGTAATTTTTAGAAAAGCTAACTTGAACTTCAAGCTAATTCAATTATTTATTCTATAATTTCAGGTGCATACACATTGAATTATCCTCAGTTGGTATGATATGAGATATCGCAAGTAAAGGTTTTTCGCGGTCAGCAAAAATAAGTAATTTTTTGGAATGCTAACTTGAACTTCAAGCTAATTCAATTAATTATGCTATAATTTCGGGTGCATACACATTTAATTAACATCGGTCGGTATGATGAGATATCGCAAGTTAATTTTTTTTGCGGCCAGCAAAAATAAGTAATTTTTAGGAATACTAATTGGAAATTCAAGTTATTTCAATTAACTATTCAGCTGTATTCAAATTTAGTTATGCTCGGTCGGAATGATCTGCCATATGGCAAGTTAAATTTTTATGCGGTCAGGAAAAATAAGTCATTTTTAGGAATGCTAACTTGAACTTCAAGCTCATTCAATTAATTATGCTATAAGTTCAGGTGTATACACATTTAATTAACATCGGTCGGTATGATATGAGATATCGCAAGTTAAATTTCTTGGCGGTCTGGTAAAATAAATAGTTTTGAGGAATGCTAACTTGAACTTCAAGCTAATTGAATTATTTATTCTATAATTTCAGGTGTATACACATTGAATTATCCTCGGTCGGTATGATATGAGATATCGCAAGTTAATTTTGTTTTTTGCGGCCATCAAAAATAAGTAATTTTTAGGAATACTAATTGGAAATTCAAGTTATTTCAATTAACTATTCAGCTGTATTCAAATTTAGTTATGCTCGGTCAGTATGATCTGCCATATCGCAAGTTAATTTTTTATGCCGTCAGGAAAAATAAGTAATTTTTTGGAATGCTAATTGAAATTCAAGTTATTTCAATTAATTATTCAGCTGTATTCAAATTTAGTTATGCTCAGTTGGTATGATCTGCCATATCGCAAGTTAAATTTTTATGCCGTCAGGAAAAATAAGTAATTTTGAGGAATGCCAACTTGAACTTCAAGCTAATTCAATGAATTATTCTATAATTTCAGGTGTATACACATTTAATTATCCTTGGTCGGCATGATATGAGATATCGCAAGTTAAATCTTTTTGCGGTCAGCAAAAATAAGTAATTTTTAGAAATGCTAATTTGAAATTCAAATTATTTCAATTAATCATTCTGCTGTATTCAAATTTAGTTATGCTCTGTCTGTATGATATTAGATTTCGCAAGTTAAATGTTTTGGCGGTCAGTAAAAATAATTAATTTTTGGGACTGCTTGAAATTCAAGATAATTCAATTCATATGGTATAAATTCAGCTGTATTCAAATTTATTTATGCTCGGTCGGTATGTAATGAGATTTTCCGAGCTCCATTTTCTGCCATATCGCAAGTTAATTTTTTTTGTGGTCAGCAAAAATAAGTAATTTTTAGGAATGCTAACTTGAACTTCAAGCTCATTCAATTAATTATGCTATACGTTCAGGTGTATACACATTTAATTAACATCGGTCGGTATGATATGAGATATTGCAAGTTAAATTTCTTGGCGGTCTGGTAAAATAAATAATTTTTAGGAATGCTAACTTGAACTTCAAGTTAATTCAATTATTATTCAGCTGTATTCCAATTTAATTATTCTCCGTCAGTATGATATAAGACTTCGGAAGTTAATTTTTTTGTTGGTCAGCAAAAATAAGTAATTTTTATGAATTGTAACTTCACGTTACTTCAATTAATTATGCTATAAATTCAGGTGGCTTCAAATTTATTTATGATCGGTCGGTATGGTAGGAGATTTTGAAAGTTAAATTAAGCAAAAGTAAGTAATTTTTGGTAATGTTAACATGAAATTGAAGTTAATTCAGCTCTATTCCTATTTAATTTTGTCGGTCAGCAAAAATAAAAATGTAAGTAAACTGATAACTTGAAATTCAAATCAATTAATTATTTGGATTATTATGTTATATGTCAGGTCAGAGACATAAGTAATATGTGTTTCTGGTCAAATTAATAGTAAGAGCCACATACCACAATTACACATATCCGTGTACTATACGCAAACGGTTTTGGGTCAGTATTTTAAATCAATAAAGAAAATAAAAGATGGATGGATGGATGTGCATTCACCTCTCTCAGATAATTACGCCGATTTCCTTTCCCCATTACGCCCGTATTTTCACCTTTATCCAAATAATCGATCATTACGCCATTCAGTGAGGCCGTGCATTTCCATGCCTCCGATAACCGTTAGGCTAAATCGATCATCCAATGGTAACTAGGCTTTGAGATCGATGAACCAATCGTAACTCGGGGTGTGACGGATGCCCAAAACATATTTTAAGCGATCAGCCAATGATAACCAGGCTTTGTGATCACTTTAACCAATCGTAACTCGGGGTGTGACGGGTAACAGAAACCACCGTTTAGGCCGATTTAGTAAATTAACTACCGATTACGACCTCAAACGGCAGTTTCTGGCCAAATGTACAATAATTGCTCAAACTGGGGTTTGGGAGCCTAAACCATGGTTTAGGATCTCAAACTGAGGGTTTAGTGAATTATTGTGCATTTGGCGAGCCTAAACTAGGGTTTGGGCAGTCTAAACATGAGCTCAAACCGTTGTTTAAGCTATCAGAAACCCTAGTTTGAGAGTCCAAACGGTGGTTTCTGCCGCCAAGTGCACAATAATTGCTCAAACCAGGGTTTAAGAAAACTACCATTTGGGATCTCAAATGGCAGTTTAAGCCCAAACTAGGGTTTGAGGAGCCTAAACTAGGGTTTGAGCTCCAAACCATGGTTTAAGGAATGATTGTGCATTTGGCTTGCCATAGAAGGGCCTTGTGCCAATGCTAAACTATTTTTATCTCCTTATTTACTAACTCCTAATACTAAGTCCTAATTAGGATATAATAAGTCCTATTTGAGAGATACTAACTCCTAATTACTACTCCTAGTTGTATACGTCCTAATTAGGAGATGTTATCTCCTAAATAGGAGTTAGTATCTCCTAATTACGAGATAAATATATTTTAACATTGGAACCAGGGGCCTATTTCATCAACATTGCAAAGTATACTTTACTAGCAAAGTATACTTTGAGGGAGTAATTATTTTTCCTGAAATGCATTATTTCATATAGAACTAACAAATGCATATATTTCATGATTAAAAGTATGCAGAATTATTATACTGAATTTATTACATTATCACAGCCATTAAATGGCTGTGATAATGTAATACATTCAGTATAATAAAAATAAAAATTAATAAATTAAAAAAAAAATTGAAAATTTCTCCCTCAAAGTATACTTTACTACTAAAGTATACTTTGCAATGTTGTGAAATAGGCTACTGTAGGACGCTTCCATACAAGATAGTATGGCATATTTCGACTTGCAAGCTGTTTTTGCTTTACACCCACGTATCAGGTAACCTGCCCTGTATTGACCTAATACGCACTGACTGATAACATATTGGTGTATCAGGCATTGACCTGATACAAACATGCGGGTTGCAACGAAGTGAAAAATGACGTTCCATTTGTCGGATGACGTCACGTACCGTTACCGAATGACGTCAGTGAATTGACGCAACGTAAACAACTCCATCTGTGGTCATGTTCGAGCACAAAACGTTACCTGATAAATAGAATACCAGGCTACTGTATTTTGATATCTGGTTTATCAGGCTCGGCTCGGAAACGGTAGTGATTCCTCGGTAAGCCTCGGAATTCCTACGCGTTTCCTAGCCATGCCTGATAAACTTGATATTAATAGACAGTCGCCTGGTATTCCCTATCTATGGGAATTTAATATTGGGAGCTAAAAATATTTATTTTTATTTTTTTATTAATTTGTTGACCGATTTTCAAAATCTACCTTTTGTTTTCTTAGTAATATTACATCATCGCCAGGCTATCTATCCAGGTGTTTTGCCCCATGTTAAAATACTAGTAGGATCCTTTTTTTCCCGCAATAATCTTTGATGAAATTCCATCACATAGAAAAATTGTGAATATTTTGTTACTTAAATTTTAATATGTTTCAGATTTAAATGTGTTTAATAGTCAAACGTTCGTCGGCAGGAAAACGTGGAACATAATTATAGTACATGTAGTACGATATTAGTTATATTCTACGTAGGGTCAGTATCATTTTCATACGACAAGTCAGTATAATAATACTATTATGGTATATTCTACTTGAGTAAAATCGTGTAATAAAATACTACTGTATTATAATAGCGCATTGCCTTCCTGTCCCTAATATTTCAGCTATGAAATAACTATCACGGTGCATGAGCACGTGGTTACAACAACAACAACAACGTCGCCCACTCCAAAGTAAGTATTATTTGATATTTTCCTTAATATGCAACGGATTTTTATGAAATATGGCGCAGCAAACGCGTCTTCATGAGCTGCATTTGGTGGTCTATGGAGTTTGGCACAGACATATGTCGTTCTTTTGAAGAGACACGGAAATCGATTCTTCGCAAAAACGACCACAAAATTCAGCCATATTTCATCAAAATCCGTTACGTAATAAGGACACTATAAAATAATACGTACTTTGAATCGGTACTTGTTGTTGTTAGTACCACGTGATCATACACCTTGACTATGTTAAACATATGCATACCATGTTGAGTTATTAATAACAGAAACACTCCAAACGGTCCATATGCTACTGAATCATGCTTTATGTAATACAGTGGAACCTCTCTAAATCGGACACCCTGGGAGATCCCCAGGGTGTCCGGTTTAGAGAGGTTCCACTGTAAATCAAGTTTGTGATCACTCACACAGTTTCGTGTTTTGCAATCACGAACACACGTTATAAGTAGAGAGACATTCCAGTGAAAGCCATTAAAATTGAATACTCAGACTTGTCTAAGTTTCCGGTTTATAGAGGGTTCACTGTATATGTAAAACTAATTTAAATTGATAAGTAAATATAAAATATAACTTTGGAGTGTGGAATAAAACCATGGGAAGTTGCGTTTACTGTGGTGTCTAAAACAGTTGGTCTGTTTAAAGAAGGACTCCATGCAAAACGTTAAAATGTCCACGTATGTATCTTTCATTAATTAAAGGTACACGATACATTGGTTGTAATTACGAATGTATGAAGTTATATTGACCCACGCTAACCCTCACCCATACAATATAATGTAATACTAAGAATAAGGTATGTTTTGGTTGGCAATACGAGGTTACTGTGACCCCACCCCCACACTCCCACCCCACTACTTCAGACGTTCATGCGCTTTACACATATGTGGCTGGGACTGGAGAAATGGTTCTTGTGAGTTTTGTGAAAAGTGTAGATCAAATCAGCCTGTGCATCCGTAGTCTGATCAGGATCTGCAGTGTTGCCATTTCATCGATGAAATACCCGTGTTGCTTTTACCATGCAATATAGATTATTATCGAATTAACTAAATACTATTATACTGGGCCCGGTTGCTCCAAACCTCTGTTAGCTTAACAGACTGTTAAATTCTTAGCAATGCTAAGGATTTAACAGTCTGTTAAGCTACATGTAACAGAAGCTTTGAGCAACCGGGCCCAGATTGGGTCTTGCAAAAAATAATGTTTCAATGAAAATATTTTCAGATGAACACACAGACTTTCTGCCTGTTGATGACGTTATTTGTGGTGGTGGCGGACGCGAAAGATTACGGCGGTGCTTTCGGAAACTTCATCAGAAAGTAAGTTTCTGGACACAGGGTACGCAATGTCGTAGATCCAAATCGATTGCTGAAAATGAAATATGCACACAGCATAGTAGCATACATGTATTTCATCAAAATTGCAAAGTATACTTATCTTGCTAAGTACACTTTGACAGAGACATTTACAATTTAAAGAGAAATTTATTGATTTTTATTATACTGAATTTATTGCATTATCGCAGACATTTTGGCTGTGATAATGTAATAAATTAAGTACATTTATACTTGAATTCTGCATACTGTTAATCATCAAGTATATGCAGTCGTTAGTTCTATATGAAATACTGCATTTAGGGGAAAATAAATGGTTACTCCCTCAAAGTATAATTAGCTGGATAAGTATACTTTGCAATTTTGGTGAAATATGCTACATATAATAGCATAGGACACTGCCGAACTACCGAATGATCTACCGAGGCTACAGACCGACTCACTTTACCGACTGACTGACCGACCGACCGACCCTGAAAGACGTTATCCTGGTGCGGTACACGGCATCATTTCCACACCGAATCACTTTTCTACAGGGGCCGTTTCACTAAACTTCGTACGAATAAAATGTTCGTAAGTGCACATTTAGGATCGTATCGAAATTTCAATGGATGGATTTACATTTCTTGAGCATCGGCTACATATGTAACCTACGCTCAATAAATGCAAATCCAATAATTGTTTACAAGAAAATATTGTTAATGTGAAATTTACAGACTATAATATCATAATTTTGCGCTTACGAACATTTTGGTTGTACCAAGTTTACTGAAACGGCCCGCTGATTCGGTGCGCGGATCCTTACTACACCGAATCACTTGGCTCCAAAGGTGAATCCCATTAAGATTCACTGGACAATTAACCCATTAAAGACGAGATATAATTATAGTACATGTAGTATGAAACATTTTACGGAAACCATCTTATTTTCTTTATTTCATATCGAAAGTATATGTTATTGCCACTCATTAGAACCGTCTCGACGAGACGGTTCAAATGAGTGGTAACAACATACACTTTTATGGATAAAAAAACAAAATAATGAGAGTTTGCAACAGCAATTATTTAATCTTTAGACTGAACGGGTTACGATTTGTGGATTCGTCGTTACCATTCTATCTTGACGATTAAATGTTTTATTTACACTTTTCGATACATCATGTACATCGTAAAGCAATTGAGCATAATGGTAGCTAATTATACTACACACATGACATTCAAAATGTATTACAAAGTAGTGTGTAGAAGAGCATAAAGTAAAGGGAGGTAATGCATAGAAAAGGAAGGAAGAAAAAGTTTCCATTTGTGTTCATATCGAAAAGACCTATTTAGTTGAATATTTGTCATTTAGTGTACATATGTAGGATGTATGATGTGCTTGATTGTCTTGCAGTGCTACAAACATATTAGACATTACCATCTCATCTTGCTGAGATATGAAAACAAACCTGACAATAACATAGGCAAAGCAGACTGAAGAACCTTGGTGAATTGGTCTACTATTTGTTTCACAGTCTACAGTCTGTTCCACGTTTTTCTGCCGACGATCTTATGGCGATCTTATCTCAAATTTCCATTTTGTTTTCGTTTTTTAACACCATTTCCACCTCCTTTTTTTCCCAAGGAAAATAGCTATAAAATCAATATTTGATGGAATTTCATGCAACAGAATATTTTGGGGAGGGTTAATTTTTTGTTATTTGTTAAAAAGTACTTTAATGTTTAATAGCATAACGTTCGTCGGCAGAAAAACGTGGAACAGACAACTGTTACGGCTATATCCAGTATGAAAAAAAAATAAGTATTATTAGTTTCGATAATATTAAATTTTAGCAAAATTTAAGATGAGCCTACTTTCTATTTTGTGGCATTTTGTCAAATATTTATTTTATTAAGAAAATTATTTATCTATGGTAATTTAGCATGCGGGAAACGAGCTGGAAGAGCTACTGGAGGAGTTGAAAAGCGAAAAGAAAACAGCTTGGAAATTTGCCTTGAACCCTGGCTTGGTAGCTTGAAAATGATCTAAATAGGAAACAAAAGTTAAATTTTGAAACTCGGTCAACTATTGCTGAAATTAGATACATATATTTGACGTTTTCCCAAAGTAAAATCCCCAAAGATATAGGCACCCATGTGAATTCAACATGGAGAAAGTGTTTATTTTTAATAAAATCAATATTTTTTTAACAAATTTCACAGAAATAAAAAATAGGCTCATTCTTGAATTCAGCAGAAAAGTAATAGTTACTGTAGTAAAATGAAATTGATACACCAGTAAACAATATACGGTCTTAACCCTTTGAACATGAAATTCGGCGGCCATCTTGGATTTCCTGAAAATACGAAATGATCTATTTACAATATAAATTTATGTAAATTTCGCATTGTGTAAAAAATACATATACACAATGTAACTAGCAATTTTAAATACATAAATGTATCATAGAGTGAAGAATAATGAAATAATATTGATATTTGGAGGCCATCTTGGATTTATGCAAATATCTCAAATTGCTTAACCCTTTGAACCTGAAAGCCCGCTATATCGGTGTATGCAAACAGTGCAGATCCAGATGAGCCGGCTCGTAACGAGCCGTATCATCAGGATCTGCACTGTTTAAAAGTAATTTTCATATTTCTTAGAACATAAACACCTCCTTTTCATAAATGGACCAGTCCGAAAATCATGTTGTGACCATTGGAATGGTCGGAACATTAGCATATCACAGTCCATTCCAGTTCCTTAGGGTTGAAAGGGTTAAAGTATAACTATTTTCACAAAAATATGATATTCTTTTGTGACATACTTTGTCTGTGTGCACGAATATTATTAAGTAAATATTTTGACTATTTTGACGTCACATTTGCGTAATATTTTAACATGACCAGGGGGCCGTTTCACTAAACTTCATACGACTAAAATATTCGTAAGTGCAATATTACGATAGTCTGTAAATTTCACATTAACAATGTTTTCTTGTACTTCGTACGACTAAAATATTCGTAAGTGCAATATTACGATAGTCTGTAAATTTCACATTAACAATGTTTTCTTGTAAACAATTATTGGATTTGCATTTATTGAGCATACTTTCCAGACGATCCTAAATTTGAACTTACGAACATTTTAGTTGTACGACGTTTAGTGAAACGGGCCCCAGACACGCTGATCGATACGAATGCGACTTCAATATACCATGCACATGCACATGCACATGTACAAAGTATTCACGATCAATAAAAAATGTATAACAACCTTACGTTTTGTTTCATTGGTCGAACGAGGGCACATGACGAGGTATCCAATGGCGCCATTTAGACACTTGTCTTTTGATCTCAAGTTTTAGCGTGATCGGCGCGGAAAATGTTAGAATCCCGAGGTCAGAATTCCTCCATGTTTCCCAGCCTCGCCTTATAAATATGATATCAAAAGACACTAACATGGTATTGTATTGATCAGGTAACGTTATGTGCTAGAGAATGGATATAATAACACGGCTTTCGTTTAATAGAACCCACACTCGTTTAGGTTGCGCCATTACACTGACGTCATTGGATAACGTCATGTGACGCCGTTCGACCAATGGAACGTCAGAGAACGTAGTTGTGACCCGGATGTGCGTATCTCATTGCAGGATACAGTGAAACCTCTATAAACCGGACACCCTGTGAGGTTCCCATGGTATCCGGTTTAGAGAGGTTTCACTCTAAATAATCTCCCATGGTGTCCGGTTTAGAGAGGTTTCATTGTAAAGCAGGCATTTGATGTGCAGGGTACGATAGTCTGTTATCAGTATGTATGCATTCTGTCAATGCATAGCGAGTTACTTTATACAGCATGATAATCTCTATATTTCAGAAACATCCCGAATGGCCACACCCTATATTCGTTCGTGGAGACATGCGAGGGTTGCGGGGGTCTATACGGCAACGACTTTACGTACAAGTGTCTGACGGACCTCTCCTTCAAGACGTTTAAAAACTGCTTTATTGCAATCGAAAGCTAACACACTGAATGACTGTTGTCAATAAATGATCATCATTATCAATAATAAACTAAGTCGTGCTTTCTGGCCGTTTTTTCGTCAATAAATGATAGAAACACTATATATCATGTTGTATTGCAATCGACTTGTAACTAATTACATAATTGAGACACGTCACGTGATTTTGTACATTCAGACATCTGCGTAATTTCATTAAATACGTTGTAAAAATTTACAATATTTTTCATAAATAAAGTCAAATGTTGACATGTTTTCAGCATACATGCGGACTATGTATATATTGTACATTTTGTAAACGTATTTCGTGAAATTACGCAGATGTCCGAAAGTACACAATCACATGGCGTCTCTCAAGTATATGTTAATAAAGGATCAAAGCACTGCGCACTTGTCAAGTGTCTGGCAATTTATTGTCAATAAATGTTTAACATAACACTCTATTTGTAATGCTTTATTTTAGTCGAACGCTAACGGTTTGGATGGTTGCTGTCAATAAATCATTACGGTATTCTACACATATGGCATACTCTATTACAATCGTACGGAGTCCCGTAGACGACGTATAATTCTTTGTTTTATTAATTCGTTCCCACGAAATAACAATTTGTTCCCACGGGATCAAATTGTTAATTCGTGGGAACGAATTGTTATATTGTGGGAACGAATTGTTAAATTGAGGGAACAAATTGTTAATTTGAGGGAACGAATTGTTATATCGTGGGAATGAATAGTTAATTCTAGGGAACGAATTGCTGAATTGAGGGTACAAATTGTTATTGCGTGGGAACGAATTAATAACAAAAATCCATGTCCCCTGCGGGGCTAAGTACAATCGAAAGCTAGCACACTGAATGAGTGTTGTCAAAAAAATATAAAGGCTCTGCCTATGTTCGTACGGAGCCCCGCAGGGGACGTATAATTCTTTTTTATTAATTCATTCCCACGAAATAACATTTCGTTCCGACAAAATAACGATTCGTTCCCTCAATTTTACAATTCGTACCCATGAATTAACAATTCGTTCCCACGATATAACAATTGATGCTCACGATATAACAATTCGTTCCCTTGAATTAACAATTCGTTCCCACGATATAACAATTCGTTAATTCGAGGGAAGGAATTGACAATTCGTTCCAACGATATAACAATTCGTTAATTCGAGGGAAATAATTGTTAAATTGAGGGAACGAATTTTTATTCCGTGGTAACGAATTGTCATTTCGAGGGAACGAATTGCTATTTCGTGGGAACGTATTGATAATAAAAAAAATCCATGTCCCCTGCGGGGCTCCGTATGTTCGTGCTTTGTAGCAGTTTATTGTCAATAAATGATAACAACACAAATTGTATCATGTTTTGTAATAAAGAAGTGTAATAAAAATAAAAAATACACTAGTGTAATAAATATGCAATTTAGGCCGCTGCAGAAAATATTATAGATGACCAGTACAGATTCAATATAGGAATTAATGGCCTTTTTGTGGAATTTATCGGGGTATAAACTTGGAAAAGTCGCGGGAATACTGGACGAAGGCTGGAAGGCCTTGTCCAGTATTCCCGCGACTTTTCCAAGTTTATATCCCCGATAAATTCAACAAAAAGGCCATTCATTCCTTATAATTCCAGCATTTGAAATAAATTCATCAAGAAAATGTGTTTATTTTCCGTTTTCTTAAGAATTATTTTAACTGCACCTCACGGTTACGGAAAGTAGTTCGGCGTGTGAGTTTACTGGGATATACATTTTGGACAGAGACTTGCTACGGGCCAATCAAATGTTAGGGAATTGTGTAAATATTTTTGTGCTGGAATTATTGTATAATATGCTGCTTATGCAACACATATAATTATTTTGTGTTGATTTAATATGATATTTATTATTCGTTGACTGATTTCTTTGACTGGTCTACTTTGGTCCGGTGTTTCTCAACCAGTGTGAGTCTGATCTGGATCCACACTGTTTGCGAACATTGGACTATGATGCATAATTATTCACTCCGGATATATGCTGTTAGGATTACGTTTTGTCGCACAGACGAGTTTATTATTAGCCGATCTATTTATAGATCGGCTAATATGTTGGTTATCCATCGAATTCTGAAAAAGTTTGTAGCAACCCTTTTCTCCGCTATTCGGTAATCTACGAACGCGAATTTTTCTGTATCACTTCCAAATTGCATCAACCGATAAAGTTTGCATTTTTGGCAATTATCTCCGTTTAAAACTTTACTTATAGCCAAATAACACAATTTTGAATACTTAATGAGCTGAACGCCTGAAGAGATTTAACCCGGAAGTTATTGTTGTTGAAGTCCATAGTTGGCTCTAATGGCCATATACGCCAACATACGCCGATATTGGGCTAATTTAAAGCTTTTATTTATTAAACAGAACAAGTTTTCAGCCACGTATAATCGCGTAAAATGTGTTTATTCGGCTAATTTATAATCGACCTCTGCTCAAAATCTCCTTACTAGTAACCCCAGCATTTTCGGGTTTATCCCAGCATCTCGGGTTTATCCCATTGGTTCGCGTATGCGCGTCATTTGACGCTAGTTAATATTCACAAAATTTTCCACCAATCAAAACGAAGAATTGCCCTTCATAGCCAACTTTGATTTGTTTACGTATCATGCAGGGATGGCAGGGATGCATCCAGCACGCGCGATTGCGGCAATCCCCCTTAATTATTGTCAATGCCGCAAATTATTGATTGTCTTGCGCCCGACATCGCGCAAAAAAATCACGGATGGGGCACATTAGGCCAATCTGGGCATGTGCCTGAATACGCAGGAGCTTGCGTCTATTTTTAGATGACACTGTAACCGCTAGATATATATAGCCCTGGTAGCTCCGCCCACTCGCATGCTGCCACAGAATTCGGACAAACACACACACAGTGACTACAACATTTGTGTATTGCGGAGTGTAATTTGTAGATAAATAGAGCATACAGTACAGGTGTTACGCTGGAATATTTCGCAACATAATGCTGATAACAAAACAGTGCTACTATGGCATTGCTGCTATTGGATGGATTTGGGAACGGGTTTCCAAAACCTGCACAAAATCGAGAATAATGTCAACGCTGGGTACAGAACTGTGGTCGAAAATAGTTTACCATTGACAATGTTACCAGAGACACCTACATATGTTCGATGCACTTTACCCTGATTTGATCGGCTAATAACATCATGCTCTGCATGACTTTTCATGATTAGGTTATTGACCCCGATATGTCCTCCGGAGTCTGTGAGACCCGTAATACCCTTTGGTTAAACCTCAAACCCCTTTTATCACATTTATTACAGCCAAATTTCTGTTTGAACAAATTGATGGAAATGGTTTCTGTAATCCAATTCAGGGGAGATAAATATAGATATATTAGAATAATATAGTTTATGATTAGGTTATTGACCCCGATATGTCCTCCGGAGTCTGTGAGAACCGTAATACCCTTTGGTTAAACCTCAAACCCCTCCTTTATCACATTTATTACAGCCATTGTAAATTACATTGTAAATGCTCCAGGTTACGAACATGAGATATCTTTCAGCCAAATACGTATGGGCGATGGCTTGTGTGATCAAATAATCAATTATTTAACATCCGAGCAAACAGTTTTTACCCACGCAAGTCGGAACCTAACTAATACCCCATGACAAAATATACTGGTTGAAGTTGACCATGATATTCAGTGACAGTGACCGTCACGGTTCCTAAGCTGTCAAATTTAAAGTGATTCAATCCGCACACTGGCTGCCCCCATCCAAGAACAGTGCATGGCTTTTATCACCCATTCCATCTCCAAGTGACGAATAATTCTCTCCATTACCGCTAAATGCTCCAAGGTGGCTAGTTGCGGACTAGTAACTCTTCAAAGCCTCCCGTATACCATACGGAATATTTCATTTTGAAAAGCAAGTTCCACAAAAAAAACTAGCAGATAACTAGAGTTGTGATTTTTCAGGAAGTATATTTGCAGAAAATGTGATATTTTCTGTATATGACGTCGAAAGATGATGACATTTTCATCGCACATGTTCTTAGGTACAAGATCGCATGGCGTGTCTCATATTTAGGCCTGCCTAATAACTTTAATAACAAGAACTCGCATCGTTAAACGAAGCTAATCCCCTGGCTGGCAGCCTTGATAATACAAAAAGTCCTCGGTGACCTACACTTTGGGCAGTCGGACATGGGTCGTATGCAAAATAAACATCCCTATTGTGGCCAAATATTATTAAAATCGGTGAAGGGTTCATAAGTTATTGAAAGGTGTTACTAACGAACGAACGTGCATACGCACGTACGTACATGGACTAACACTATATCCCCTCTTGCCTATCGGCTAGGGGATAATAATTTTGGACAGATCATTGTGATCATAATGTCAAGTCAGCTATTCACAAGCTGGCTCAATTACTTGTAGTTGTATATGTTAACCCTTTCAACCCTAATGAACTGGAATGGACTGTGATATGCTAATTTTCCGACCAATCCAATGGTCACAAAATGATTTTCAGATTCGTCCATTTTTATGAAAAGGGGGTGTTTTTGTTCTAAGAAATATTAAAATTACTAAAAATTACAAGTGGCAACATAAACATTCATTCACCATTACCACACATCTTGATTGGCATAATTATACATTTTATATCAGACGTAAATTTCCACGCTGATATTAGGGGCGATAACCGTGTTTCTTTAAAAACGTTAACGGACATTACTGTTTATTCTCTGTATTTATTTTTTTATGCGCAATTATCATATTTTATAATATGTCTAAAATATTATTATTTCAGGTGACGCATGTAATTAGTATAAATATCATGCCTCATTTGCATATGAAAACAGCCTGATACCACCGCGAGTCACTATCAGTAAAATAAATATTACTAAATGATTATATCTGTATAGCGGGCACTCGTAATTTTTAGAACTGGTGGAATAGTGACACACTTATACACGTTTTTTAATTCCTACATGTATTAACAACAGTTTGTGTCTATTGAGTGGGCATGTGCCTTTAAGTATGTCTGCTGTATTGTAATGGCGCACAGCAATTTGTTTAATATCATGCAACTTATACAATTTACTCATACAAAGGGTCATTGATAACAGTGTTTAACTCAATGTCTTATACACTTTATCTGTAGCATATTTCATCAACATGGCAAAGTATACGTTGAGGGAGAAATTTTCAATTTAAGGATACATTTATTAATTTTTATTATACTGAATTTATTACATTATCACAGCCATTTTGGCTGTGATAATGTAATAAATTCAGTATAATAATTCTGCATACTTTTAATCATCAAATATATGCAGTCGTTAGTTCTATATGACATAATGCATTTCGGGGGGAAATGATTACTCCCTCAAAGTATATTTTGCTACAGGTAATTAGCCTGAGAATAAACTTCACACTTCAAATAGATTTTCTTGTTCGCCGTTTACTTGTTTACATACGGACATTTATGAAGCATCTATGAATACTGGTCCCAATGTTCACCCGGGTAAATGCGTTGCGGCGCGCATATACAGGGAACCAGATAAGACTACCAATCAAAAGGATCATTACAATGAGATGACGTCACACGGAATTCCGGATGGACTTAGGGTGCCAAGGCTTCGCGAGAAATTATAGAAATGTCTGTGCGATTAAATTGTCTGTCGTGACGCACATGAGGTGTATACATGTAGGTTTGATCAAATTTTCGATTGGAAACAATGTTTTTTTCTATGCAAAATGTTTCTTTACGGGCCGGGACGATGTAAAACTGTATTTTGAACCCGATGTTTACGCTATCAGAACAGAACAGAACACAGAACAACTTCTCAGACCAGCTAGTGGTATATGAGTAAGCTGCGCTATGCATGCACAAGTACATGACTATTGTATGATAGGTACATGTAACATGGCAAACTGTGACAATACACATACATGATAAAAATAGTAATGCAGCGAATATGTGGTATTTTGTAACGCTATTGTGTTTTTTTTATGATTCAGTATATTCGCAAAGGAGCCATAATAATGAATCAAGATCGCACCGTGAAAAGAGACACCAGAAAACTTATATTGGTGTTTCTAGTATCGTGTTACACTGTTTGTGGCTAAAACAATAATAGGCAACAAGGCCACCGTTATCCTCGTTTACCATGTACAACCCGACACCGGTATCGGGTTATACTAGACCATTTATCAATTAGTGAATTTGTTATACTTAGTTTGATGAATACACACATGTCGCATTCAGTGAAGGGAGAAAAATACAGACAGTTCTACGAGCCATTTGCAATCATGAATTTTCCTAGAAAGCTGTGTATGCAACTCATACACATTAAGTAGTTGTGATAACATTGATGTACAATGTAGTCTCAGAGCAGCATGCGCCTTAGCTCAGTCTGGACAAACTGCCATAATGGACATGTTTTGTTATATCATTGTATGAAACATGAAACACGGAAGTCAGAATAAAACAATGAGTTTCCATGGTCATTATTGCACTTCGGTAATTTCGAAACATGTTTAACCCTTTCAACCGTTCAGGTTATAAAAAGAACATTTCCAAACATTGTAGATACAGATGAGTCGGCTTATATCTAGCCGTCTCATCAGGATCAGTTTCTGTCATTGTTAGTATTATTATTGGTGCAGCACAGTATATTTGTATTAATGGAATATACTGCAAATGTAATACGGGACATGTCGTTTAATATGTTTAGGGGTGATCAAAATATATGGTGAACACAATATACATGTACATATATGTTGTCCTAGTGTATGGGCAGAATATTGAGGGAACAAATTGCATTGACGAGTTCACTGGCCGCCTAAGTTATTTAAAGTGTTTCATTATTATATTAATAAATACACATAACTTTTTTATTTTTATTTCTGAATGAGACTAATTATTCTTTGTATTTTATCCCGTCAACACAGTGCGTATGTGCCGTGAAACACGGTGCCGTGAAACATTGTTGATATCCAGTCAATACAATTTTTGCATTTTACAGCCATTTGTAGGTGTTGACGGGATAAATAGAATAGTAGGTTAGTGCCGTGAATGGGAAAAAATATCTGGCGCGGCACGGAAACGGGGTGTGCTCGGCAGAGCCTCGCCCATCCCGTTTCCTGAGCCTTGCCAGATATTTTTTCCATTCACGGCACTAACCTACTATTCTCTATTTATCATATTAGGCCGACGGAAGTAGTAGTGGTTGACATATTTCTTTATTTCGTTGCTAAAAAGGGACATTTTATTAAATAGTGAAGTTCTTCACCAGTTTCCATCGGTAACTTGTGATTACTATTTCTAAATTTTACAAAAATGATACTTATTTCTGGAAAGTAATTTAAACTATTCCTCAAGGTTAGTGTTATGTTTAAATGCTGGGTAATTTTGCCTTTTGACGACCCACTAGTTTTTTCATCCCAATCCAGTATGAACTGGTCAAAGTACATTTAATGCAGTTCACATTTACCTTCGTGTTTTCATAAAATGTTGCTGAGTTTCCAGTTTCATTCAGGATGTTTTTAACAAGCTTTAGCCATTTAAGATCAGTATGTCCTATCGAAGAAATATGTTCATTTAAAAGATGTGATAGTTTTGTATTCTTACCTTGAACAAACCTATTCCAAAAACCTAGTACTCTGCACTTAATCGTAACATGTATGGAATATCGTCCTAGTTCAGCATAAAGCATATATAATGGGGTACTCTTCTTAGTTTTTGTGATATATCTTAAAAACTTGTTACATATTTTTTCAATAATATCTATGTTTTCAAAACCCCATACTTCGGACCCATACGTTAAGATAGGGAGGATTGTATGGTCAAATAGTTTAAGTTGTAGATCTATTGGAAGGTCCATATTATTTATACGACTGTACAATAAATGTAGTGCCTTTCTTGCTTGTTCTGCAACATGCTTCAGGTTTTTCAAGAAACTACCGCTTCTACTAAAGTAAACACCAAGATATTTGTTTTCATTAATTATTTGAATGGTAGTTGTTCCTATTCGGACGTTGCAATTGCCTCTGCTGCGACTTCCAAATATTACTATTTTTGTTTTGCTAAGATCAATATTTAATTTACATGTAGCACAGTAGTTGTTAAAATCGCTTAGGCGTTTCTGAAAGGCTTCTGGGCTCTCGGCAAAAATTACCGTATCGTCTGCATAAAGTAGGACAAACAGCTTAATACAAAATGCAGAGTCTATACTATCATGTCGGATTTCTATTCCTGACTTGTCGTTTAATACCAGGTGATGTTCAAGATCATTTAAAAACATTGAAAATAGTATTGGTAATAAATTTTCACCTTGTCGCACACCACAAAAACTTGGAAAATATAGGGAGGTATCATTATTTACGGACACGCATATTTTTATTCCTTGGTACATATTGAGTCTAACAATTAACACATTTCCATTTATACCAGAGTTTAGTAGATTTCGCCAAAGGCCTATTCTCCAGACAGAATCAAATGCCTGAGAAAAGTCGATAAATGAACAATATAGCTTTTTCTTCTGAGATTTAAGAAATTATATTAATTAATAAAATACGAATACGTGATCGGTAGTGTAGTAACCTTTTCTATAGCCTGCTTGGTTTTCTTGTAAAATATCGTATTCGTCTAAAATAAACGTGCTTAAGCGCTTGTTAAGTACAACGGTGAATACTTTTCAAAAACAACTTAACGTGGTAATAGGTTTGTAATTCTCAGGGTTCGATTGGTTACCTTAGTCCTTAAATATTGGTTTGATAGTGCCTTGTAACCATGCATCAGGTATTATACCCGTGAACAAAATAAGATTAAAATGTGAAATGTATAATGGTAACATGATATCTCTAGATTACTTTATGTATTTGTTTAATATTAAATCACTTCCTGGACATTTGGAGTTATTTAACTTCGATATTGCATTCTGAATCTCTTCTGAACTTATAGGAGAGTCACTGTCAGCTACATTTATATGTTCATTAGCGTCAACATCATCGTGCTTATTAGCGTTTATCTTTTTAAAATATTCGTAGAGTTCGTCTACTGATGATTGGACTTTGGTACCTTTCTTCTTTAATTTGTTAAGTATATTCCAATATTCCTTTGGACTATTGTGCTGCATGTGCCTAAGCTTTTTCTCAGTCTTAGCTTTATTCTGTGTAATATATTTATTCATTATTTTCTCGTATTGTTTACTTCGCTCTTTTAGTATTTGAGCATAATTTTCCTGTTTGCTTATGTTATATTTATTTTTAGCTTGATTGTATATAATACGAGCATTTCTACACTGAGGTCCAAACCAGGGTTTATTATTGGTACTTGTGGGACTATGCAGATTTAATTTACGTGTGGTTTTAAAGGTTTTCGACGCTGCATCAGAAAATAAATTTGAAAAGATTTGTAATGTTATCCACATTTGTTATACATCAGCCAGTGCATCTGTTCTACCATTTACATCACCAATGATACAGACATGTTTATATAATATAAATGGATATATTACAGTAATACACAGATTGCAATTATTTGACAAATTAATTCAGCCCATTCTAAATTATGGATCTGAAATTTGAGGTTTTGTAACATGTAATCAAATTGAGTGTGTTCATTTGAAATTTTGTAAAAACTTACTAGGGGTGAACAAATGTGCTCAAAACGATTTTGTCCATGGTGAAGTTGGCAGAACTCCGCTCCGTATTAGAAGATATATGATAATTATTAATTATTGGTTTAAAATTATTGAATATTGAGTCAGAACCCCATAAATATATCAAACATATATATAATATGATGTTAGATGACATACAAACGTTTCCGAATAAACCAAATTGGGCATCACTTGTCAAAACAATGCTAGCACGCTATGGCTTTTTTCATGTTTGGCTAAGTCAGGGTGTCGGCAATATATATGCGTTTTTATCAATGTTCAAGCAAAGATTATCTGACAACTATATACAAGAATGGCAAACACGTCTAAACGAATCTAGTCGTGCATTATTCTATCGCCAGGTATGCGACTTCAAACTTGAGTATTATTTGAAAGACATCACACTACCAAAATTTCGTAACGCTTTCTCGAGATTAAAAGTATCATCTCACCGCCTAATTTGATCCAGGAGCACGTGTCTGGAAGGTACAGTTGGGTGATTTTCGGCGGGGATTCCGTTTGCCGTGTTTACACTGCTGACGTCAGGTGCCATATATGGTGTTGGTGGGGCGTATCTGGGGACGTTCGTAGAGTTAACACTAGGCGGCTAGAATAGACTGGCATGTAGGCTCCCTCCCTAACGAGTCCTCGTGTGTAACGCGTTGTACCGTGGTCGACGTGCTGGGCAGTTGCGCATGCGCAGGAGGACGCGACGACCAGGATTCATTGGTTAGATTTACTGGGTTGTTCTGTGAGGCAGGTGCCCGGGTACATGTATATGGAATATCGTCACGATATTGAGGTTCAGCGAGGCGGGATATGGACGGTTCCCTCCGTGACCCTCCAGCAACGTCCGCGAATGTGCGATTGCCCAGCTTGTAATATTGTGTATTCGCTCGGGGGCCATGCGGGGAATTGCTTACGCGGCATGAGACACATGAGCATCTCTAGAACCTCTAAGCACGTAAAACTAGTCCGGGAATTCATCATATTTGATGGATCCGTTGACAACTAGAGTGGCCGGAAACTGTAGAGATACACGGTCATAGGTGCCAGCCTGGGCTTTGGCTGCATTGAGTTTGGCCATAGGCGTTTGCGTGCGTCAGAGATTTTACGTGGGTAGTCTCTATCTACGCGTACTGTAGACCACATGAGGAGCCCCACTTTGGTCATAACGAGTTTAACATCCGGGTAATCACCAAATGCCACAATAATGTCCCTTAATTGTGTATGCATATTTGCCAGAGGCCCCGAAAAAGGTGGGCCCGCTCAATAAAGATGGTGTTAGTTTAAACAATATTTTATTTCATATATAGCAGGTTACATATACACAAGACAAGTGATACTAGGATTAGAAAACAAGCTTTATAAAAGCTTATGTGAATTCTTCTCCTTTACAGTTTATGGACCGGCGGCTGAGATACAGGACCTTACATCAATTGCGTTAATTGGCAATACTTGGAGACACACTTTGTTTATCGTACCTCACACAGTACGAGTTGCATGTACTCGCCTTGCTGATGTGATTATTGCTACAACATTAGCTGAAAGACGAACAGTGCAGGCCCTGAGCAGACTGCTTGGATGAGCAGGCTGACATGGGTCCACGCTGGTCGCATATATCGTAAGGTCCATGTTCTCAGCAGGGTGCCCATATTACAATTCCATTCGTTTATTCAATTCGTTTATTGGCATTAAACAGCAAACAGCACATTTATAGTTATTGAACAATGGCATGAAATAGTTTAATATTGTTTACCTTCTGATCACTGAAAATGAAAATGGAGCATACACGTGATAAATATGGTTCTATAATAACAATACTTATGACATTTCATATATGAGCTACTGACTGCAATAATTACACGTACTTGAAAAGTATGTAAATATCAAATCACCAATAAACCAACACCCGCGCTCGTTGTAACCGCATTTAATCTCTCAGCGGCAGCAACCTTGTCATTGGTTGATAATCCATATACATTATAAGTCGCAGGAACACAATGTCTGGTTATATATACAAAACTTCATTATGCTTTGATGTGTGTATCTATCACAATTGTACCACTATAGTTGATTATTTTGATTGTCTGATTTGAAATCGAGTTGTAAACAAGCCATTAGTATTTATACGCATATTTGTTTGTATAGTTAGGAATTTAATTACTTTAGTTTAGCCTAAAAGCGTTTCGTAGATATTATATATTTATGCACTTGCACAAATACGGAGGTATTCTGTTCAAATGATAATCGTTTGTTACCATAAAGAAGATTGTTGGCTATCGGTGGACACGGAATGTCTGTTAAGTAAAGATGTCTTTGACGTTGGTAGTTTTCGCAATATAGTAGAAAATGATTGATTGTTTCTACCGCACCACAAGTACAATTTGGAGAATCAACGATAGATCTACGATGAAGGTCATAATTCAAGGAACTGCATGACAAACGAAGACGGTCGTGAAGTATTTGTATCTGTTGAGGAATCAGATCGCTAAGATATTGCGGGGATAGTTTATTTACCATTTTGTAAAATAGTATAAGTTTATGTTTATTTCGTCTCTTTTCCAAGGAATCCCACCTGAGATCTTGATATAATTTATCAATATTACAAAGTTTAGTAACTCCACACACTATGCGCGCAGCTTCTATCTGTATTGCTTCGATCTCGTGTTTTAATTCGTCTGTGCAGTTACTCCATACAACATCACCATACTCCAAAAGAGGTCTAACGAAAGAACAATACATGCGTTCAAGAGCTGACCTGTTTATGATGAATTTCAGAGATCGTAATATGCCTATTCTTTGCCATGCTTTATTTAGATATGATGAGATGTGTGAATACCATTTTCCGTTTTCTGATATAATTATTCCTAGATGTTTATGTTCATTAACAGTTATAAGAGGACGAGTGTTCATTTTAAGTACTGGATGCTGTGGTTTATTATGTTTTCTTGAATAAATCATTGACTCTTTCTTGGAGGGGTTGAATGTCACTAACCATGTTCTTGACCATTGATTTATAGTTTCTAGGTCGTTATTCAATGCAGTTGCTGCTGATATTGGGTCGTCGATTATTATGTACAAGCTTGTGTCATCTGCAAATAATTTAATGTTGGAGTTAATTTCTTGGACTATGTCATTTATGTATATCAAAAACAATAAAGGTCCTAAAATAGATCCCTGGGGAACGCCTGCATTGATAGTGGACCAATTAGACGCGGAATTACTATATACTACACGTTGTTTTCTAGAGGACAGATACGACTTAAGCCATTCGAGAAGAGAACCAGAGATTCCGATATATGACAGTTTGTAAAGTTTGTAAAGGAGGCCTCGATGCCAGACTCTCGTTGTAGATATCGTTGTAGATGTAAGTAAGCTGATTTACTTGAATCGCCTTTGATAAAACCCGATTGGTATGATGTTAGTTTATTGTTTGAGGCCAAGATCAATACTTTCTTCAAGCAATGCCCACTGATTATTATTTGAATCCGGTGGCCTATATATGCCTCCTATTAAGAATTTTCTTTTGTTTACTAATAGTTCTAACTATAGTGATTCAATGCCAGGGACAGATAGATCTGGCCGTGGTGTTGCATGCATGCCCTCCCTTACATAGATTGCTACCCCACCACCTACCCTACCTAGTCTGTCACAGCCAAATGGATCAGTAAAGTTAGGTATATGCAATACGGCATTGGATATTGTTGGTGAAAGCCAAGTTTCAGTAAAAATAAGTATGTCATAAGGTTGAGCTTCTATCTCCAGTATGTCTAGTTTAGGTTTTAGACTCTGTATATTTAGGTGCATGATGCTCAGACCACTGTTGATAATATCTATGTAGGAATCTGTAGATTCGGAGCATGTTGATTCAGATTCAGAAACCGGGCCTGGATTTGGATGAATGTCGCCAGATAGTAATATAAGTGTTGCTTGTAAGCCTGGATTTATAATCACAGTTGATATCAGATAGTTAAGGATAGGTCATTGCATGGCGGCTGCCTCATGGCGGACGGAAGCTTCGCTATGCATCTCACAAAGGTACAGCGTCGTTCAGTATTACGTAAAGTCAGGCTTCCGTTCGCCATCGCGGATCAATACGATAAACGCAACGAGCGAGATGTGGTGCGATCCAATAAGGCATAAGGTGTTGGTTGGAATTTAAATATGTATGCTCATTTTCATAGGGCATAGATAACACAATAAAACAGGGAAAACACATGTAAAAGTACATACACGTTTTTTCGGGGATTCATATCGAAAGGATAGAGCGGACAATGCAGCAGTTTAGAAAATTCAAAACCTACGAATAAACAAACAAAACACTAAAACGGAAAACACGAAAAACAGTCATTGTGTGACAACGTCGCATTACAGTACAGTTCGAGAGCCTACCGTACATGCGATTATACATATGCCCTTGTCATTTGTGTAGTATCTCTAAATTAACACCACTCGTTGTTGATTATTGTATCTATTAAACGTGTTACGTCAATATATTTAAACTATATCTCTTGGTGCATCTATATTTGAAGTTTAATAATGCGTATAGTACATTTATTGTACTATTTTGCGTTGTCCGGATAAACCTTGTCTATGCTGGTCATCGAAGACAAGCCATTACTTATATGATGCAACTGTGCAACCAAAGAACAGGTAAGGCGCTTCGCACGGTCGGCAGTCGACGGGTACATGTATACTTGTGGCCGGTCACTGAGACCGCACCTATGACAGAGCAGCGATACTTATATATTCGATATAATATTTAAATGTATGTTTTAGATATAGATAAAGTCATTATTTTATATTTACTGAATATTAGGTTGCGTATACCCTGATTAGATTTTGACATTGCACAGACTGGTAATGAGTTGTACTAATCCAGTAAGGTCTCCTTTCTAAACCGACAGGTATACAGTCAAAACATACCCGTGCAACAGTCGTCGCTTTCTATTTATAGATTAAATTTTGTTAGCGTGACTGTACAATGAGTTGATTATACGGATATGAATGGAATTATCTTGCGACCTGGTGAGTTACTTACATCTAAGCATGCTCATATTGTCAGACCACGTGCTATCTGCTCAACATCGTGTAGTCAATGTACAATGGCACATAAATGTAGGGTGTACATATAAATGAAACATTAGACAATAATGAATTTACCTAGCGACCAGGTGAGTTACTTACACATGTAGGCGTGTTCATATTATCCGACCACGTGCTATCTGCTCAACATCGTGTAGGAAATGTACAATGGCATATCATGGACTTTGCCAAAGCTTTTGACAAAGTCCCACATCGCAGACTAGTACACAAACTTGACTTCTATGGGATAAGGGGAACCACAAACAAATGGATTCATTCTTTTCGTTCAGGCCGAACCCAAAAGGTTGTTCTGGATGGTGTTGCTTCAGACCCAGCAGACGTCTTATCAGGTGTCCCCCAGGGTTCTATCCTGGGCCCAGTCTTGTTTCTCCTCTACATTAATGATCTGCCGGATGATGTAAATTCCTCTGTCCGTCTCTTTGCTGACGACTGTGTTCTCTATCGAAACATAAGTAGAGATACAGATTGCCAAGCTCTTCAAGACGACATTGCCAAACTCGCTAAGTGGGAAACAACATGGCTCATGAAATTTAATGCTTCAAAAATGTCACACCCTCAGAGTCAGTAGTCACCTGCCAAATTCTCAACTTGTATACGACTATAGTCTTCATGACCAGATACTGGAAAGCGTACCCTCTGCAAAATATTTAGGACTTACCTTTACTAATAATCTGTCCTGGGGCACACATATCCAAAACGTTACCAGTAAAGCAAACAGAACACTTGGTTTTCTTAGACGAAACCTTGCCCTTGCTCCCAAATGTAAAGAGACATAGCCTACAAAACTATGATCAGGCCTCAACTGGAATTTGCTGCTAGCATTTGGAGCCCATATACAGTTTCAGACATTAGTAAAGTTGAAAAAATTCAGAGAAATGCTGCTAGGTGGTGTTGTAGAAGATGGCGAAACCAAAGCCACGTTGGCGACTTGCTAGAAGATCTGTCATCGCCAACTCTAGCACAACGTAGGGACCAGGCCTGCCTCATATTCTTCTACAAAATCCACAATGACCTTTTTGAGATTGACAAAAACACGTACCTCCATCTGGTTGCTAATCCCAGGTCAACTCGATCCTCTGCCAAACACCCGTATCAATACAGTAGACGACCACTGGCTTACTCGGATTCTTTCAAATTCTCCTTTTTTCCCAAGCTTATACCATTATGGAGCTGTCTACCTATCGATATTGTTTCCTCGGAAACCGTATCCAGGTTCAAATCCAAAATCTAAATGGAACAGTCTGCTACATGATGTTGTTTTTTCTCATGTAGCAGACACCCACTTCTTGTAAATAGTTTTAGTAGCAAGTCTATCTTTGGTCTTTTTCAATATCCTTGTGTAAAATATTAGTACCACATATATATGTTGTTGTTGTTTTTTTTTGTTCCTATGTACTTGATCAACGCAACTTGCCACCATATTTCCTGTCATAATGCTCCGATTGGATGGATCGATCGATGGATCGATCGATGGATGGATCGATGGATCGATCGATCGATGGATCGATCGATGGATGGATCGATCGATCGATCGATCGATAGATAGATAGATAGATAGGTAGGTAGGTAGGTAGGTAGGTAGGTAGGTAGGTAGGTAGGTAGGTACGTAGATAGGTAATAGATAAGGTGTAGATAGAGATGATAAGGTAGATAGATAGATAGATAGATAGATAGATTAGATAGATAGATAGATAGATGATAGATGATAGATAGATAGTATATATAGATAGATAGATAGATAGATAGAGATAGATAGATAGATGATAGATAGATAGATAGATAGAGATAGATAGATAGATTGATAGATAGATAGATAGATAGATAGAGATAGATCTATAGATAGATAGATAGATAGATAGATAGATAGATAGATAGATAGATAGATAGATAGATAGATAGATAGATAGATAGATAGATAGATAGATAGTAGATAGATAGATTGATAGATAGATAGATAGATAGATAGATAGATAGATAGATAGATAGATATAGATAGATGATAGATAGATAGATAGAGATAGATAGATAGATAGATAATAGATAGATAGATAGATAGATAGATAGATAGATAAGATAGTAGATAGATAGATAGATAGATAGATGATAGATAGATACATGATAGATAGATATAGATAGATAGATAGATAGATAGATAGATAGATAGATAGATAGATGCATAGATAGATAGATAGATAGATAGATAGATAGATAGATAGATAGATAGATATGATAGATAGATAGATAGATAGATAGATAGATAGATAGATAGATAGATAGATAGATAGATAGATAGATAGATAGATAGATAGATAGATAGATAGATAGATAGATAGATAGATAGATAGATAGATAGATAGATAGATAGATAGATAGATACTAGATAGATAGAGATAGATAGATAGATAGATAGATAGATAGATAGATAGATAGATAGATAGATAGATAGATAGATAGATAGATAGATAGATAGATAGATGATTATCAAACTTTAGTTCTCAGTTAACAATTGCTTGCCCTAAACCGGGTTTATGTAATTTGACATGATCAATGGCGCCAATGATGGTAGACTTAGGAACATAGAATATAAGAGAATACATGGCGCTTGTTCAATTTGATAGCAAACTCGTGACGTACAAGGTACCAATTCACATGGCGTGTCGCATCTAAAGATTACTCTCTACAATTTACTACAATGGGTAATTGGCATGTGTTATATCTGCAGATGAGAGACCAGTGTAGACATGAAATATGCGCAATCTGTTGTGAGTAGGAATAACCTCAGTAATGGAGTCGGTAAATAAACTCATGATTGTTAACTCACACACACATGTATTCACGCCAAAAACATAAAATATTATAGACGAAATATAGATCATGCAAACAGTGTATGATGATTACATTCACAGTGATAATTGGAGAGACTAGAATTAAAATATGTATAGTTTCCCTGACCCAACTGTTCTCAACCTCCACAAAAACATGGAGATAAGAGATTAGGGTGGGTTTCGTTTTACATTTTCATATTTGCAGAGCCCTCGCGTTGATGGTCGAAATTCCAAAGCACGTGAGGGACATTATTTTATTAATTTGTTGATGCTTAAATTGATTATTACTCACTGTGAATTCAGAAATGTGCATTTTGGTGTTAAATATAACGAGATAATTGGTGGGCATCACACTCCATCTGCCTGACAAGTACTGTGGAGTTAACATATATGGGCGACCGTCTGAAATAATGGGACACTATGACAATTACAACTCAGGACTACTGGGGTTACATGTGTTACCGATGTAAGGCACGCGCCCCATGTGGACTGTTAGCTGCGTAAAGGCACTCTATCCGCTCCGTGACCAGTGTAAACCAGATTCAACATATATACACACGCTGTCTAATATGCGTTTGCAGTTAATCATGCTACTAGATTTCTGAAGTTAATGTTTATATATGCCAATAATAAGAGTCGGTCGTATAACGCAGCGTATATATGCGAATGGTGGTCAGAGTCCATACCGTTCACGGGCGACCAGTCGTACCCCGACAAAGCCGTCAGGCGACATAACCTGAATCGATGAGTGCCTGTAGCACGGTTAGTCGGTGGATTTTATAGAGCGTACAAATGGAGTAAATACATGTTGTACGGAATATGCTGTTGGACTATTGAAACAGTGTAAATATTATTCATCAGTGTAGTAGATCTATCTCTGGTCTGGATCAGCATTTATTTCCAAAACAACTTTACGGCCAATGTAGAGACTGAGACATGTACACATATCAATATCATCATGAGGTGTTGACAGTGTATATCTGAAATGTACTTTAACCCTTTCAACACCAAGTAACTGAGATGGAATATTCCATGTTATTTTTCAGACTACTCCATTAATCATAAAAAGGGGTGTTTATATATATATATAAAATATCAGAATTTGGCGGTAAGAATACAAAATTAGTCACAAACAGTGCAGATCCTGACAAGACGGCTCGCTACGAGCCAGCTCATCTGGATCTACACTGTTTGTCAATACCACTATACATGCCTGTGGGGTTAAACGGCTTAAATCAGATTGATCCGTGTGTCCAATAGTGTCAGTACATGTTTCATACAACAATGATTTACTTGTACAATGACAATTATTAGTAAAGCAATATCATCATGAGGTGTTGACGAACAGTGCAGATCTGAAAATCTGAACTTTAGCCCCTTCAACACCAAATAACTGGGATGGAATCATCCATGTTATATTTCAGACTATTCCGTTGATCATAAAAAGGGATGTTTATTATCAATAATACAATACAATAATATATTTTATTCACTCTAAGCCACATACGTGACACACGAGGTATACAATAGATTACATAATACAACGATGGGTAAAAATACAAATTGCATATGTATAAGCTCACAAGTCATTATAACCATAAAGCATTTCTTATAAAAATAGCTAAATTTCTTAATTGCTTTCCAGATTTTTTCTCAAATAGCTGTGCGAATTTTAAAATATTTGGTCTTCTAAAATAAAATGGCTTGATATACCGTTTTCGAACTTCATCATAGAAGCGGCACTCGAAAAGAAATGAAACTCGTCACCGAGAGCACCAGCGCCACATTTGTTGCAGCCCCTGCTTGCTCTCGGCACACCTTTCCATTCACCAGTTTCGACCGCCAGTCTATGATTACAAGTTCGAAATCTGGTCAATGTTTTTCTTAACCTTTCCGTGAGATTAATTAAATATGTTTCTAATCCAAACTCTGTTTTAAAGATTCTATACGTAATTCCACGTGAAGATGAATCGATGCTTGTGAGCCATGACTGAATAAACTGGTACTGAAGCTGAGTCCTGGCGTAGTGGCTCAGCCAGATAGCATTAACATCGTTCTGGCTAAGCCATACGCCAGTAACTCCAATTTCAGTTAAAATAGATTTAACATTCTGAATCCATCGGAAATGAGTCACATTTGCTTCATGTTGTGTATATAATAACTTATACATAAGAAACAACAATTTACTCTGCTTCCCTGAAACTAATTTTGCCCAAAACGAAATAATTCTACAAAAATGTCAATAATAAGCGGAAATTTGCCGAGTTCTCCATAAACCATGAAATTAGGTGTGGATTTCTTTACCCCCAAAACAGTTTTACAAAATTTCAAATGAATTGTTTCTATAGCCGAAATGTTTTCAAATCCCCATATTTCACAGGCATAGCAGAGAATTGGAGTGATACATTGATCAAATAACTTAAGCTGACAGTCTTCTGGAGTTGACAAGTTGTTAATCTTTCTAAATAGGCCGAAAAGAGCTTTGGATGCTTGGTCAATCAAATGTTTCTTAGTCTTATGAAAAGTTCCGTTTTGTGAAAAAACATTTCCCAAATATGTAAAGTGGTCTACAATTTCAATTGTGTTATCGTTATATGTAAAGGCTATCTTTTTTGATGATTTACGTTTTTTGAAAATCATAATTTTGGTTTTTGATGCGTTTACTTCCGATTTCCACTGAATACAGTATTGATGAAAATAATTTAGAGCATCTTGTAGGCCAGTTTCTGTCTCAGACATGATAATAGTGTCGTCAGCGTATAATAACAAGAATAGTTTAACATATATATCTAGATGTTGAAACATGTCAGATGTAACCGATTGTAAATCTACAATACCGCATACATTGAGAAAAACTTCAAGGTCGTTCAAAAACATGGCAAACAAAAATGGTGACATATTTTCACCCTGCCTGACACCCACCATGCATGGGAAGTATTCTGAAAAGTCATTTCCTACTTTAACACAAGATTTAATACATTTATACATGTTTTTAATTATGTTTAAACATTTCCCGTTTATGCGGGACAGCAACAGCTTTCAAACTAGTCACAAACAGTGCAGATCCCGGTGAGACGGCTCGTCACGAGTCAGCTCATCTGGATCTACACTGCTAGCCAATTCCACTATACAGGCCTGTGGGGTCAAGATCAAACAGACTGATCCGTATTTCCAATATTGTCAGTACATGTTTCATACAACAATGATTTACTTATCAATGACAATTATTAGTAAAACTAGAGTACATACATGTACGTGTTTGTCAATTGACAGGTAGTGTCAGGTTTACTACCGATCAACTACGTGTTCTGCGGCCATTATAGATATATACCGTGGTAAAGGTTTTGGTACATCTCGGTATCACAACATGTATCATTCGTGCATCAGTGTTTATATAGTGCTACAGCAACAAATCTTATCAACCCGGATCACAGAATATTATAATCAGTGTCTACAGTCCACACAATTTACGATTTCGCTTTGAAATGGATGATTGCTATACTATATCATGAAACGATAACACTCACAAGACTGGTGTGATGGGGGGAATTTTTGTTATCGATTCTAGGCGAACGGTTTTGATCATAGATAATATACGAATGTGCTAGCTCGCCGAGTCGCGTGAGCAACAAGGCCTATTTTCTGGGAACATTCGAGTATACAGTAAGTAAACAATGGACTCTATGAAAGGTATCGTGTCAATGAATTTAGGCTAGTTTCATGCAATTATACTGGACACTGCTGAGCACGTACTATTAGTGCAATGGGTGCAAGCCGACATATAGACACACATATAAATGTACAAATATGTGTAATCATATCGGTATGTTGAACTTAATGGAGATCACAGAGTTTGTAATATGTTTGGATATTGTTTACGGATCAGGGGATGGGGTAATTGTCCATTTATGAATGGTCATCAGTAGGGCACTTGCCTTCATTTATCAGGCTAATGTCATACATGACCCTGATGGGTACTTTCACCTCCTTTCAGCGCGTACACGCGAGAGCCAGCGACCCATGTTTTTAACAGTTTTTTGCTCCGTACCAGCTGGCGGGCTTCATATGGTAGCTGACCTCTCAATTTCGTCAGGTGCTCTTGTACAAATATTCCGTCGCCTAGCGATCTTCGTGACTCCGTTGTCTCGCCTTATAGTTCGTACATTTCACGATTATGCGTCGGTTATATGATAGCCCCGGCTTAGGGCGGCCTAGTCTGTGGCACTTGTCGATGTCTGCTGGGCTCAGGTCGACCTGGTGGGCCTGGGTTATATGGATAATTTTCTCCTCACAGAATTCAGTAAAGTTACCCGTGTCGCCTGTGATATTGGAGATTTCGAGGCACATCCGCCTCCCGTATTGGTCCAGTTCGTCAAGCGTGGCATCTGTCGATTTCAACGATTTGCGGAGACGTTCGTTTTCACATTTCAGATCCTTAATCTCATCCTTCAACTTTCAAGTTTCTACATCCACTAACTGGATAAACTGTGTTTTAGGTTCAAAGACGAGCGCATCCTTGAAGTCACGCATTAATGCGTCCGCGACATCTTTAATATCCTATGTAGGAATATGCCGGCGTATTACTCAGCTCTCCGCGTACTTCATTGTCCGCTGGAGTAATCGGTCTTTTAACCTGGTAACGATATGTATTGCTTGTTAGAACCATGATCGGTGTTTCAAATTTAAGAATCAGCCTTCTTTTTATTTCGTGAAATATGGTCCAATATTGAGGGAAAAAAACAATTTAACTTTTATTTTCTTAGTCAGATAATGTCCCAGCTATTTAGCCATATTTCAGAGTCCATTTACATTTCTGTTCCTCCACTTTCTTTTTCCCAATGTTAAATTCCCATAGACAAACCATTTTTTCGTAATGAAATCAGTATTTGACCATAGTTAACGAAGTAAAAAGAAGGGTCATACTTAAATTTTTAAGTTTTAATACAATTTAATAGTATTGAAAACAATGTTGTTTTTGCATTGTTTATATGGCCGTAAAATTCTGGCAGGTTTCGTGAAACGGACAGTATTTCAATGGACTAACGCGACGACATGACTACTACATGTAGAGCCGATATGGTCAAAGAAGAAGCTTTAATAATGGTAAATACGTATTAAATATCCTTTAAATGTGTATTAATTGGTCCCACAATTTCTGAAACGTATACATGTATGTGGCTATATCTGCAGACACGGGCTTGTATTGCAGTGACATTTAGATTTACTCACACTCTGAGGTACTGGGTTAGAGTCCGCAAACATCTGATCGACGATAAACTTGTTGATGATCACGTCCTCGGAGCCATGACATTCAACAACAACGACGCATTGGAAGCAGTTAGTGGCCAGTCTGTTGTTTATGAAGCACCAGTCCACTTTGTATGGGCCATAGGACCGTAAGTGACACTGGACCACTCTGTCTAACTGGATTCGCTGTATAAACATATAAGTACGTATGTAACCAACGTTAGAAAGTGGCATAATACATAGATAATACCAGTATACTGCCTGTTCCAGATTTGTCTACCCGAAACTTTTGGCCATTAAAGACATTAGATATAAGGCTATTTAAATGTAATACTTATTTTTCATCAATAGCAAAAGTACATCACATTTTAATTTGATTGCGAAAATAAAGGTGTTCCTATGAAAATTTAACGTGGGGGGACTAGGGAGGAGTCAAACAGCGAAAACAATTGACAATGGACGCCGTAACATGGCTAGATAGCTTGGAAATGATGTAACTAAGAAAACAAAATTTATATTTTAAAAATTGATCCGCGAATTTTACAGTTTAGCCCCATGGTAATATAGCATAGATAAAATGTATTTTCCCTATAAAATCGATATTTGATGGAAGTTAATTACATAACAAATAATGGAGGGGTGACTTTTTTTTGTTATTGATGGAAAAGTACTTTACACTTAATTATTTGTTTTACCTAATGTATAACAATATTTATTGTAATATGAAAAGTAATACATGTATGCATACATGCAATACATACAGTTTGAAACAGGATTAGAAAACAATCTTCCGCTCTTATGTGAATTCTTCAGGAACATATAGGTGAAATAAAGTGGTGAAATCAGAGTTTACATTTTTACTAACAAAACAAACATTCTAGGAAATGTAAGCATTAAACCATGAGAAGAACGGTTATATTGAGCTGTCCTGGTCACTAGTTGTACTTATTCAAAGTATGTTCATGCGAGATACTGACTACTGTCTGTTTCACGAAACCTGCACAAATGTTACGGCTATATAAATAATGCAAAAACAATATATTTTTCGATAATATTAAATTATAGCAAAATTCAAAAATGGGCTCACTTTTTAGTTCGTGAAATTTGGTCCAATATTGATTTTATTGTGAAAAAAATTTCACATGCTAAATACCGATAGACATTTTTCTAATTTCAGAAATAGTGGACTGATTTTCAAAATGTAACTTTCGTTTTCTTAGATCATTTCCAAGCTATCTAGCTAGGTTTCAGAATCAATTTCCAATTGTTTTCGTTTTCTGACTTCTCCAGGTTCTCCACCTCTTTTTCCCCCTGTTACATTCCCTTAGAGAACTAATTGTTCGTACATGTAATAAAATTTCACGAAATAAAAATGCTTATTCTTAAATTTTGATAAAAGTAAATATTATCGAAGAAAATATTGTTTTTTGCATTCATTTGTTTATATGGCCGTAAAATTTGGGCAGCTTTCGTGAAACAGACAGTAGTTTAAAATATTGTAGTTGCTGGTTTGGGGTTCCACCGTTTTTAATAGCCAAATGTTCGTTGGCAGCGAACATGGAACTTACAGTAGTGTCTGTGGATATCCAGTTTATCAGGCAAGTCTAGGAAACGCGTAGGATTCCTACCGTTTTCGAACCGAGCCTGATACAGTAGATATCAACATACACTAGGCTGATATTCTACTTATCAGGTAACGTTTTTATCCAGACCATCGCGATCGTGCGCGTGTCTTGAAAGCACCACTGGTAACTGGTGAGTGCCTAACGTCCATTCCGCTAATTACACTGGACGTTTGGTCACATACAACGGTACATGTATATATATATGTTGGAGCTCAAATACATGAACCTCGGTATACAGATAGGCGACGACAACATCTGTATATTATTGTATGCAGACGATATTGTGATCCTATCGGAAAACGAAAACAATTTACAAATCATGTTGGATCACATTAATAGATGGTGTCTGAAATGGAGACTTAAAGCAAATATAAACAAAACTAACATTGTACATTTTAGAAAATTGAACCAGCCACAAACTGAAGTGATATTTAAACTTGGTGAACAAACCGTAAACAAAACATCAAGCTACAAATACCTCGGGTGCATACTTCCATATACACTGGATTTTACAACAACAGCCAATACTCTGGCTGACGCCGCAGGTCGAGCCCTTGGAAGCGTTATCAACAAATACAAATGTGCTGAGGGTTTTCCATTCTTGACTTACACAAAACTGTACAATATGTGTGTTGCCACTGTAATGGATTACGCTGCAGGCATTTGGGGATATAAACCATACCACAAATGTGACACGATACGTGCGTTTCTAGGCGTACACAAACATACCTCAAACGTAGCGGTAAACGGTGAAGTCGGGTGGATTAGCTCCGGCATCAGACGAAAATTATCGATGATCCGCCTCTGGGACAGACTCACCTCAATGGACGACCGGCGATTGACCAAGCGGGTATTTATATGGGATCATGCACACGCGCATGGCTGGTGTTCGGACACAAAAACATTATTCCGTCAACTGAACATCAGTGATCTATATGATAATAGAGCAATGGGATTATACTCTCTGCACGGGCTTCTGCAATATGCGGAAACAACATTACGCGACATAGAGGTGACCCGGTGGAAAATAGACTTACACAATCAACCAAAACTTCGAACGTATAGACTGTTCAAAAGCGAATATACATGTGAAAATTATGTTAGCATGATTATGTCGAAAAGTTTGCGTTCATTTATAGCACAGCTAAGGTGTGGCGTACTCCCCCTCAGAATAGAAACTGGCCGATTCAGAAATTTAGCAGTAGACGATAGATTATGCATATTCTGTGATTTGGGCGTGGTAGAAACAGATACCCACTTTTGCTTTGTTTGCCCACTATACTCTTGTATCAGACTGTTGTTTTATAATGCAATATACAGACTATGTCCAGAATTTATAGCAATGGACTATAATGACAAATTCAAAGTTATGTTTACTGACAAAAGACTTATTATAAAAAGTGCACTGTTTATTCAAAACTGTTTCATGTTAAGAAGTGAAAAGTTGTATAAGTAACATACATTGAACATAATTCTACATGTTTTTCTCGTTTCATACTACATACAATCCGTGTGAGCTCGATCCATTTCCGGTTTCCCCAAATGTCGTGCGGACTGTGGTCGCACACTGTACACCGCCCCACCGGGTCAGTCTCAGTGAGCGATTTCAGCTCATACGTGTTGGAGAGACGGGAAAGGTTGTTATTTACTGTATCTGGCATGAAACGGGTAAAATAAACCATGATTATCAAGTATTACGAAGACCGACGCATATTTGTACAAGATACACCAGATAAATACACTCATCGTATACCATGTGTAAGCATTTGACTAATCTCATGCCATAAACAAAGCCCTTAATACCACTGCATATCCGTTTTCGCGTGTAGCGTGCCGCTGGTGGCTGCCCATTGTCACCATCCTATCGGGACGGTCGCAGTGAACAATTACTATTCACATTTCGTACATGTCAAACTAGTCTTTGTCTGGCATGAGATTGGGATAAATATTGCACATCTAGCAAAGAAATATTCAATTGATACAATAAAAAAAAAAAAAGAAATGCCCTAAAAAATTATTTTGTTTAATCTAGTTCATAGCATATACAGATCACCTGGTCCGCATTCGTTGTCAGTCATGTGACTTGGTATCGCTCACTCTGACCCTCACGCCTTTGGCGGGACGGTCACAGTGGCCGATCAAAAGTCATATTATACACGTACATCACATGCACAATGTAAGTGTCGTGTTCTGTGTCCGGCAGGAAATGGATTATTAATTCTGAAATTAAAATACACTTTGGTACAGACAACCAAGAAACATTATGAGAAATAGTATACAACCCAAGTTTAATGCATTAAACACTATACACTCGTCCTATTGACTCATCTCATATCATATACACATATATACCTTATTGCTTTATTGTATCCCCCGGACTCCGTCGGGGGATACTATGAATTTGACAGCGCGCCGCGTCCGCATCCGCGTCCGCGTCCGCGTCCGCCGCAGACGCTTCTTGTCCGGAGCATAACTCGAACACCCTTTGGAATATGTTCATGAAACTTCATACATGCATAGACCACGACCCGAAGGTGTGTCGCGCACAAGAATGACAACTCTTGCATAGCTATATTTTTTAGTTATCTCCCTTTTTTGTTTCTCGCACTGATTTCGTGTCCGGAGCATAACTCCACCACCCTTTGGAATATTTTCATGAAACTTCACACATGCATAGACCACGACCCGAAGGTGTGTCGCGCACAAGAATGACAACTCTTGCATAGCTAATTTTTGAGTTATCTCCCTTTTTTGTTTCGCGCACTGATTGACCATAACTCGACCACCCTTTGGAATATTTATTTTTATGAAACTTAACACATTCAATTAGACCACGAACCGAAGGTGTGTCGTGCACAAGAATGACAACTCTTGCATAGCTAATTTTTTAGTTATCTCCCTTTTTTGTTTTCGCGCACTGATTTCCTGTCCGGAGCATAACTCGACCACCCTTTGGAATATTTTCATGAAACTTCACACATACATTCTTTTTCAGTTTTTTAACTGACTACTAACTTATTACAGGTAATTTATACAGGTACATTATTACATTTCCGTAAACTGTGTTGACAATATTGTGGCAGTATGTGGACCTGTGCAGATATATGTAGATAAATATAGGACTATTAACACAAATTCTGGGCTCCAGTAGCGAGCATTATTATTTTAAAAAAAATTGTATATTACATTTCCGTAAACTGTGTTGAAAATATTGTGGCATTATGTGGACCTGTGCAGATATATGTCGATAAATATAGGACTATTAAAAAAAAAATCTGGGCTCCAGTAGCAAGCATTATTATTTTTAATTTTTAAAAAATAAAAATTCATTTTTTTTTTCAAGTTCTTTTTCAATTTTTGTCTAGTAGCATAAGGTCGTAAGTGCTATATAAAGACTATTATCATATAATAAAACAATTATTGACTAGTGAGCCATAGAATATAATCTGATATTCTATGGCTCACTAGTCAATAATTGTATAATATGTTCGGGCCAGTGAAAATTGCTTTCGGGCTCAGGCAAGTATTCATTCGTAGGAACGTGCGTCCCGTCCTCCCGTCCGTCCGTCCGTCACAAAACTTTAACACTCGGGTAAATGTCTCATAATTTCTTCATCCTTCGACCGATCTGCTTCATATTTCATATACACATTGCTCTGATGGTTCACTACCGCCCTGTGCCAAATTCACGTTCGTCCTGCCCCCGCCAAGCCCAGGGTCAAGGTCACATACTTGGTGCTTCAAAAACTTTAACGCTCGGGTAAATATCTTATAATTTCTGTTTTCTTTCACGGATCAGCTTCATATTTCATATACACATTGCTCTAATGGTCCTCTACCGCCCTGTGCCAAATCCACGTTCGTCCTGCCCCCGCCAAGCCCAGGGTCAAGGTTACATACTTGGTGCTTCAAAAACTTTAACGCTCGGGTAAATATCTTATAATTTCTGTTTTCTTTCACGGATCAGCTTCATATTTCATATACGCATTGCTCTAATGGTACTCTACCGCACTGTGCCAAATCCACGTTCGTTCTGCCCCCGCCAAGCCCAGGGTCAAGGTCACATACTTAGTGCTTCAAAAACTTTAACGCTCGGGTAAATATCTTATACTTTCTGTTTTCTTTCATGGATCATCTTCATATTTCATATACGCATTGCTCTAATGGTCCTCTACCGCCCTGTGCCAAATCCACGTTCGTCCTGCCCCGCCAATCCCAGGGTCAAGGTCACATACTTGGTGCTTCAAAAACTTTAACGCTCAGGTAAATATCTTATAATTTTTATTTCCATTCACGGATCAACTTCATATTTCACATACGCGTTGCTCTAATGGTCCTCTACCGCCCTGTGCCAAATCCACGTTCGTCCTGCCCCCGCCAAGCCCAGGGTCAAGGTCACATACTTAGTGCTTCAAAAACTTTAACGCTCGGGTAAATATCTTATAATTTCTGTTTTCTTTCATGGATCATCTTCATATTTCATATACGCATTGCTCTAATGGTCCTCTACCGCCCTGTGCCAAATCCACGTTCGTCCTGCCCCCGCCAATCCCAGGGTCAAGGTCACATACTTGGTGCTTCAAAAACTTTAATGCTCAGGTAAACATCTTATAATTTTTCTTTCCATTCACGGATCAACTTCATATTTCATATATGCGTTGCTCTAATGGTCCTCTACCGCCCTGTGCCATATCCACGTTCGTCACGCCCCCGCCAAGCCCAGGGTTAACATCACATACTTAGTGCTTCAAAAACTTTAGCGCTCAAGTAAATATCTTATAATTTCTGGGTTTTTTCATGGATCAGCTTCATATTTCATATATGCATTGCTCTAATGGTCCTCTACCGCCCTGTGCCAAATCCACGTTTGTCCTGCCCCCGCCAAGCCCAGGGTCAAGGTCACATACTTGGTGCTTCAAAAACTTTAACTCTCAGGTAAAAGAAAATTTTGACTTGGAATTTGTCTCATTTATTATCAAAGCGATATGTGGGACATCCGTGTTCTATGAACACATTTTCTAGTTTATTAAACTTCACACATGCATAGAAGACGACCCAAAGGTGTGTCGCACGTAAGAATGACAACTCTTGCGTCGTTAATTTCTTAGTTATCTCCCTTTGTTGTTTCGTGCACTGATTTCGTGTCTGGAGCATAACTCGAACATCCTTTGGAATATTTTCATGAAACTTCACACATGTATAGACCACAGCCCTAAAGATGTGTCACGCAAGAATGACAACTCTTGCATCACTAATTTTTTAGTTATCTCCCTTTGTTTTTTCCGTCACTGATTTTGTCTCCGGAGCATAACTCGAACACCCTTTTTTCAAACTACTTGTGTATCTGGGGAGGGGGATACACATGCGCTTGTCGACAAGCGTCCATTTCTAGTTTCATTCCAGGTTGACCGCCGCATGTTGTGATCGTGCATTGGACCGTCCATTTCGGATGGTTCACATGGGCGGTCAAGACATGTGCAGTTACACATTATAATGTGTCGTAATACTGTGTATATGATATGAAATGGGTTAATTACCGTCATATTACCGATTTTCATTACTCATTATAATGAAAGAAGTGACTCGTAAGCCATTCATATGGCTGGGTGCTGAGCAACATATCATACCAATATGCGAACAAAATGTATGTAAATATTCGTGTATGTATGCTTGTTCACATGTGTCACTATAATAAATTATACTACTACTACGACATTATGGTATGAGTCTGTTGTGCCAATACAAAGCTCGTTAACTGATAAATATAATATCAACCAGACAAACCAACATACATAGAGGAGACTAACGTACACACGGAAGTAATAAATAACACTCAGCACACCATGTTAGCAACATGGAGCACGCATAACGGTGTTGGTTGCCACACAAAAACAATCCATCGAACTGTATGTAATACATTACCTGTACATGTACATCTGCCACAAAAATACATATCAATTATGTCCCATGATGAAGGCAGCACGGAACATGTTTAATACAACTACTTCTAACGGTATGTGTGTCATGTGGTTATCATGATAGATTATGTTAGTTTCTTCTCCCCGTGGATTCATCCGTTGGGTATATTGTTTTCTATTTTGATTGCCACACAAAAACAATCCATCGAATTGTATTGAATACATTACCTGTACATGTACATCTATATGTGAAGGATACGTTTTTATGAGATATTTCTTTCTAAACATTCATCGCTAAATAAGTTAAACATAATCGCAGATCGGTAGACACATTACTTTCTCAATTGTATCGGGATTCCGTGACTGGAGAAATGGGGCTTATGGGTTATGTGACTAGTGTAGATCCATTTCTCCTGATTACATCAATGACACATGCGTCATGCTTCTAACAAGCAATATAGCTCACTATCAAACTACATATGCATGAACCCAATTTCTCCAGTCATAGCCATAATTCACCTTTTGTTCAGAATATATTGTCGCTCCGTCAGCATCTTTTCTGTGTTGCCAGTTGTCGCAACTGTCACCGATAAGTGACACACAGGCATCCAGATAGTCGTCCCATTGGACATCATCCGGGAGATCTATCTGCTTGTTCTCGAGTTCCCGCCGTTCCCTGCCCTTTTCACGTTGTCTGAAAGACTAGCACATGTATTGCAATTATTAGAACATATTGGAATAAATTGGTAATTAATTGCTGTTAATACGTTTGAGTCATGTTATATATATGTCTGTAGCAATGAAAAAATAAATAAATGAAAATATATAAAATCAATGAGTCAATATGCGGTATGCATAACAATGTACAGACACGAGACCACTTAGACCATAAGTGGACTGCTTAAGGTAGAATAAAACAATTTTCAACAACGAGACGAGTCCGAGATTGATATTCAGATGAAAATCATTTATGTCCACAATCATGTGACCCGATATTGACATTTCATTGGTTAACTTACTAATACATTTTTATCAGATGAAATGAAATTCAATGCTGAAAACTGCATACAAAAATAATAAATACTTCTAAAGTTAGAAAGCTGAAATATGCGCGTTCCACTATGACATCACCAATGCAATTATCTTCAAATACTATTCATATTAGCACTCATTTATTTGTTCTCGTTTGTATATTACATGTATACATGGACTTGATCTACTAAGAAATTGTTATGATTTCACAAATTTAAGCAAATTTACACGTTTAGAAAAGCCTCTTTTGGGTTTTTTTAAATGTGGAAATTTCACTTTTTAGTTATCTACATAAAAGGTGGAAATTTACTCACTTTGACTTTGAATATTTTCCAAGGATGTCAAATAAGGAAACAAAAACAACATAAATAAATTCAAATATGCATCTTGGGCGAGGCTCTGCCGAGCCCATCCCGTTTCCGTGTGACTGTCGCGCCAGATGTTTTTCCCATTCACGGCACTAACCAACTATTCTATTTATCCCGTCAACACCTACAAATAGCTTTAAAATTAAAAATAAATAACCTCAGCCGCATTCTCAAAATAGGAGAATCGACTAATATGAAAACCGCACATATTCATACGCAATGATTAGGTCGTATTGACAGGAATTCAAAAAATGTTTCACGGCACCGTGTTTCACGGCACAAAAGCACTGTGTTGACGGGATAAATTGGAACACGTGGAAAAGAAACCAGATAGCAAGGGTGTCGCATTGCAACAGATCAGCGAACAAAGGCGTCCACTGACAGAGACAGACAGTTGAACCCGATGAACTTTGCTCCGCAAGCCTACTTCATCATTCCTCAACAGGGACAGGAACAACATGTTTGTGACTGTGACAGGAGAAATGGGGTTTATGAATCTTGCGACCAGCCTGATAACGATCAATATTGCTTGTCAAAAGCATGACGGGTGTTTCATTAATGAAATGGTGAACAGTGTAGATCCTGTTCAGACTGTGCGGATGAACTCTGAATAGTATAAGTAACCCCATTGGAAATACGTAAGGGGCATCATGCACGGTAGCACGTTTTACATTGTTGGAATGTGTTGGATTGACATCACGTTGCATATTTAAATTAAGCAACGTGACGTGATGCTGGCAAACTGGGTTCTACAGGAAAATGCTCGTGATTTTCTATTTTCGATAACCTATTTGTAGCTGTGACTGGAGAAATAGGGCCTACATGATTTGTGGTCAGTGTAGCTCCTATCAAATAGCACACCCTTGTGGCGAACAGTACTGATCCTCATCAGGATGTACGGATGTACACTCTGATCTGGATCTACACTGATCGCACATCCCATAAACCCCATATCTTCAGTCACAGCCACATTTAAGACGGGTACATGTATATACCATACCCAGTAAAAATCGTCCAACGTCTGTAGTTCATCCACAATGTATACGGCGAGGTCCACAACGTTCACAGTGCGGCTCTTTATGGATCCGTATATGATGCAACGTAGCCCCAACGGTTTCTTTGTCTTGCAGATACACACATACCAGCTGAAGACTTTGCTATATATGTAGACTACTCTATCTGGCCCGACAACATAAAATGTGTCAAGGTACATACCATCGTTCATTTCGTTCTTTCTAGTGACTTCTTCAATAACAGGTACACCATCGACTCCTTCGTCAGATTTCATTTTCCAGACCTCCATATCATCGATGTTGCACACACATGGCATTTTGATAACGGCATGTTGTAACAGTGGCGGAAGCAAGTATTCTACTGCAGGAGACACGATTTGTTGCGTATCATCAAGATCGAGTTTCTTTCTAATGACGCTAATGTTGTAGAAACTAGATGCTCCGCAATGGATAGGTCCCTTTTTCAGATCCTGTTTCGAAATTGTTAACATAACCGTGGAATGGTTCAACTGCAGCGTTTGCTTTTTTACATCTATTAAGCCTTGAAATTGAAATGGTGACCCAAAACTATCGCGCCTATTCATCTCCTTGTGGTCGTTACTCTGCATAAGCCGGGATTTGTTCTGCAGTCTCATCATATTTAGTGTGTATATTACAACCGCTGCAATAACAGGTGAAATGAAATGTCACATGTTATCAGAAACACTTATGGCTATAGAGTATGGGAGTTCGGCACGAATGTCGTTTTGATAAAAGAGATTAAACCCATATACTTAGTTGTACGCCTGTGAAAGGAGATATGGGGCTTATGGCTTTTGCGACCAGTGTAGATCCAGATCAGCCTGTGCATCCAAATCAGGATCTGCACTGTTCATAATTCAATCAATGAAACACTCATTGATCGTTATCAAGCTACAAGTTTGTGATATTTGATCAGTAGCCTATTTCACCAACATTACAAAGTATACGTATCTTGCTAAGTACACTTTGAGGGAGAAATTTTCAATTTAAGAATATATTTTTTATTATTATTATTATTATTATACTAAATTTATAATTCTGCACAATTGTAATCATCAAATATACGCAGTCGTTAGTTCTATATGAAATAATGCATTTCGAAAAACATAAATGATTACTCTCAAAGTATACTTAGCAAGAAAAGTATGCTTATCAATTTGGTCAAATCAGCTACAGGAGCTACATTGTACACTGGTCATTTTTCCCATAAATAGAGGATCTCAAACGAGTTTGATTATGAGATTTATGAGATTTATGAATGATATGAGATTTATCAAACGAGTTACGCACAATTTATGCACCGAGACTCTGGCGGATTTTGTTTATCACACGACTTCAGCCTCCAAAGAGCATGAAACTTGGAGATAGCCAATACGTTTCAGTGAGCAAACGCCATTGACTATTTTCGCATATGTTTGAAAATCTCCACAAAGAAAAATAGTTTTAATCCTAGCAATAACATTATTATAAATATGCCATATAACATGTTCCTGTTATTTGTAAACACTTCATACTAACACACGGGAGCTAATTATTGCTTGGATGTAAAGCTTATTAATAAATAGAGGATATTCCATCGTACATTTTGAATAGCGGGAAATAGCGTAAAGCTCTATGTTGAATGCACTGAAACTACTAAAATGGTCTTGGATACATGCACATATTACGATATATATATTTTAAGTTACCTTGGTATAGCTTTTTCACATAAACTGTCTATTATAATTATTAAATGCGAGTGCATACTACCGGGTATCGAGAGATTTCGCGTTACTTTAAAATATCCACTATGTTTTGTTCCTGGTACATGTACATAGAGCCTCGGAATTCCTACGCGTATCCTAGCCTTACCTAACAAACGTGATATCAAAATACACTACTGTCTGTTCCACGTTTGATGCCGACGAACTTTTGGCTATTAAGCACATTAAATTTAAAAAATATTTAAATGTAAGTACTTTTTCATCAATAACAAAAAGTCACCCTCCCCGCATTTTTTTTATTTGATAAAATTCAATCAAATATTGATTTTATTGGGAACAAATTATTTTCCTATGGGAATTTAACATGGGATAAAAGGAGGTGGCGGAGCTTGGTGAGGAGTCAAAAAACGAAAACATTTGAAAATTGACTCCGAAACCTGGTTAGATAGCTTGGAAATGATGTAATTAAGCAAACAATTTAGATTTTGAAAATCGGTCCACAAATAATGTTAAGCCCCCATGTTAAATTCCATAAGGAAAATTGTTTTATCAAATAAAAAGATTTGGGAGGGTGACTTTTTTGTTATTGATGAAAAAGTACTTAAATAATTTTTAGATTTAATGTGTTTAATGGCCAAAAGTTCGTCGGCTGCAAAACGTGGAACAGACAGTAGGCTGATATTGTATTTACCAGGTGACGTTTTATACCAGAGTATGTGCAAACATAACTTGCGCTTAACAGAACGCGGGCTTGTTTACTTCATTACAATGACGTCATCTGATAACGTCATGTGACGTCGCCCGACCAGTGGAACGTCACAGAAAGTAAGTAGTTGTAACCCTGATATTCGTATCTACTCAATGCAGGACGCGACCATTTGTTACAATATAAAACATTTTCGCAACATGCTATGACTTATGACGTCAGCATCAGATTTATATATAATTTCATCGAGCCGGTATCGTATGCCGTTACCAACGTATCTACGAGCACACATAATACATAGTTCGGATTCTGTTCTCCACGCTATTTAACCCACCCCTAAGTAAATCGTCACGAGCCGGCTCATCTGGACCTACACTTTTTGCCAATACCACTATACAGACCTGTGGTGTTGAACGAGTTAAACGTGTTAATACTTTCCGATGTTATTTGAATGCGTCAGTGCGAGTACGCCACACACTGCCATCATTTCCAACTTAACATGAAACCAAGCATAACGTGTGTTTCTGTGATGGATTGGCGAAATGTGCAGATCCTGATCATGCTGCGAATTCACAGGCTGATCTGAATCTACACCGGTCGTAAAACCCAGAAGCTCCATTTCCCCAGAATATAAATAAAATTACGTGCATGCGATCTGAGATTGCTGTGAAATTTCGGTGTCATTTACACAAAGTCGGGCATGTTAAAACGCTGGAGAAATGGTTAGAAGGCACCCGCACAGTCTGATCAGGATCTGCACTGTTCGCCATTTCATTAATGAACCACCCCGCATGCTTCTAATAAGCAATATAGATCAGTATCAGGCTGCATGAGTGTGCTACTAATCTGGATCTACACCGGTCGTAAAACCCATAAGCTCCATTTCTCCAGTCACAGCCACAGACAGTCTACATTCGTTTAGACTGAGGAAACTACTATAGGAATTAATGGCCTTTTTGTGGAATTTATCGGGGTATAAACTTGGAAGAGTCGCGGGAATACTTGACGAAGGCCTGAAGGCCTCGTCCAGTATTCCCGCGACTTTTCAAAGTTTATATCCCCGATAAATTCCACAAAAAGGCCATTCATTCCTTATAATTCCAGCATTTTAAATAAATTCATCAAGAAAATGTGTTTATTTTCCGTTTTCTTAAAAAATCTTTTAACTGCGCCTGACGGTTACGGAAAGTAGTTCGGTATGGGAGTTTACTGGGATATAAATTTTGGACAGAGACTTGCTACGGGTCGGCCAATCAAATGTTAGGGAATTGTGTAAATATTTTTGTGCTGGAATTTTTAGTTAACGAAACATATTATATAGGAAAACATATACGTAGGCCCATTAATTTAACTCTGAGTTATCAGTAGTTTGACTTAAGAGAGCTTGAGATAACGAATGTAGACTGTATATTGTTTACAAAAACGTATGACCATTGTTTACCTATAAATGACAGACGATAATAAGTTGCTGGAGGTCAATCGACGAGTCCAAATAGAGGTAGATCAGGTGTGTTATCATATCATAGCCTCGTTTTCTCATATAATAACTACATGATAGAGTTCACGTGCATGCATGTCAATATAATAGTGTATCTTGGTGCGCAAGATAGACATGTAGTGTGGCTCAGTGGTATCGAAGCGGGAGAATATCCATACCTTGGCAGAACTTTTGTTCATTTTATCTGGTCGAGAGTTCGAACGTCACTTGAGCATTATTTGAGATTAGTTTTCTGCAAAGTGAGACTAACGTTCTACATGTGCATGTAATTTATCTCATGCTTAATTAATGTAATTTGTAAGAGCAACACACATAAAAAAGAAATATATAATAAAATATAAACAAATCAAAATATTATGCGTATGAAAAACTAAGATTCGAACTCACCACCTATGGCATTGATATACGTCACTCTAACCTCTCGACTACATAGACTTGATGACAAAATTCAAAATCAATATTGAAAAGGAATACTGGCACGGGTATATTTACCGGTCTCACCTATTCTGTGTTTTGTTTATGACAGGTTTGTTTGTAAACAAGTAGCAAGTTATCGTCTGCGAACTTTTTGTTTATACCTGCAATAGCAGAGGAGGTCGATAAACTGATCAATACACTTATCAGCGTGGACCGGCATGTTGACAGGTTATACGGTCCGTTGTTCGTTGGGTCAATAACGGAGTCTTCGAAATCCAAATCTATAGGCCCAGCCACACGAATTCCCACTGCAACGATACGTGTGTACATGTATGCATATTATATTAAAAACAACATAATTCTAGCCAAAAATTATTATTATTATTATTATATCTATCACAATATATACTGTTTAAGAATTGGGCCTCTTATATGCACATAAAGTAATGAAACGGGTATAGTAAGACTACTTTAATTGATGAAATGTATTTTATTGCCAAAACAGTAATTGCCCATGGTATATGAATTTAACATGATACAATAATTCCAGCACAAAGATATTTACACAATTCCCTAACATTTGATTGGCCCGTAGCAAGTCTCTGTCCAAAATTTATATCCCTGTAAACTCCCAAGCCGAACTACTTTCTACAGGTGCGCTGTCAGTGCTGTCAATGTAAACAAATGGCTGCCGTCTGTCAAAATAAACACATTTACTTGATGAATTTATTTCAAATGCTGGAATTATAAGGAATGAATGGCCTTTTTGTGGAATTTATCGGGGATATAAACTTGGAAAAGTCGCGGGAATACTGGACGAGGCCTTCCGGCCTTCATCCAGTATTCCCGCGACTTTTCCAAGTTTATACCCCGATAAATTCCACAAAAAGGCCATTCATTCCTATAATAATGAACTGACGAGTGACGAGGAGAGCCGAACTATTTTGCAAAGTGACTCCGAAACATGGCTAGAAATTATTATAGGAATGAATGGCCTTTTTGTGGAATTTAACGGGGTATAAACTTGGAAAAGTCACGGGAATACTGGACTGGCCGAAATTACGCTGTTGACGAAAATTGCCGTATGCTGTTTTTCATTTTTGCTTTAATTCTTAAAAAAACAATGTTTTTTGACAGCACATGAGAATCGTCTGCACTGGAGACGATTCTCATGTGCTGTAAAAACCAGGTTTTTGTCGAGAAATATTTAAAATAGAACATTTCCAGCAGACGACAACCTTAATTCAGCGTAGTAAGGGTTAAAGGTGCTTTACTTTCACGAAGCATCGAGTAGTCTATTTCTAACATTCTTGTGCTCTAGATTTATTAACATTGACGATAACCGATTCTTCATCAAAACGTGATCATTATGAGACAGAAAGCAAAGTATAAAATAAAGGGCAACCTATGTTTTTTTTTAAAAATACGCCGTTCGATTATAAAGATATTAAAGGAAATCTACTGTAACAACAGCTAAAATACATGACGTCACGCCGTTCGGAAACCACGTGACCCCACTCCCTGCTTCTAAATATCAGAAAATAAACATATACAGTGGAATCTCTCTAAACCGAAAACCAAGACAATATGAGCATGGGTTTCTTGGTATTTATCTCAGATGTTAATGTATGTTCTTGATTGTAAAGCACGCACATACGTATCAGAATGGTCACACGCCTGATTTACAGTGAAACATCTCTAAACCGGACAGTTTAGAGAGGTTTCATTGTACCTTAAATCAACTAATTGCATTTACAGCTCTTCAATTCAGGTGGATTTACACACATATTTCATCTCTATACTGAATATTATTTACATTTGTATATTGGAAAAAACATGTATTTATGTTTACCGGAATACATTGTATTCAATTGTATTGAATAAGTAAGTCAATATACTACAGACCCAAAGTACTTTGTATGGCCTTATGCATGTATACATACCATGCCATCAACTGTGTGCGATCGTTTTCGTAATTCAAATTTTCTGGTCTACCATCATGGCGGTCCGAATATTGTATGTGAGCTCTGTATGTATCGTTTTTATTTAATACAATTACATGTACATTGTACATGAAATGTGATTATTTTTCATCATTTCATGCCCCCGCCTGGATCCGCACCTGTATTCCTCGACTAGTGTTACATACCTTTCATTCTAAGTTCTCTCTTCGGGTTGTCTCCCATGTTTATACATGTAAAGCGTTTGAAATCTTTGCAGGTCTTGGTCTGGTGAAAATAAATAGTTTTATCTCGTCAACACAGTGCGTATGTGCCGTGAAACACGGTGCCGTGAAACATTTTTGATATCCTGTCAATACGACCTAATCACCGCGTATGAATATATGCGGTGACTGGGGTTACTTTTTTGCATTTTAAAGCCATTTGTAGGTGTTAACGGGATAAATAGAACGGTAGGTTAGTGCCGTGAATGGGAAAAATATCTGGCGCGGCTCGGAAACGGGATGTGCTCGGCAGAGCCTCGCCCATCCCGTTTCCTAAGCCTTGCCAGATATGTTTTCCCATTCACGGCACTAACCTACTATTCTCTATATATACGTACCCATGTATTATGAATTCTTACAGTTACTTGTGGTGCACGTATACATTATATGTTATAAATCATAGCATAGTGCTCTGTTTAGTTCCGAGTACATCATTTTAATTACATTAAATTACATGATATTACATAAGCGTTATTTATTAGTACTGTTAGCAAATTTGCGTTTAAAGCCTTGTTTGTTTTTATTTCCACTTCGTGGGCAGTGACCTTGGAATTTTTCAAATACACTTTATTATGTGACTTTATGATAATAGTTTAATCTCATATTGTATAATTGACTCTGAATAACACTATAGCGAAATATAAACATCAACTGCAGATTATTGCTATTTCTTATATTTCAGCCAGTAGTTTACAGAAATATACCGGGGAATGTTTATCATTCGTGCACGACTAGTGCACCTATCTTGCACATTACATGTACTGGACTGTGACCTTCGCTCAAGCACCCCCACCCCCCCCCCCCCCCACCACCCTCTGTACCTTATTGAGAGCTTCCGTTAGTCCGGGGAAACATCGCTCGTATTTTCCTATTGCTTGTCTTCTGAACTTAGTTGATGAATGGCGGACATGCGTACGCTGTTTCTCCACAGCGATGTACATGTCTGAAAATACAAGAAGAATACCAGGCTAGTGTCGTTTGATATCATGTTTATCACGCAAGGCTAGAAAACGTGTAGACATTTCTAGGCTTGCCGAAGAACTTGATATCAAAAGACATTACCTTGGTATTCTATTTATCAGGTAACGTTTTATGCTCGAAAATGACCACAGATGACGTCGATATGTTTTCTATACGATATGCATATAATATAAACGTACGGTATGTTTGTACCGTACATACCAACCAATATCGTATAGATATAGCATTCAAATCGTACGTTTATACGATTTTTATACATGTGTATAATTCTGGTACGTTTGTATCGTACAAACATACCAGATTATGGTATATTCATACCATATCCGTACGGATATATCGTATATACGAACAGATATCGTATGTTTGTATACTATTCGTATAGTACGTTTGTACTATACGATGATACGGTACAAACATACCAATAGTATATGATCATACGATATGCTCATTAAATATACCAAATACTATACGATTACGATATGTATACGATATTAGTACATACAAATAGGTAAGGAGCAGAAAAGCGCTACTGTACATGTAATTTATCTCATGCTTAATTAATGTAATTTGTAGAGCAACACACATAAAAAAGAAATATATAATAAAATATAAACAAATCAAAATATTATGCGTATGAAAAACTAAGATTCGAACTCACTACCTATGGCATTGATATACGTCACTCAAACCTCTCGACTACATAGACTTGATGACAAAATTCAAAATCAATATTGAAAAGGAATACTGGCACGGGTATATTTACCGGTCTCACCTATTCTGTGTTTTGTTTATGACCGGTTTGTTTGTAAACAAGTAGCAAGTTATCGTCTGCGAACTTTTTGTTTATACCTGCAATAGCAGAGCAGGTCGATAAACTGAACAATACACTTATCAGCGTGGACCGGCATGTTGACAGGTTATACGGTCCGTTGTTCGTTGGGTCAATAACGGAGTCTTCGAAATCCAAATATATAGGCCCAGCCACACGAATTCCCACTGCAACGATACGTGTGTACATGTATGCATATTATATTAAAAACAACATAATTCTAGCCAAAAATTATTATTAGTATTATATCTATCACAATATATACTGTTTAAGAATTGGGCCTCTTATATGCACATAAAGTAATGAAACGTGTATAGTAAGACTACTTTAATTGATGAAATGTATTTTATTGCCAAAACAGTAATTGCCCATGGTATATGAATTTAACATGATACAATACATGTAATTCCAGCTAAAAGATATTTACACAATTCCCTAACATTTGATTGGCCCGTAGCAAGTCTCTGTCCAAAATTTATATCCCTGTAAACACCCAAGCCGAACTACTTTCTACAGGTGCGCTGTCAGTGCTGTCAATGTAAACAAATGGCTGCCGTCTGTCAAAATAAACACATTTACTTGATGAATTTATTTCAAATGCTGGAATTATAAAGAATGAATGGCCTTTTTTTGGAATTTATCGGGGATATAAACTTGGAAAAGTCGCGGGAACACTGGACGAGGCCTTTCGGCCTTCATCCAGTATTCCCGCGACTTTTCCAAGTTTATACCCCGATAAATTCCACAAAAAGGCCATTCATTCCTATAATAATGAACTGACGAGTGACGAGGAGAGCCGAACTATTTTGCAAAGTGACTCCGAAACATGGCTAGAAATTATTATAGGAATGAATGGCCTTGTTGTGGAATTTATCGGGGTACAAACTTGGAAAAGTCACGGGAATACTGGACTGGCCAAAATTAGCTGTTGACGAAAATTGCCGTTTGCTGTTTTTCATTTTTGCTTTAATTCCTCAAAAAAAAATGTTTTTTGACAGCACATGAGAATCGTCTGCACTGGAGACGATTCTCTTGTGCTGTAAAAACCAGGTTTTTGTCGAGAAATATTTAAATAAAACATTTCCAGCAGACGACAACCTTAATTCAGCGTAGTAAGGTTAAAGGTGCTTTACTTTCACGAAGCATCGAGTAGTCTATTTCTTACATTCTTGTGCTCTAGATTTATTAACATTGACGATAACCGATTCTTCATCAAAACGTGATCATTATGAGATAGAAAGCAAAGTATAAAATAAAGGGCAACCTGATCCGCATTGGCTTCGCTATGTTTTTTTTTTTAAAAATACGCCGTTCGATTATAAAGATATTAAAGAAAATCTACTGTAACAACAGCTAAAATACATGACGTCACGCCGTTCGGAAACCACGTGACCCCATTCCCTGCTTCTAAATATCAGAAAATAAACATATACAGTGGAATCTCTCTAACCCGAAAACCAAGACAATATGAGCATGGGTTTCTTGGTATTTATCTCAGATGTTAATGTATGTTCTTGATTGTAAAGCACGCACATACGTATCAGAATGGTCACACGCCTGATTTACAGTGAAACATCTCTAAACCGGACAGTTTAGAGAGGTTTCATTGTACCTTAAATCAACTAATTGCATTTACAGCTCTTCAATTCAGGTGGATTTACACACATATTTCATCTCTATACAGAATATTATTTACATTTGTTTATTGGAAAAAACATGTATTTATGTTTACCGGAATACATTGTATTCAATTGTATTGAATAAGTAAGTAAATATACTAGAGACCCAAAGTACTTTGTATGGCCTTATGCATGTATACATACCATGCCATCAACTGTGTGCGATCGTTTTCGTAATTCAAATTTTCTGGTCTACCATCATGGCGGTCCGAATATTATATGTTAGCTCTGTATGTATCGTGTTTATTTAATACAATTACACGTACATTGTACATGAAATGTGATTATTTTTCATCATTTCACGCCCCCGCCTGGATCCGCACCTGTATTCCTCGACTAGTGTTACATACCTTTCATTCTAAGTTCTTTCTTCGGGTTGTCTCCCATGTTTATAAAGCGTTTGAAATCATTGCAGGTCTTGGTCTGGTGAAAATAAATAGTTTTATCCCGTCAACACAGTGCGTATGTGCCGTGAAACACGGTGCCGTGAAACATTTTTGATATCCTGTCAATACGACCTAATCACCGCGTATGAATATATGCGGTGACTGGGGTTACTTTTTTGCATCTTAAAGCCATTTGTAGGTGTTAACGGGATAAATAGAACGGTAGGTTAGTGCCGTGAATGGGAAAAATATCTGGCGCGGCTCGGAAACGGATGTGCTCGGCAGAGCCTCGCCCATCCCGTTTCCTAAGCCTTGCCAGATATGTTTTCCCATTCACGGCACTAACCTACTATTCTCTATATATACGTACCCATGTATTATGAATTCTTAGTTACTTGTGGTGCACGTATACATTATATGTTATAAATCATAGCATAGTGCTCTGTTTAGTTCCGAGTACATCATTTTAATTACATTAAATTACATGATATTACATAAGCGTTATGATGTAGTACTGTTAGCAAATTTGCGTTTAAAGCCTTGTTTGTTTTTATTTCCACTTCGTGGGGAGTGACCTAGGAATTTTTCAAATACACTTTATTATGTGACTTTATGATAATAGTTTAATCTCACATTGTATAATTGACTCTGAATAACACTATAGCGAAATATAAACATCAACTGCAGATTATTGCTATTTCTTATATTTCAGCCAGTAGTTTACAGAAATATACCGGGGAATGTTTATCATTCGTGCACGACTAGTGCACCTATCGTGCACATTACGTGTACTGGACTGTGACCTTTGCTCAAGCCCCCCCCCCCCCCCCCACCCCACCCCACCCTCTGTACCTTATTGAGAGCTTCCGTTAGTCCGGGGAAACATCGCTCGTATTTTCCTATTGCTCGTCCTCTGAACTTAGTTGATGAATGGCGGACATGAGTACGCTGTTTCTCCACAGCGATGTACATATCTGAAAATACAAGAAGAATACCAGGCTAGTGTCGTTTGATATCATGTTTATCACGCAAGGCTAGAAAACGTGTAGAAATTTCTAGGCTTGCCGAAGAACTTGATATCAAAAGACATTACCTTGGTATTCTATTTATCAGGTAACGTTTTATGCTCGAAAATGACCACAGATGACGTCGATGACAGAACATGGACTTGTTTACGTTGTGTCATTACATGACGTCAAGTGACGTTATCCGACCAATGGGACGTCAGTTTTCATTTCGTTGTAACCCGGATGTTTGTATCAGGTCAATGCTTGATATAGCATAAGTCAGTACGTATTCGGTCAATACAGGACAGGTTACCTGATACATAGAGAATACCAGGCTAGTGTCTTCAGTTTATCAGGCTAGGAAATGCGTTGGAATTCCGAGGCTTGCCTACCGTTTCTGAGCGGAACCTGATACATTTAATAACAAATGACACTAGCCTGGTATGTCTATTTATCATGTAACGTTGTATGCTCGAAAATGACCACATACTAATGACGTCGTTATCTATTGACAAAACGCGGACTTGTTTACATTGCGTCATTACACTGACGTCATTCGGTAACGTCACGTGGTGTCATCTAACCAATGAAATGTCAGTTTGAAATTCGTTGTAACCCGGATGTTTATATCAGGTCAATGCCTGATACAACACTGTGTTATCAGTCAATGTGTACATGTACTCGGTCAATGCACAGCGAGTTACCTGATAAACTTGTGTATCAGGAAAGTCAGAGTGTATTGAACTTCGATATATCAGGCTCCGATCGGAAACGCGTTTCCTAGCCTAGTCTGGTAAGCTTGATACCACAAGACACTAGCCTGGTATTCTCTCTATAAGCGAGAAATCAGTAACACATACACATGGGAGATGCATTCTGTAAAAAAAGTATAACGCAAGTTTCTAAGACAGTAGACCTTGAGCCTAAATGACAATGTGGATGATGATAAATACGCATATGACGTTTCAAGCAAATCCGACTTACGGTAACGTAGAAACATGTAACAGGTTGACGAAAACCGTACCGCACATCTCGGACAGACAGACAAATGGATGAACACACGAACAGATGGACAGGGTGGCAACTACATACACACCGAGCATTTCCACCAATATATATTAAAGTAATCATTAACTGTTCGCAATAAGTGCAACGTTATATTTAAGCGATGCGTCACGCCTTTCTGTTAAAGATTCGTGGAACGCGCGCCCTGCTACATGTACCGGTTAATGTGAAAGCTACGGTAGTCACATTTTATTCGATATGTATTTTGTTAGGAGTACGTGAACCTATGTTTTATTTATATTATATCCAGTGAATACTGGTTGCAGCTTATGTTAAAGTAGGTTCTACAACATCCATATAAAAATGAAAACTAGCAGACAATGATGGGATATTTGCTTAAATTATATACTAACAATATTGTGTTTATTAAACCATGCATATGACTAAATATGTGTGTTTGTTTGTTTGTTTGTTTGTTTATCAACAGCTAAGGTCATGTAAGGCCGGGCAAACGGGTTCGATCCCATTTTAACCTGCTGCATTGGGGGGTGGGGGGGGGAATCGCAAAACCAGAACGGAATATTTACATCGAGAAAAAATATATTCAGCTCTGAAATTAGAATATCCTGACCTGGTGCCAGGTCCACAAATATGTAGTCTAGTAATACACAATATTCATGTACATGTCGAGATACATTATCTGATGGAATACCTGGGTTTTCCTGGAGAGTTCGTAGTGCATCACGATATGTGTGTCCATGCTTGGTTATCAGCTCTGTCGGAATATTTGTCTGGAAAAAATTGAATAAAGAGCTTGAACATCAAATAGCAGTAAATAGAAACAAAGCCGAAATACAAAACAGAAAATGGAATGGTTTACCGCTGGACTAACTTATTTCTTCTAGCATTCTTTCCCTTAAAATATTTAATCCAACAAAATATAATGCAAGCATATGATCATGCAGCTCGTACTTATGTAATTAAACTGTTTGTTTTCTATGGGTGTATTGTTTGTTACTTCCTCTATTTGTTTGTTCTCTCTATTATTATACATATATATATAGAAACAGGTAACTTCTAATATATATTTACTCAGTAATTTAGAAATATGGAATGGAATGTAATTATGCATGTTACTAGAAATATGTTTTGCTTGTACATGTTTTTGTGTGAAAATAAAACAAAATATATGTATAAACAAAAATAAAGAAAGAAAAAATGCCAAAGGTATCTCTTAACCATTTCTATTTCTATATATATACAGCATATAGACTTTTCCTGACTGAAAATTTCAAATGTTTTCCTTTTTTCTCCACGGAAGTAGATGTTGTGACCATTCATTTGAACCGTCTAGTTGAGACGGTTCAAATGAGTGGTAACAACATTGACTTCTATTGAGAAATGAATAAAATATACAATATTTGTGTACATTTAGATGTGAATGGGTATCACACATGGAATGGGTTGATGGCCATTAGATTCATGCACGAGTCTGACAGAATGTAAAATTTATAATTACAAATTTAAACAAATGACGAAATAAGTTTAAAATAAAAAGCAGCATCATACGGAGCCCAGCATTATTAATTCGTTCCCACGAAATAACAATTCGTTCCCTCAACTAACAATTCGTTCCCACATTTAACAATTCGTTCCCCCGAATTAACAATTCGTTCACACGAAATGACAATTCGTTCCCCCCAAATTAACAATTCGTTCCCTCGAGTTAACAATTCGTTCCCACGAAATTATTCATGGGAACGAATTGTTATATCGTGGGAACGAATTGTTTGAGGGAACGAATTGTTAAATTGATGGAACGAATTGTTATTTCGTGGGAACGAATTAATAAATAAAAAGAATTATACGCCCTCTGCGGGGCTCCGTAGCGTCACAATTGTTTCAATTACATAAACATTATTTGAACAAAACATTTGATGAAATACGTAAATCTGGATCATAGCTCACCTTACCGTTTCTGAAAATTGATTTACATTATTACGACTAAAGTATATACTTTATATGCACTATAATTTCATTTTTACTCGCAAAAAAATCGTCACGCAGGGCTCCAAATAAGGAGTAATTGAGTAGTGTCACTCCATCATTTCTGAAGCAATTGGGTATTTCAAAATTTTAATTGGGTAAAATAAAATCAAACTACTGTTTATACATCAACAGACAGCAATTAATGTACAGTTTACTTCGAAATGAAAACATGTCTTGGCATTTCATTAGAATTGTCTCCTTGACAATTCTAATGAAATACCAAGATGTGTTTTCATGGCAAATAAGAAAAATATGCTATATTTGTGGTCTGTTTATTGTTTTCTGCAGCATCATAAAGGTACCAAAACATTTGTACTGCTTTTTGATACTCGCTACTTCTGATTTCAATAGTTTTTTTGGCAATTTGAATTGAATATAAGCAAATACGCAGCATATCGGGAGCTCTGGTTACGTATTACAGCGTATCATTAACAATATTGCGACATATACACACACATTTTATGATTATTTCACTTGAAAACAATCCTATGGAAAATTATTATTTCCAAATAAGTACATTGTAGATTAATTGGAATGAAGTGGTACTTGGTCTGCAATTAATATTCCGTTGCATAAGCATAGGCAACCATCTACGGACCTTCATGCTCTAAGCTCGAAATGAAACGCACTGATTGTTGCATAATATACTAACTAGCTTAGTTACGCCTCATCAAGTGTACTACATAACATACAGAACAATATTACAATACAAACAAATGTACAATTGTCATTCAATATGAATTGCAAGAGACGACTAATGTCAAATTATCATCATATTCTTTAAATGAAGAGGATAAATTTGCAGATTCATAAAAAAAGTTAATAAAATGTACACGGTTACCTAAAACAATAATAAATAAGATATTCGACATACATGTATCACATAATCAATACACTATTGGTTGCATAAAAACAGCTCTCACATATGTACATGTTAACTCCGGACTATATTTACTCATGTTTGAGTTCACGTGAATAATTGTTGTCCTCTTACCTTTGCTGCAATTCGACAGTTCGTTGCTATGACGACCAAACACATCACAACTAAAGTACATTTCTTCATATTTCAAGTTCTCTTAGAACAAGGCGTACCGGACTTCCAAACAGAGCCGAGTCTGAAAACGACGAGTCTGAACGTACTACAAGAATACAAGGCTAGTGAAGTTTGATATAAAATGTATCAGGCAATTGGACGTAGGAATTCATATACCGTGTCCTAGTTTAGCCGATAAGCTTGCTATCAAAAATCACTAGCATGGTATACTATTTGTCAGTAGTATACTACAGTGGAAGCTCTCTAAATCAGACAGCTAGAAACATATGTGATCTTATTTTTCTTGGGTTTCTTGGTCATTTCTCTCGGTGATAATGTATGTTTGTGATCGCATGGCACACAGCTTTGGCGTAGAATTATCAAATGCCTGATTTACAGTGAAATCTCTTTACACGGGACCTAGCATGGTGTCCGGTTTAGAGAGGTTTCATTGTATAAAATCAATCAATTAAATCCTCTTGCAGCGGGCAATAGAGCGCTTTAACGTGCTGAATTGGGGGAGGGGGGAGGGGGTGGGGGTAATCCCAATATCAGAACGCAATATTTACATTTACATCGAAATAAAATGTATATACAGCCCTGAAATTAGAATTAACATGACCTGGTGCCAGGCCCATACCACACCGAAGTCACTTGGCCCCTTCCCCGAAAATTAATACCAGTAGAATTACTCTTATAAGGGGTATGACCCCGATTCAACTCTCACATACAATATTCCGGTAAGGATGAATCCCGATCATTAATTTACCCATCGCAAGATCCCAACCAACAGCCTCGTGATTGTAATCTGAAACTTCCACGGCCCGTGATTGTAATCTGAAAAGTCCTTTCACCCTGGTGTCCCATAAATAACTAGAATGGACTATTGATATGCTAATTTTGCAACCAATCCAATTGTCACAAAATGGTTTTCAGACTACTTATGAAAACGGGGTGTTTTTGGTCTCACAAATATAAAAATTACTTGCAAAAGGTGCAGGTCCTGATGAGACGGCTCGCCAAGAGCCGGCTGATCTGGATATACACTATTTGTCCAGACCTCTATACAGTCTTGTGGGGTTGAAAAGGTTAATACATGTAACTGTCTCAGTCTTCACACTATTGGCGATAAAGGCATCACGGGATGATTGCAAATAGGCAACCTTTACTATTTTTTCGGACGGCGGCGGCTGACTTATATAAATCACTGCCTCTGGCAATACTTTAAGGAGGCTCTTGCGACAAATATTAACAACATAGTGGCAACGGAAGTACAAATCGTACGCCAGAATATGAATGCAGTAACAGCCTCAGATTTGTATATTTCATTTGTTTACAAAGTTCCACCACCCACTTATTTTTTACAAGAACTGTCAATATTAATGCATTTGTTGGATTTGTTTTCATGAAAACATGAGGCACAGAGGCATTGCTATGGCTTGTTCTATCATTTATAACACCACACCTGTTCATTATCTGAAAATTATTTGAAAGCAGAGTTATAGCCAGCTCAATTGTTCGGTGCAAATGCCCAACATTACATCAATTTCTAGCTCAAACCAATACCTGCAAACAGCATATCAGGCGCCATTTTCGAAAATGTCAAAATCAACCAGAGCTAACATTGAGTTTCGTATAATTATGAAATACTCCTAGAAATACACCTAGTAGCCTGACCTAGTCAAGCCTCACAAAGTCAAGAACTGTCCCATGAGACCCAATCAGAAATACTTATACAATTATTAGTTACACGTTATTGCATATAAATGGTACATGCCCCATCAGTAGGCAAACAATGTTCTTTATATCAGACATCATATGAGACATTTTCTGGCAAAATAAACATTAATTCAACATTACCCCACGTATTAATTGGCATTATTATACATTTTTTATCAGACGTAAATGTCCACTGATACCACCGCGAGTAACTATCAGTAATATAAATATTACTAAATGATTATATCTGTATAGCGGGCATTCGTAGTTTTTATAACTGCTGGAATAGTGACACGATTATACACTTATTTAACTCCTATAATGAACATAATGTGCTTACTGAGTGGGCATGTACCTTTACAATCATAATACGCTACACTTGTGTAATAAAGATGCAAATGAGACCGCTACAGAATACATGTTCGATTACCAAAGTATAGTTTGAATATATGATGGTGTGCTTATGCAATAAACATAATATAACATACATGCTTATTTAATACGATATTTATTAAACTCGATGACTGATTAAATTAAAAAAATGAAACTCGGCACAGGCTTGTTGTTTATTATGAATTCGGTGTACTCGTTTAATAAATATCATATTAATTAATCATCTACATGTATATACAGTGTATATAATTTATGTAGAAGGTTCCCGAACGAAACGAATGGGAAACGCAACGAAAACGATCGTTTTGTAAAACGATATGCATAGAAACGATAATGATTATTTTTTTGGACGTGTAAACGATATTTTAAATACTAGTACTCGGCTTTCAACTATTTAAACGCCGGTGATTTATTTCAACGCATTGTTTTGACACGTTTTCGTTCCTTTAATTTGTAAACGATTGTTTTTGTTGGTTTAAACGTGTCACCAACGAAAACATCGTTTGCTAAATATAAAAAACGAAAGCGATGTCAAAACGATACGTAAACGATAAGCAATCGTTCGTTTGTGGAGCAAGGAACAAGTCCGGACTGTACGATCCTCTATTTATTATACGACTATTTACTGATATCTATATACAGTCGAACCTCCCCGAACGGCCACCTCTATACAACAACACCCTCTCTATAACAGACGCTATTTTATACCCCAACTGGATGATTTCCTCTGTATCTAACCTTTAGACTGATGAGCACGAACATTGTCGTCTGCTGATGCCTTGCCTTCTTTCTCAATAAAAACATGTTTTAACAGCATTTTATAATCATTTCCATTGGAAATGATTCTAAAATGTTGCCAAAGCATGTTTTTGATGAGAATTATCGAAGAAAATAAACAAACAGCGGACGACAATCTTTAATTCAGTATTAACCTCCCTACAACAGCCACCTGTCTACAAAAGCCAGTTTTGCGTCTTCCCATGGGTGGCTGTTGTAGAGAGGTTGCACTGTATTCACAAATTAATTGCAACAATTTGGATTCACTGCAGCAAAAGCCACAAATAGCATTGTCGGAATTTGCATTATACACCATACCTGACATGAGCCAGGGCTCCAGATAAGGAATTAATAATTGAGTATTGTCACTCCATCCTTTCTGAAGCAATTGGGTATTTCAACATTTGAATTGGGTAAATTAAAATCACACTACTGTTTACATATCAACAGACAGCAATTATTGAATAGTTTGCTTCGAAATGAAAACATATCTTGGCATTTAATTAGAATTTCTAATGAAATACCAAGATGTGTTTTCGTGGAAAATAAAAAAAATATGCTATATTTGTGGTATGTTGTATGGTATGTTTTCTGCAGCATTATAATGGTACCACAATTATTTTATTGCTTTTTGATACTCGCTACTTCTAATTTTAATTGTGTTTTTTTTTGCAATTTTAATTGGGTATTTAAGCAAATACGCAGCTTATCTGGAGCACTGGTAATAATTTAACATAATATTTATTAAATTATTTTACTAATTGCATAATATACGAGGCTCTGTTGATGAATATCATTAAGCGCGTTAAATAATGACGACATATTCTATTTATTGCACAAAAAAAAACCCGAATAATAATACACTGACCATGCAAATATATAAAAAAAAAAAAATAGTCCGCAGACGATAACTTGCTACTTGTTTACAAACAAACATGTCATAAACAAAACACAGAATAGGTGAGACAGGTAAATATACCCGCGCCAGTAATCCTTTTCAATATTGATTTTGAGATTTGTTATCAAGTCCATGTAGTCGAGGGGTTAGAGTGACTGATATCAATGTCGTAGGTAGTGAGTTCGAATCTTAGTTTGTCATACACATACTGTTTTGATTTTGTTTATATTTTATTATATATTTCTTTTTTTATGTGTGTTGCTCTAACAAATGACATTAACTAATCATGAGATAGATTACATGTAGAACGTTAGTCTCACTTTGCATAAAACTAATACATGTAACTATGCACATTTCATGTGTGTCTACATGAAGAATCTGGGAGTAAGTAAGTAATTTGTTTATTATCATGAGTATAGTGACATGTGTTAAACGAAACAGGGAATATGTACAATATAATATTGACGAAAACACCGGCCCTATGGACCTATATGTCACTTTCAAATTTTAGGTAACAAATGTATGTGTAAATATACAATATAAACTCGTATGCTCTCACCGATCATATCACAACGAGGTCATACAGCAAGAGTGATAATTAACCCTCGCCGTTTCACTTATTGCCTTCTCCAGCAAGCTGTCATAAAAATAACAGAATGATATCGACAAAAGTAATGCATTTTGTGAGGTTCGAACTCACGACCAGATAAAATGAACACAAGTTCTGCAAACGTTTGGATATTCTCCCGCTTCGATACCACTGAGCCACACTACATGTCTAGTTTGTGCACCAATATACACTATTATATTCTATGGAACGCCATGACTGTCTTATATGACGATAACGTATTTTATACAGTACTAACGTCAATATATGAGCTCATTATGTGTTTACATCGAGTCAAAATGTCAATATATTATATCAGTATGTCTTTATATTGAGTCAAACGTTCAATATATCATACCAGTATATCTTTATATCGAGTCAAAACTTCAATATATCATACCAGTATGTCTTTATATTGAGTCAAAACTTCAATATATCATACCATTATGTCTTTATATCGAGTCAAAAGTTCAATATATCATACCATTTGTCATTATATTGAGTCAAAAGTTCAATATATCGTACCAGTATGTCTTTATATTGAGTAAAACGTTCAATATATCATACCAATATTTCTTTATATTGAGTCAAAACTTCAATATATCATACCACTTGTATTTATATTGAGTCAAAACTTCAATATATCATATCAATTTGTCTTTATATTGAGTCAAAACTTCAATATATCATACCATTATGTCTTTATATTGAGTGAAAAGTTCAATATATCGTATAAATTTGTCTTTATATTGCGTCAAAACTTCACTATATCATACCATTATGTCTTTATATTGCGTCAAAGGTTCAATATATCATACCATTATGTCATTATATTGAGTGAAACGTTCAATATATCATATTACTGTCTGTTTCACGAAACCTGCCCAAATTGTACGGCTATATAGACAATGCAAAAACAATATTGTTTTTGATAATATTAAATGTTATACAAATTAAAGAATGAGCCTTCTTTTTATTTTGTGAAATTTGGTAAATATTGATTTTATTACGAAAAATCTATTTCTCTATGGGAATTTAACATGGGGGAAAAGGAGGCAGAGGAGTTGTGGGAGGAGTCAAAAAACGAAACATTTTGTAAATTGACTCCGAAACCTGGCTAGATAGCTTGGAAATGATCTAACTAAGAAAACAAAAGTTAAATTTTGAAAATCTGTCCTGTATTTTTGAAATTCTAAAAAATGTCCCCATGTTAAATCCCCATAGACATATTCACAGAGTGAAGATGTCTATGGGGATTTATCATGGGGAAATTGTTTTTTCGCAATAAAATCAATATTTGACAAAATTTCACAAAATAAAAAGAAGGGCTCATTCTTAAAATATTATTTTAGAATTGTTTATATGGCCGTAAAATTTGGGCAGGTTTCGTGAAACAGACAGTACTATTTCTTATACCACAACCATTGCTCCATGTAGCATAATAAAGGGGGTTGAATAAATGTTGTTTATATCTGAATTAACCTAATACAGTCTACATTCGTTTACTCAAAGTCGGTTAAGACGAATTCCCTCGTTACGTCGAATTCGTGTCCAAGTCCCGTTTCAGATCCTATTATTTTCAAAGTAACTGGCTACCGTTACGTCGAATTTCGTTACGTTGAATTTTCGCCAATTCGAACTAATTGTTGAGGTCCCGAAAACAGAAATGTGTGGTATTTCACTCTCGTTAAGTCAAAGTGTCAGTTTGTGCTCGAAGTGCGAATTCGCGGCGCCAATTTACGTGATCAAAGACTGGACTTGTACATGTTTACCTGTGTAAAAAAAAAAAAAAAAAAAATTGAATAAGTGCTAAAGGTGATTTCCTCGACACCAATTAAACTTAGCTCATCTCATTTAATCACCAGTGATCAATAACGTCACAGGTCGTATGGGAGTTGCGTCCCGTAACGTGTATGGCACTATTTCGAGGTGCTGTTCATATTTCGTTACGTCGAACTTCGGTTTACTCGAAGTATTTATCGCAGTCCGACCGACTTCGAGTAAACGAGAGTAAACGAGAGTAGACTGTATACCTAAAGTAGCCTAATATACATGAAGTGCCGTTTTTGTCTTTATTGTTTCACCTTTGACCCCTAATCTCGGCCTCTGATTGATCATTCTCAAGAGAAAGTTCAAGAAGGCGGATAATTTTAAAATCAAAATCGCTGTCGATTCATCTGAATTTTGTCCATTTTTTACAGTAGGCTATATGCAACATGTCCGTCATGATTTTAATGCTTATCATGGCAACTGTGGAGTCTAAAGCCTGCCAATATTGAAGTTCATCGTAAAACAATTGAAGATTTAATCAGACACAATGCCGGATACATGATATCTAGCGTGGAAGCCGCCATTTTGTTTTGAATGACGTCGCTAGATTTGTGACGTATGGCGAGGAATGACGTCACAAACATGCCATCACGCACGTTTAGTATGCGGTATAAATTAAATACATGATTAGTGCCGTCGAATATAAAATATATTCGGTTGAGCCTGAGACAGCTTTATTGGGGCGAGCCTTAGCGAGATTGTGTGGCTAAAGCTCGCCCCAATAAAGCTGTATAAGGCTCAACCGAATATATTTTATATTCGACGGCACTAACCATATCTTTACTATATATTGAGTCAACACTTTATGCATTCATTCTGTTAAATTATATAGTAAAACTCTGTGGTGTGTTATAACCTAGTGTGATGAAAATGCCTGTTTCTGCGAAACCAGTGTCGTCTGGCCGAAAGTATCTTCCTTACTGCAACTTTAAATCAAAGGACTGAAAGTCCTGAAATCCTTCGCAGTTGCGACAAAAAGTATTCTCTCAAAGAGTCGTCACAGACTGGAATGCACTCCCTAGTGATTGTGTAAATTCGAACACACTAAATAGTTTCAAAAGTTCACTCAACTCCGTCTGGAAGAAGAGACCCAGCAAATTCAACACGTGAAAATATTGTACAGACATTTTAACCATGATTTAGTTGCGCTCTCCCCCCAGTTTCAAAGACAATTATCCAATTTGACGTCGCTAAAATAGGCCAGTACAAGCCTAGCTTACAAGAAACGGACTTCAACCAAGGTAGAACCAAGGTACCGGGGGTAGGTAGAAAATAAAAAAAAAAGTACTTGCCCAGGTCAAAAAGTTACTTGCCCATTTTTTTTTAAAAATAAATTGCTATTTCCAGTTTTTGTAATGTTGCATCTTATTTATAAAAAAAAAGCTTTTACATATGATCATTACCAAAACGTATGAGACATATTCACTATTATTGTTATTTATATTTTAAGTATTAAATGAACATAAACAAACAAATAGCAGCGAATTTGCTCAGAGGCTTGCACCCTTCTTATTTTCTATAAGCGTTGAATGACATAGATTTAGTTTAATTTATAGTAGCTATGTTTGCATGCGCTGCGTGCTGCCTTAATTACTAAATTCAATGGTTTCGGACCCGGCGCCGACCGTTTCGTCCCAAGCCGTTATGTTCGGCGTTGAAACAATGCGCGTTAACCCAACTGTATACGAGACGATATATGTGGCCGCGTATACACTAGTCTATACTCGCAGTCCTATTATTTGTTAGCCCGGCCGCGTAAAGCCGACAAATAATCCGTGAATTAAACTTGCCCGATATGGACCGTGTTCAAAATCGCTAGAGATTCTACCCGTAACCGTGTACATAGACACTGCTTGAATCTTACTTCCCGAAAATTGACGTAAACTGTAAACAACAAATGGTCGCTGAATTAATACCATTTGTTGGCCGTTATCGATGGAATTAATTGGCAATTTCTTCCAAAAAAAAATCCTGACCAAATCTTTCACTCGCCAAACTGGGCGAGTGCCTGTAGAAAGTACTCGACGGCCACAAAAAGCAATCGCCATGGCGAGCAGGGCGAGTGAAATTTCAACCCCTGATTATTGTATCGATTCAGGTGCGCGAAATGACCTTGTCAATTTGCATAAACTGAAGCCATCACAGGCGCTCGGATTGTTCAACAAAAATAATACAGTCGCATTTCATCACACTATCGGATTATTTAATGATTAGGATGCATGTTTTGTTGAACGGGTATATAATAAATAGGTTTTTGGATTTGTACGGAGATATATTTCGGCGTACTCGTTCGTTCGGCGGAACCTAAAATTATTCAAACTCTAAGACAATGTTTCCTTTGTGAAGTGTATCGTACTGCATTTTCTGTGTAACGTCATTATAGATTAGTTGATGTTTTAAGTAAAATGGACACTGATTAATAATATCGATGGCTCAAGATGATTATTTAAAGCATGCGGTATGTAACTGTCAAAAAACAATGTTTCTGTTTTAAATCATCATCATTTCGCTGTCCAATGTTGGATTTTATCGAGCCATTGACCTATGACTATGTAAACGATTCTGTAATTTGTCGGCATAAAATGGCGGAAACTACTTTTCATGAGACACGAGGTTAATTGTATCATTGCGCGTGAAAAATAATGTACTCAAATTAATACATGTCAGTTTATATTATATTAAATCAGATAAACATTTTGTAATATAAATGTCGTACAGAAAAATTAACAACACATGTATTACACTACACAATATAATGTTAGCTCACTATCAGAACTATTTTTCATGGCGTATAACTACGTATAAATTACATGTGGAGCGGTCGATCATTGCGGTCGATCATTGCGCTAAAAATATAACCTTCCTAACAAAATATTTATTATGAAACACGACAGTTAATATTTTATAAAATCACAAACTGTTTTTAAAAATATAACTGTAGCTGAAAACAAATGTAGCTGGCCAAAAATGTGAGTGACACGTTCATAATGCACCGCTCGCTTTGGAACTCTCTCACGTGGCGTAGCTAGAATCATGAAGCATGAAGTACGTTCGTTGGTCGACAATTACTCATTTGCATAAAACATGTGAGGTCTCAAAAACCGTATAAGGACTATATCCAAGCAAATATGCTTGGATAAAAACGTATGCTGGTGTCATATTATTGAGGTTTTTGTAATATTTGTCAGAAACGGCTGAGTAAATCAATGTTTTCTATTTCATTAATTGGCTTTAGTATTGTAGAACAGAATATCACTGTAAAACCGTGGACACAATGGTATTATAGTTGAATACAAATAAATGTTCGGCTGCGGGTTAAGAAACCCCATAAGTTAAATAAGTTTCTCGGCTTCTTCAGCTACCCTATCTGATTTTGCGTATACCGGGTATGGAAGGTGTGAGAGCCAATTCCCACCCTTAAATATGAGCCGAATGAATGAATGAATGATTTTGCGTTACATTTACATTTTTATGATTTTGTGTGGTTAAACCTCTAACCTGCAAGTACACAAATGCTCACTTTTTTAACAGTGTTGGATAATACTACGTACTGCAAATAAGTCCTATCTATATGAAGAACAAACGACTCAATATAGTGAACGTTTGGCTCAATATAAAGACATAATGGTATCATATATTGAACATTTGACTCAATATAATGACATAATGGTATGATATATTGAACGTTTGACTCAATATAAGGACATAATGGTATGATATATTGAACGTTTGACTCAATATAAAGACATAATGGTATGATATATTGACCGTTTGACTCAATATAAAGACGTACTGGTATGATATATTGAACGTTTCACTCAATATAATGACATAATGGTATGATATATTGAACGTTTGACTCAATATAATGACATACTGGTATGATATATTGAACGTTTCACTCAATATAATGACATAATGGTATGATATATTGAACGTTTGACTCAATATAAAGACATACAGGTACGATATATGGAGCTTTTGACTCAATATAATGACAAATGGTATGATATATTGAACTTTTGACTCAATATAAAGACATAATGGTATGATATATTGAAGTTTTGATTCAATATAAAGACATACTGGTATGATATATTGAACGTTTGACTCAATATAAAGACATACTGGTATGATATATTGAACGTTTGACTCAATATAAAGACATACTGATATAATATATTGACATTTTGACTCGATATAAACACATAATGAGCTCATATATTGACGTTAGTACTGCATAAACGACTGTATCGTCATATAAGACAGCCATGGCGTTCCATAATATTCACATGCATGCACGTGCACTTTATAATGTAGTTATTATGCACAAAAACGAGGCTATGATATGATAATACATCTGGTCTACCTATATTTGGACTCATCGATTGACCTCCAGCAACTTATTATCGTCTGTCATTTATACTACAAGTATACCAGCCTGACATGGCGTTGTTTACATGCTTTGTTTATATAAACAGTGGTGTATAAATAAACATGGAATTCCTGTAGGTATTTCCCTGTTTATTATGGCGCGTCGCTATAGTCATGATCGATATATTGCGATTGACAAAACAGTTTCTCATACTGGAGCAGTGGGTAAACTGGCGGCCAACGGTGGCACTTGATTTTAATTTTGCACGTTTATTTATTTATTTGTTTATTATCTGAAGTGAGAGGTTTATTTTTCGACATGGTGTTCTCCGTAACATATTTGCATTTGTAGTGAGTCGAGGTGGACTTTCACAATAACACGAATCTGCAGAATGCATTTCACAATGATTAGGTTCAAAGTGAAGTGTTTTATAATGTTGTGTAAAAGTAAATGCACGACTGTTTCGGGATGTGTGCGTTACCTCTGGCGCCAAAATAGTAAAATCGCGAAAAAAATGTATGCCTTTGGCAGGATTCGAACTCACAACCGTCCGATCACCAAACAGCAGATCTTACCCACTAGAGCACTAATAGTCCAGTCAGCCTGTATGATCACCTCAACATAATTGCAACATAATTTATTTCTTTACACATGTGCTGAAGATAGCATTATAAAGAACATATCAAAAGTCTAGAAAAATCTAAATAAGGGAAATCCCATAAAAATAACTTTTAAAACTGGTATATTCGACATTAAGACGAATGGCCGTTGCAGCCCACCATAGGCAAACATTTCAAATATACCGTGTGATGACGTATCATGGATTTCTAAAGACGAGTGTTTATTTTACATTATTTATCATGTTTGCCGATAATATCACGTTTATATAATACTGATGTTGCTTTCATACAAGTGTAATTCCCGTGTTTTACAAGTTTATTGGCGTTGTCATGGATTTTCGCGGTTGTCATCAATCATCAATAAACATAAAACAATGTACAATATTTAGTATAGACCTAATCTACCTACTCTGTCATATACAATAATACGTGCTGATAACATTATAAAAGACACGTGATTTAAAATAACAAATAATGCTAAATAAAACTTGCACATTGCATTTTTTTTTTAACGTATGGTGGTCAATTTTGGACATAAGCCAGTTGTTTTTAATATATATTATATATTCATTGCTTATCAATATTTTACATATTCACTTATGTTTGGAAGAATTTTATCCTCCACCCCTCCGCCCCTGCACCAATACCCGGTATGGGGGCATTATAATTTGCAACTGTCTGTCCGTCCGCCCGTCTATATGTCCGTCATATATAGTTTGACAGACGAACCAATTCTACAGTTTGATTCCGATTAACTTCATTTTTTGTATACATAAACATCATCAAGGGCCATAAGTTTGTAATGTTAACATTTTTACATTAGCTCCAATATATCTGGAGAAATGTTTATCCCATCGCATAGCGAAAACTGGATATAGGGATGCAAAAGTCATACGTCCGTTCGTCCGTCTGTCTGACTATCCATCATGTTTTCCATTCTGCTATAACTGCTTTACCGTATGGCAGATTGGCTTGAAACTTCATGTACATGTTTCTCATCATTCATCATCACAGTCGTGCTCCCATGTGCCCAAGGTCACGGTACAAAAACGGTCAAATAATGTTTTGACACTTCGTGTGCATGTCTGTCATCATCCATAGTTTCATTTCTCACCCCAAAGTCAAGGTCAAATAACTTGGAAACTTCCACTTCAGGAGACTGGAGGCAAACCATCAGCATTGTTATGCCAATGATCGATGTAAACTTGAGTGACATGTCGTGTGTATATACATAATTTTGAAATTTGTATGTGGTCATGCATTGAAATAATAATAATTATGGTGTTAATCCGGTAATTACCTCTGATTAACCGCTGTACTGGAAGGCTCTCATCGTGATTATAAATGAAACGGCCAGCAGCTGTTTGCGTGATATCGTATTATGATTAGGCTGATTTCACACAATCATGAGCTTCCTCGGATGTATTGTTCAGCTGATGCAGGATCTGGTCTCTCGGAACTGCTGCCAAATGCCGAACGGAAAAGCAGTAGCACGAGCGGTCATGGGTCATTTGCTAGTAGACAACGCTTTGAATGCAATCCTCGTCTCACGGAGCCAGGACATATGACAGAAATGGTTTGATAATTGAACCCGTCGTAAATGAAGGACCTGTTCGAAGTGAAAAGTGATTGGACATATCACGCTCGATAATTATAGTGCTGAAGCCCATGGCGACATTACTGAAGTTAGCAAAATATACGACGTTCTTCTGTCCGTTAATCTTACTGTTCAGTATTTTGCTAAAAGTGATCTTATTCACGTTTCTCTGAAGGAAAATAGTCATTAAAAGAATATCGAATAGCAGCACTTTGACTTCAGTATATGGAAATGATATACATATTTAAGAACATTTATAAAAGCAGAGCGATCATGTGATAGGGAACTTAATTTTACATACTATCGCTTATAATGTTTCCCTTCTTCGCTGCCACAGGCTACAATCAAAATCGGAAATCAGCGTATGTGTTATTTGCAAATGATGCAAGACCGAGACTACCAACAACAAACTACATCAAACTGTCAGATCAGGACATCATGCTGTTTGTAGGAGCGCCAGGTAATGGGCAGGCTTATATGCGCTTACCTCGTCATTGAATCCGTCTTAATAAGAAGTGTAAATGCAACTTGAGATATGACTAGAGGCAAAGTCATGACAAAATCACAGCAAGCAGAATGGTTAGTATTATTATTTTCATGCGAAGAAATAAACAGTGGCATACAGGAGTTCTGATAAAATCAGTATCACACAAGTGGCCAACACATTGAATGTGGTCAAGCAAACCAAAGCGAGAGACTACAAAGACATGCATTGAAACATTCTCATTATTTATTGTTGAAAGAAATCCGTTCAACGAAGATCATTTGTTGCGAAATATAGAAACAAGCGTGTCATCTGATTCCTCAACAAATTTCGACAGGGCAAAAGAAACTGTGTCGAATGTACTAAACAAAATGTTTAGCAATACTGTAATGGATTATTCGTTCAAACGATCACACAAAGCAGTGACACGTAACACAAAACCTTCAGTAAAAGTAGACAGTGAAGCAATTAATGTCTATCCACAGTTGCTTTTCCAACGACCTACAGTAGTTTTCAGTGGATCGGATGTGACATGTCACACGTATTTAAATACGAACTGTTCAGTATCCCGTCATCTCTATTTGATTCATCGGGTTTTCTAAGACAGACACAAAAACAACAGAGTTAGCAGATGCAATATGGGCCATGGGAAACTGTTGCAACATTGAGATGGAAAACGAGAACGTAAATCATGTGATTGATTGTGGATCTCTATTACACCGTATTCCATGGCAACAGGGTTCTAGATGTCCTGGCATCTGACAGACATATGTAGATTACAGGGTGTGACACTGCATCACGGCTCTTCGGTATATGTAAGGGGCATGCACTGACGAAAGTAATGAATGACGAACATTTAAATGCATGTGCAGAAGTGTTCATTGATAGCAGCGCAAAGGATGGTGTAGTGCGAGCTGGTGAGAGTGTACTTAGTGGATTTTAACGGTGGGGTTTATATCAGGAGGACTAGATACACTTCGCTCCAGAAAATTTACTATCAAAGTCTCGGCAGTACAACGTGTGTACAGGTGCATGCACTGCCACCTACATCAGCAGCAGCGAAATACCACAGCATGATGGAGTACCTAACTGGATTGATTCAGAGATGAACTGGCACCACAGGAATGGGGATGGTTTGTTGTAAAACAAGATACTTCCTAGAAATACATATTTTCCACCTGCTTCCGAAAGTCTCCTGAAGACTATCAGGTGTAGCTGTAAACTGAAGAGCGATACAAAACGTTGTACATCCAGAAAACATGGATTTGGATGTTCCACAGGATGCGGCAAATGCAGAGGTGTGGCATGCACTAACTTTACAAACCTCAGTTAGTCCGACCTATTGAGTAGACTTATAACCCAACTGACATATTAATACAAATGGACAATCAAACTGAGGTGAGTGAATTGATTTGAAGAGCTAATTATCTCTATTTCAAACTACTTATAGCATAGTTTACGCAGGAAATATGTGATATTACACATTGAGATAACGAGTCTCCACCTGAGATGTTATGTTTGCAATTTTTTTGTGAATGAGCGAGTTTTTCGTGCACGTGCTATTTTGGCGGCCATTTTGAATTTTAATGTCAATGACAGAGCAATTCAATTCATATATAGTATCATTATCAGAGGTGTTTACCTTTATCTATGTATTTGAGCACTGTACATTGTGCCAACAAATATTTACAAATGATATGACAAAAGTAGCGTGATATATCTGTATACGACGGCCATCTTGGATGTATGCAAATTAAGCTGGTTTCCCCTGCTTCTATTTGTCTAGACTTTTAGTATGTTATCTGAAACACTTCACAGACACATATGCAAGTAAAATAGTTTCTGTTGCAATTTTGTTATGGTTGGGCTACAAATTGATATAGGCTGACTGGTCTATAAACGATGTTACTATTATTAGCAATTCTATCGAATGTTAATGCGTTTACGCTGGTATACAAATACCATGTCTACAACATATGACGTAATCGATTTAAAAATAGCACGTATTTACAATAATATTTACAATAATAACGCGCCAGCTCAAAGCGGTACACCTCTAGCTTCCGGTATTGTCGCGGGTTCCGCGTTTTCGCGTTAAACACTATTTCCGGCATAAATAAGTAACCGCGCCACCTACCGGTTGTTTACATATGCAAATGTGTTGCTAGGAAGTTGAATTTCCACCAAATCCAGAAATAATATAAAAAATGCGACGTTTCCTGGTAAGTATTGTACGATAAAACTACATCACAAGGAAATGAACGGAAACACAATTTGCAGATTTACCCCACCCTAAAGAAAATACGCTCTTGTTCAAATTATTAATGATTTTACAAAGTTTGATATTTTCCGTCAGCGTCTACATCTCAAAATATCGCAATACGTTGTTATTATCATGTGACAAATTCAATAAACTACAAAATTATTGCAAGTTCGTAATTCCATATTTTTACTCATTTTTTCACCTGCAACAATCTGTCATGTTTGTGCATAATGTTTATATTTGCTTCGAAATTCCATGTAGCTCGGAGCAAATGATTTCCTAGAAATTCTAAAAATAGTAACATATGTTGACAAAACTATGGTGGGCTGTTGCTTGTCATAAACGATTCTGAAACAGAATTGTACAGCACATTATAAACAAAACAAATTATTTTTTTCTTGAAAATTAAATTATGTTGCTTCACTTGGGAATAATAATTATAAAATATTAGCTAGATTTACCATACACTGGCATGCCAATTGCAGATGGAACCACGGGCCACAACCACATATGACAAGGCCAACGACTGTCGAGCATTTGATAAAACATTGTCAGGAATGTCAGTGTATAGGGCCGCACGGGTGTATGGTGTGCCAAAGTCCACTTTACGTGATATAACGCGACTGAATGTGTCGGTAGATGCTGTAAAGGGGCCAGAACGGATGTTGACAGCGGAAGAAGAAAAGTAGCTTGTAGAACATGTGAACATGGGCGATATTGGTTACGGGTATTGTAAAATAAATATCCAGTATATGGCAGCTGACTTCTGCAAATCCCTGAGGAAGAAGGAAAAGGCCGGAGAGAAAATGAGTAACCACTGGTTTTATTCCTTTATGAAGAGATGGCCTGACTTGAAGATTGTAAAGCCCCAGAAACTGCAAATAGCAAGAGCGAAGAGTACATCGGCTGAAGTCATGACCAACTATTTCAGAGAACTTGGAGCGGAAATTGAGAGCGAACAACCTGCTGGAGTCCCCCGAACGGATATATAATGTCGATGCGACTGGTATCAGCACCGATCACACACCTCTCAAAATAATTGATGCGAAGGAGACAAACCCACAAGCTATTACATCAGCCAGATCATCCAACGTTACAATCATTGCAGGGGTGAACGCCATTGGAAATAACATTCCACCATTTTATTTTTTTCCTGGCAAGAGATGGACGGATGAACTTATGAAGGGAGCGCCATCCGGATCAGCTGGAAGGATGTCTGAGAGCGGTTGGTCCAACACAGGAATTTTTGAGACGTACGTGACGGAACACCTTGCCAGACATGCTCACATTGAAAAGGAAGACAAAGACGGACCGGCCACATTAACCCTATATGACGGTCACAAGTCGCATTTATCATTGACTCTTACAGACTGGACCAAGAAGAGAAATGTTATCTTGTTTGTTCTTCCTCCTCACACAAGCCATCTCACACAGCCCCTTGACGTTGGAGTATTTGGTCCTCTGAAGTCCCACTACAACATTGAGTGCCAGTCATATCTTCATACAAATCCAGGGGTATCCATTTCCAGGTATGAGGTGGCAAGCTTGACAGCGAAGCCATATCTAAAGGCTGTGTGTCCAGAAAATGTTATTTCTGCATTCCGGAAATCTGACATCTGTCCTTTCAACAGCAGCGCCATTTCAGCATCACAGACAGCACCTGCAGGCATATATGTTGATGAAGCTACCAAGAACAATCCATCTCCGCCAGCAAAGTGTGATTACCAACACGGACACCAGGAACAGCAGATACAAGACCACCAAACTGAAGACCACCTGTCACAAGATCACCAGACCGAAGACCATGCGACCCAAGATCACCAGACCAAAGAGAAGTAATCAGCCCTATGCCAGTGAATGACACTCCAGCAAAGGCACCAGCTATCAACAACAATGGAAAGTCAACCAACTCATCTGATAAAACAAAGACACAGCAACTTAAATACCTCCTTGATGCCAAGAAAATTGTTACTGTTGTCCAAAGACCCAAGAAGCGGTTCATTCCACCATATACTATCTCTGGAAACCTGATGAAAAAAAACAATATTGACACTCTCACTGTACAGGCAAAGAAGCGAAAAGCTGACACAACCCCAAAGACCACAGTAAAAGGGAGACAACGCATACCAAAGCCAAGTACATCAGGAACAACAGCAAAGAAGAACAAGAAAGCCACCCTAAGTGAAGACGTTTCCGACATGGACTCTAGCGATGATGAAGAAGTATGCTGTGTTTGCCACATATTTCAGCCAGAGGAGCTGCGCAACTGCCATCAGCTTATAAGTGTGAAATGGGCTCAATGTGACATCTGTGGGCACTGGACCCATCTGCAGTTGTGCACACCAGTGAGAGTAATCAGGAGAGGCATGATGTTTATTTGTCCCCATTGTTAAATACCATTTTAAGTTTTAAGTCATAGTTTATTGTTCAAATTACCAATATTTACCTGTTCACAACATTCAAAATGTGTTAATTTTACATTGCATGATGCTTTGGTCCAATTTTCCTGTTGTCATACTTTTTTGACAAGTTACCTTAATGTTGTGTTACCCTGAGCATACACACGTGTAGCCCACCATACTACATCACAAAAATGAACAACGAGATTACCGCGAGATTATGGAACTGGGTCAAGATGGCGACGACTGACAGGTGACTTTCCGTTATGAAGGTTTCGACTAGTTTTCAGCCGTGTATTTTACGGAATTTGGACACAAATATATCTATCACATGTGGAGGTAAGTAACCATCAATAAATTTTCATGATTTGTGGTGTTTGTTTATGTATAATTGACATTTGAAGCTTTAGTACCTCGGAAATACGGACCTGCTGTCTACAATTAACAGAGCGTATTATCGATGTGTTATCTACAGTCTGTTTCACGACACCTGCCCAAATTTTACGGCTATATAAACAATTCAAAAACGATATCTTTTTCGATAATATTAAATTAAAGGAAAATTTAAGAATGAGCCTTCTTTTTATTTCGTGAAATTTTGTCAAATATTGGTTTTATTACGGATTTCCCCATGTTAAATCCCCGAGTGAAGATGTCTATGGGGATTTAACATGGAGAAATCTTTAGAATTTCAGAAATACTGGACCGATTTTTAAAATGTAACTTTTGTTTACTTAGTTAGATTATTTCCAAGGTTTCAAGCCAGGTTTCGGAGTCAATTTCCAATTTTTTTCATTTTCTGACTTCTCCCAACACTCCTCTACCACCTTTTCTTCCATGTTAAATTCCCATAGACAAATACATTTTTCGTAATGAAATCAATAGTTTACCAAATTTCACGAAATAAAAGAAGGTTCGTTCTTAAATGTTGATAAAATTTAATATTATCAAAACAAATACTGTTTTTGCATTGTTTATATGGCTGTTAAATTTGGGCAGATTTCGTGAAACGGACAGTAGTTAACAACAATATGATCGTAATACATATTAACTATCAAAGTCCACTTTGAAATACAAATAAATGTGTCAAATTACAGTAAGTCTTAAAAGCAAAATGAAAATGTAAAATATACTTACAGAGCCGCATGTAACTCGGACTGTAACAGTTGTGTTAATGTACATTATTATCTTATATTTAAGGGTATGAATTGGCTCGAGGACCTTCCAAACCCGGGCATTTGAGCTCAAACATTTACTAATATCTGCCATACGAAAATTACGATAGCAATAAAGTGATACTATATTCATTCATACATTCGGCTTATATATAAGGGTGGGAATTGTTAATGTACAAGTACGCAAGCGTTATTTATAGATAATAAATACACAAATAAAACTCGCGAATGTAAATAACTGTTTGGAAAAACCTATCCGTGCTATAAACTCGATTAATCTATATTTAGATCGCGAGAAATCCCATTGGCAAGTAATAGCAAGGACGGATTCAGGTGGGGGGAAGTCCCTTCACCTGCCATGAACATCACGCTGTAAAGACTAAAGCTTGGTTTATATGGCGTACAGCGAAAATTTGTCGAAGGGTCCCAAAGGTTTGTTTGTGTTTGTTTGTTTAATGGTGTTTAACGGCCTATCAATAGCTAAGGTTATTTAAGGCCGGACCAACGGGTTCGAATGTCGGGTATGAAAGTTGTTCGACCCGCATTCAGCCTGCTGCATTGGGGGTGGGGGCGGGATCACACAATCAGAACGGAATATTAAAGTTTACAGGTTCCGAAAGGAAACAACGAAAACGAATGTAAAACGAAGTGAAAACGACCGTTTTGTACAACGATATGCATAGGAACGAATATAATTTGGTTATTTCCGTCAAGTAGAACTCTAGTTATTGCGTGGACAAGCTGTGCCAGCCCACCCGCCAGCCCGTACAAGCTGAACACGTTATACGTCCTGCTTTTTTTTCAAATGGACGTATAAAACGAAACGATGTGAAAACGATGTGTCAACGATATGCAATCGTTCGTTGGTGGAACCAGGAACAAATCCGGATGTAGATACAGTGGAACCTCTCCAAACAGAACACCCTGTGAGGTCCATAGGGTGTCCGGTTTGGAGATGTTTCACTGTAAATCAGACATGTGAGCACTTCGTGATACATTCTAGTGTTTTGCAATCATGAAAAGGCATCGTAATCGTACATAACAGCGAAACACATCTAAGGTCTAAGGTAAACACATGTATTGTCCCGAGTGTCCGATTTAGAGGGGTGCCACTGTAATAGGCTATTAATATTTTGCGATGGATATGACAGTATATTATGTGGTTGTGTTGGAGAAATGGGGCTTATGGGATTTGTGACCGCTGTAGCACTTGATAAAATATCACACTCCTATATGCGGAATACGATATATATTGCTCGTTAGAAGTACAGGCTGATCTGGTTCAACACTGGTCAAAATACCCATAAGCGCAATTTCTCCAGTCACATACAATATAACCTCTCGAAACCGGACACACAGGCAGTCACTGTATCCTTAATTTCATGGGACAGCCGTTATCATAATAAATATACACAAATGAAACCCATGATGGGTTTCATTTGTGTATATTTATTATGATAACGGCTGTTCAAGTTCGCAAAGCACATCCGCACACGTACTTGGCACATAGTCATATGCGTGATTTACAGTGGAACTTCTCTAAACCAGACCTCCCAGATTGTCCGGTTTAGAGAGGTTCTACTGTACATATCTTCACATTCTGTGTTTTTTTCTCCAGAAGATTTCCTGTGATTTAAAAATAGAAAACAAATATGTGTTTTTTTATAGAATTTTACAAACATAGGTTATCGAGGGATATCCCGAGTGCTAAATATAGATTATTATTTTATTTATAGCACTGATAGGATTTGGACTTTCCTATGGAAGCGTCCTGATGTCAATGCTAAAATATTTGTATCTCCTAATTAGGAGATACTAACTCCTAATTAGGAGATACTAAGTCCTAATTCCTAACTATGAGATAGTATCTTCTAATTAGGAGTTAGTATCTCCTGATTAGGACTTACTATCTCCTAATTAGGAGTTAGTATCTCCTAATTAGGAGATGAAACTATTTTAGCAATGAAAGTGAAGGGAAGGTAAACTGTGTACATTTCACGTACATGTATTTATGTTTAGAAACAAGCAAAATGTCACAGGAAATACGGAGCCCCGCAGGGGACATGGATTTTTTTTTTTTTTTTTTTTTTATATTTATTTTATTTTTAGTCACAAGCATACATGTTACATAATAGGAAATATATGCATGTATAGTCACTGGAGTGTGCATGACAGCAGGGTACGATTATCTTAATACAGTGGAATCTCACTATACCAAACACCACGGGTACCATCGGCGTGTTCGGTATAGAGGTTCAACTGTACAACTCGTGTACATCAAAGCCCCGCTCTTCCAACAGGTCCAGGCTGTGGACCTGACAGCTGGTGATTGATTGCTTACAGTGGAAAACTCGCTATACCGGACAACCTGGCGGTACCTATGGTGTTATGTATAGCGAGGTTCCACTGTACTTGCATTTTATGTAGCCGACTGTCATGAACACAATATATAACAGTATCATGGTATCTGTCTATACTATCAGTAACTGCTAACACCTACTTCAACCCATTCAACACCAAACGCTAGTTTTAATAGTTATAGCGAACAGTATAGATATATATGGATGAAACAACTCGATCATCCCATCAGAATCCTCACTGTTATTTTATTAGATAAAAATATTACATTAAATGTCTCATTCCGATTGCCAAGTGTGAAATGAGAATGAGTATATTTTAAAGTCCCAGCAACAGCTATATGTAAGGGCCCATAAGGATGGAATTAAAGTTGACGTTTCATTCGACAGACTAGTTGGATGGAAATATTATCAAAATATTTACATGTCCTATGGTAGGTTTTGAATCCACAGCCCATCCCTGACTAGTGTGAAAGGGTTGAGACAATATTAGCAACAAGCAGCATGACACAAGTAGTAAGAGTTGTATGTCTGAACGTAACGTTTTTCATAGGAACAAAAAAAAACAACGAAAACGGGTATTGTTGACTTTTTTGTTATTAATTCGTTCCCACGAAATAACAATTCGTTCCATCGAATTAACATTTCGTTCCAACGAAATAACCTCGAATTGACAATTCGTTCCCACGAAAGAACAATTCGTTCCCACGATATAGCAATTCGTTCCCTCGAATTAACAATTCGTTCCCACGAAATGACAATTCGGTCCCTCAATTTAAAAATTCGTCCCACGATATAACAAAGTTAATTCGAGAGAACCAATTGTTATATCGTGGGAACGAATTGTTATTTCGTGGGAACGAATTGGTAAATTCAGGGAACGAATTGTTAATTCGTGGCATGGGAACGAATTGTTGATTCGTGGGAAAGAATTGTTAAATTCAAAGAATGAATTGTTATTTCGTGGGAACGAATTAATAAAAAATAATTATACGTCCTCTGCGGGGCTCAGTCACGGTATACACCTAATTGTAGCTCAGAAAACCAAATAAACGTCACTAAAGGCCATTTCTATAAACCCGTGACGAACAATATACAGTGGAATCTCTCTAAACCGGACACCCTGACATATGCCTACTTCAAGACACGCGTGATTGCTTTGTGATCATGAACTTGCATTATCATCGGAGATAAATGCCAATAATTCCAGCACAAAAATATTTACACAATTCCCTAACATTTGATTGGCCCGTAGCAAGTCTCTGTCCGAAATTTATATCCCAGTAAACTCCCAAGCCGAACTACTTTCAGTAACGGTCAGGCGCAGTTAAAATAATTCTTAAGAAAACGGAAAATAAACACATTTTCTTGATGAATTTATTTCAAATGCTGGAATTATAAGGAATGAATGGCCTTTTTGTGGAATTTATCGGGGATATAAACTTGGAAAAGTCGCGGGAATACTGGACGAGGCCTTAAAAAATTACAATTTTCGAGAAAATAAAAAAAAAAAAAATGTTTGTTTAGATTTTTTTTCGAAAATTGTAATTTTTTATCGCTTCGTCCAGTATTCCCGCGATTTTTCTAAGTTTATACCCCGATAAATTGTACAAAAAGGCCATTGATTCCTATAATGAAACCCATCAAAAGTAGCACAGCTTGCCTTTCTCTGTGCCTGGTTCTACTGTACACATTTTATTACTGAAAAGAAAATATCTCGGTCTTAGCGAAATTTGCATTCGGGTCTATTTCCACAGTAAACGCAACAACCATTCGTTGTATTCCTTAATATGGGTTGTTGCGTTTACTGGGGGGGGGGGGGTGGTGGTGTACAATACATTTGGTCTGTTTAAAGTGCGTGAAGTCGGAAGGACTCCTCGCAAACGTTAAACAGACCAAATGTATTGTACACCCCAGTAAAAGCAACAGCTCATGGTTTTATTACTTATATTTACACTGCATTTTCTGATGTAAATAACCAGATATGGCGTTAAAATTAAGAATAATATTGTATTGGGGTGTACACGCAGTACGTCGGTTACACATAATATGTACGAGGATAAACACACACATTATGTGTAAATATAGATTCTTACCTAAGCATATGACATGTTCGTATTTTTAACTTTACCTCGGATATAATATAATACCTACGGAGCCCCGCAGGGGACATGGCTTTTGTCTAGTCCGCTTGAGGAAAGCGAGACATAGTGATCACAATGACGTCCAGATGTCCGTCCGTTCGTCAGTCCGTCCGTCCGCCCGAAATGTGCGTTAACATTTTTAAATACATTGTATCTCTGCAATCCTAAGTCACATTGACTTGAAACTTCAAATGTTAATTATTCATCATCCATATATTCATTCTGCCACTATTGCGGCCCCTGTGCCCAAAGGGAAGGTCAAATGACTTAAGAAGATTGGGTTAAAGTTTGTGTCAAAATTTGCGTTAATGTTTTCAGATACATTGTACTTACTATCTCTGTAACCGTAAGTCAGATTTGCTTGACACTTCGTATGCTTATTTGTCATCATACATATAGAGAATAGCAGGTTAGTGTCGTGAATGGGAAAATATCTGGCAAGGCTTAGGAAACGGGATGGGCGAGGCTCTGCCGAGCACATCCCGTTTCCGAGCCGCGCCAGATATGTTTCCCTTTCACGGCACTAACCTACTATTCTATTTATCCCGTCAACACCTACTAATGGCCTTAAAATACAAAAAAAAAATCTCAGCCACCGCACATATTCATACGCAGTGATTAGGTCGTATTGACAGGATATCAAAAATGTTTCACGGCACCGAGTTTCACGGTACATACGCACTGTGTTGACGGGATAAATATTCATTCTGTGTCCCCATTCATGTGGCCCCTGTGCCCCAAGATCAAGGTCAAATGACAGAAGTTTGCGTTATAATCAAATCTGCGATAACGTTTTTACATACCTTATATCTCCACAAGCATTACTCCAATTTACTTCATACTTCCAATACTTCGTTTTCATCATCCATATTTTCATTCTATAGCCTGCCCATGTGGTCCACATGTCCAACGTCAAAGTCAAATGACTTTGAAATTTGTGTTAAAGTTTTTACATACCTTATATCTCCACAAAACTTACTCCGATTTACTTCAAATAATTCTTTATTACCATCCATATTTTCATTCTATATGCGGCCCACATGCCCAAGATCAAGGTCAAATGACTTTATAATTTGCGTTAAAGCTTTTACATACCTTATATCTCCACAACCCTTAATTCAAACTTCAAATAAATACACTCTGAGATCACCAAATGCCTCGGCAGGCTCGACATGCAGGCCGCGGCCATCTGGTTTTTATTAATTCGTTCCAACGAAATAACAATTCGTTCCCTTGATATAACAATTCTGTTCACACGTGGGGACGTTATATCGTGGGGACGAATTATTATTTCGTGGGAACGAATTGTTAATTCGTGGGAACGAATTGTTAAATTGAGGGAACGAATTGTTATTTCATGGGAACGAATTTTTTTTTCGTGGGAACAAATTAATAATAAAAAAAATCATTATACGTCCCCTGTGGCGCTCCTTATACTGTGGATATGTTACAGACGGTCAGAGAAATACAGGCATAATCAGGGTCTGATCCAGGATTTGGATCTAGAGGGGGCGTGGATTCATAAAATTCAACATTTTTCTTATGTCTCATCAAAAGTATATGTTGTTACCACTCAGTTGAACCGTCTCGACGAGACGGTTCAACTGAGTGGTAACAACATACACTTTGGGTGAGAAATAAGGAAATAATCAGATAATTCCACGTACAAAATAGGTTAAGCTAAACTCTACCAATTTTCGTCTGGATTCGCACCTGAGAATAACAGTTCCCGCCTATTCTGATTTGGTATTCATATTCGCACCTTTTATTTGCAAAATCCCAGAGTATGAATCTATAAATAGTGATTACGTACCGGCACATTAATGTAACAGTCCGAGTTACATGCAGCTCCGTAAGTATATTTTACATTTTCATTTTGCTTGTAAGACTTATTGTAATCCAGTTGACACATTTATTTGTATTTCAAAGTGTACTTTGGTGGTGAATATGTATTACAATCATATTGTTGTTAACTAGATAACAAATCGATAATACGCTCTGTTAGTGTTAATTGTATGTGCATGTTCAGTGTATTCAAGTTCGTTTTATTTATTTCTTTTCTTTTGCAATAAATAGAATATATCGTCATTATTTATCCAAGGTGACACCGAGAGCCTCGTATAGTACATGTATACAATTAGTAAAATAAGTTAATGCAAATGTAAATATTATGTTACATGTTATTTTGATTTTTTTCTCAATCCATGTTGCTGCAATTAATGTGTGAATACATGTATATACATATCAGTAAGCTACTACTGTCTGTTTCACGAAAGCTGTCCAAATTTTACGGCTATATAGACAATTCAAAAACAATCATTTTTTCGATAATATTACATTAAAGGAAAATTTAAGAATGAGCCTTCTTTTTATTTCGTGAAATTTGGTCAAATATTGATTTTATTGCGAAAACAAAATTTCCCCATGTTAAATCCCCATAGACATCTTCACGGAGTGAAGATGTCTATGGGGATTTAACATGGGGAATTTTTTTTTGAATTTTAGAAATACTGGACCGATTTTTAAAATTTAACTTTTGTTTTCTTAGTTAGATCATATCCAAGCTATCTAGCCAGGTTTCGGAGTCAATTTCCAAATTTTTTCGTTTTTTTACTCCTCTCACATTTCCTTATGCATCAGTCAATGTAAATAAATCGCCGGGGGAGGGGCGGGCCTTTACCGGGGCATACCCCGGGGCTTTTACCTTTCATGATGCCCCGCACTGCGGGGACTTTACCGGGGCTTTAACTGTTGCTAAGAAATTGAGCGGGGACATACCCCGGGGCTTTACCGGGCCTTTACCGGGGTTTTAATCAGACTGTTATCAAGATATGTACATGTATGTTTTACCTGAATACTGTTGTGTGGGAGGGGTGACATGGGTTTAAACTGTTTAATACGATCTACTTTCACTGTGGACTGTTTAATACTGGCAAATTTTGTTTAATATAAACAAAATTGTTTCAAATAATTCCTCTGTTTATATTGCACTGCCGTTATCCGTTATCCGTTATCCCAGCCCCCCCCCCCAACACGTGGAAAATTCTGAGACATTCCCCCCCCCCCCCCCCCCCCCCCCCCCCCCTTCCCCCCCCCCCCCCCCCCACACACACTGAAGGAAAACCCGAGACCCCCCCCCCCCCCCTCACCCCCCCCCCCCCCCCCTGGAAAGTGATTCATTACCCGACCAACCCTGGAAAATCACGAGACCCCCCCCCCCACCTGGAAAGTGATTCTTTACCCAACAAACCCTGGAAAATCCCGAGACCCCCCCCCCCCCTGGAAAATCCCGACGCCCCCCCCCCCCCCACCCCCCCCCCCACCTGGAAAGTGATTCTTTACCCAACAAACCCTGGAATATCCCGAGACCCCCCCACCCCCCCTGGAAAATCCCGAGACCCCCCCCCCCCACCCACCTGGAAAGTGATTCTTTACCCAACAAACCCTGGAAAATCCCGAGACCCCCCCCCCCTGGAAAATCCAGAGACCCCCCCCCCCCACCTGGAAAGTGATTCTTTACCCAACAAACCCTGGAAAATCCCGAGACCCCCCCCCCCCTCCCACCTGGAAAGTGATTCTTTACCCAACAAACCCTGGAAAATACCCGAAACCCCCCCCCTGGAAAATCCAGAGACCCTCCCCCACCTGGAAAGTGATTCTTTTTACCCAACAAACCCTGGAAAAATCCCGATGACCCTAAACCCACCTCCCACCTGGAAAGTTGATTCTTTACCCAACAAACCCTGGAAAATCCCAGAGACCCTCCCCCACCTGGAAAGTGATTCTTTACCCACAAACCCTGGAAAATCCCGAGACCCCCCCCCCCCCCCCCCCCCCCCCCCTCGACTTGGAACGGCTAGCTATGCTATATTTTTTATGCAAATGAGCTCGCGCAACCGTTTCACCAATATATATCAGTACGCACAACGTTGTATTGAACCTAGATTGCCAGGACTTTTCCAAACGTCAGATTGCAGAAATGTATGCAATGTTTCGTCAACTGGCGACGTGTTTAACGTGCCGTAATGACGTCATTCGGCGTTAAAACGTTAATTCTAATGCACCGAAACTAGAAAGCACGCATCTGATTTAGGGGATAACCATGCTTTGTTTTTCGATTTGGAGCGGTATGTGGGAGGTTTTATGGTCTGTGAATCAGTTTTACGGCGACGCGTCAGCGGAGCCGTAAAAACTGATTCACAGACCATAAAACCTCCCACATACCGCTCCAAATCGAAAAACAAAGCATGGTTATCCCCATTCTAATGCACCTAGTGTGCTCCCCTCTTTCTATAAACGTCGTAGCATATCACGAACAGTAATATTTTTCATTACGTCAGCAGGTTGTTGTCGTCATATCGATAACCGCCTCACACCAAATGAATTTTGAAGAAATTAACTCCGCCGAAGAATATTCCCATTTCAAATAGAGATTAACGGGACTTTTTTCGAAGACATGTATACATTTATTCAACTGTAATGTTTATATTAAACTATTGTATTGCTTTTGTATGTTTAGTTGCAACAGTTATTTGCTTTTATTCATTTAAAAGAAATGCCAACAATTCTGCATTGGGTTCGTGTGATTTTACAAAGGAAATGTCAGCAACAACTTGTGTCAACAGGCCTAGAATTTCCCTGGATTTACGCCTAATTCAGGTGAATACCCATCTGCAATACAGTTTATTATGTATAGTCATGTATGTGCACATTGGAATTCGTAAAGTTATAGGCTGGTACCGGCATATTGAGTTTGCATTTGAGCGCTTTATTAAATTTTTCTGCATTTTGGGCGGGTGGGGTAATATATTTTTAGGAATTTGTTGAAGGGCCACCACACTGAAGCCACGTTTGTCAGCCGTTGGTAGATTCTCTTTTCCGCTTTCGGTTGTACATGTCAATATGGCCGAATGGATAACCGAAAATGTACCGAAATTAATTTGGAAATATTTGCATTCCCCGCCGCGCTGGCCATTGTTTACAAAAGCGCGTAGGGTTACATAAATATGTCAAGTTGTAAAACACAGGCTGGTAAAACGGAGATTTTATATGCTGTGATTTTTCATATTTTATAGGCTCTGATTTCAATTGACCAATCAGATGCGTGCTTTCTAGTTTCGGTGCATTAGAATGGTCAATTGAAATCAGAGCCTATAAAATATGAAAAATCACAGCATATAAAATCTCCGTTTTACCAGCCTGTGTTTTACAACTCGACATATTTATGTAACCCTACGCGCTTTTGTAAACAATGGCCAGCGGCGGCGAATGCAAATATTTCCAAATTAATTTCGGTACATTTTCGGTTATCCATTCGGCCATATTGACATGTACAACCGAAAGCGGAAAAGAGAATCTACCAACGGCTGACAAACGTGGCTTTAGTGTGGTGGCCCTTCAACAAATTCCTAAAAATATTACCCCACCCGCCCAAAATGCAGAAGAATTTAATAAAGTGCTCAAATGCAAACTCAATATACCAGTACCAGCCTATAACTTTACGAATTCCGATGTGCACATACATGACTATACATAATAAACTGTATTGCAGATGGGTATTCACCTGAATTAGGCGTAAATCCAGGGAAATCCTAGGCCTGTTGACACAAGTTGTTGCTGACATTTCCTTTGTAAAATCACACGAACCCAATGCAGAATTGTTGGCATTTCTTTAAATGAATAAAAGCAAATAACTGTTGCAACTACACATACAAAAGCAATACAATAGTTAATATAAACATTACAGTTGAATAAATGTATAGATGTCTTAGAGAAAGTCCCGTTAATCTCTATTTGAAATGGGAATATTCTTCGGCGGAGTTAAATTTCTTCAAATTCATTTGGTGTGAGGCGGTTATCGATATGACGACAACAACCTGCTGACGTAATGAAAAAGATCACTGTTCGTGATATGCTACGACGTTTATAGAAAGCGGGGAGCACACAAGGTGCATTAGAATGGGCATAACCATTGCTTTGTTTTTCGATTTGGAGCGGTATGGTGAGGTTTTATGGTCTGTGAATCAGTTTTACGACCTCCGCTAACGCGTCGCCGTAAAACTGATTCACAGACCATAAAACCTCCCACATACCGCTCCAAATCGAAAAACAAAGCATGGTTATCCCCTAATTCAACGGAAATAATTTTTTTTACAAAAACAACTAAAAATACAACAATTTAATAATTGATTCTATTGTGCGTCATTTGAAATAATATTTAATGTACCAGTATCTGTATATTTATTTGGTTTTACGTTTGATCGGCGCATTTTTTCATTTCAATTTAATGTCTGCCGTTCACTAGAGAAATCAAACTGTACTCATGTCGCTTTTAGTGACCGTGACAGTGTTATGCAATACATAGAATCTAACATTCGTGATGGTTCCATATGATTTATATTGAACTTGTTAAGTTCATAAGTAACTCGGCATAGCCTCGTTACTTATGAACTCAACAACTCGTTCAATATAAAATCATATGGAACCATCACTCATGTCAGATCCTCTATGTATACTTACTTGGCGACTGACTGTATTCTTATCTAAAGCTCTGATTTATACAGCATACTGTACACAGGAACTATTCACATGTAAATGTGTTGTAATTAAACAACTGTATACCTAGCAGTTTAACCCTTCCAACACCACATACCTCATTATAGGCTTTGGCGTACGGTGTAGATCCTGATGAGGCGGTTCATAACGAGCCGTCCCATCAAGACCCGCACCGCTTCCAAGCATTCTCATAATTTTTTTAGCACAAAATAACCCCATTTTCTGAATGGATCGGTCTGAAATTCTGCTACTGGTACATGGATTGGTGTGAACCCAAGCATGGAGTAGTCTATCTTGGTCACTTGGGGGTGAAATGCTGTATAGCTAGTTATTTTGCACACGGCATTCTCAGCCTTGACATAAACGCAATCTGGTATCAAACAAAATTGAAACAGTATTTGTTGTATATATGTACATGTTGGGGCATTACCCCTTGTTCCTTTTTGTAATCAGGATCTATATTGGTTGCAAGACGAGCAGTCTTTATTGTTGAGTTGATAAATTGAAGTACAGCACTGAAACACTACAAGTATGCATCAGTTTAACAAACAAGCAATGATATTCTTATCTGAAGCGTGGGAGGTAGGAGGAGTAGCGAAGGGTAATTTAACGATCGGCGTTCATCCTTACCGGAGCTAAGTGATTCTGGTGTGGCATGGACCTGACACCAGGTCAGGATATTCTAATTTCAGGGCTGAATATATAGTTTATGTAAATATTGAGCTCTGATTTAGGGAATTTCCCTCATTTTTTTTTACAGGTTGATTGATTATTGGTTGTGTTTAAAGGCCTATCAAACAGCCAGGATCATGTAAGGCCGGGCCAACAGATATAGAGACCAATATACAGGTCAAGTCGGTACATAATACTGTCATTATTCCACCTGGTTTCAAAATTAAAAGGCGAGGTAGGAGGGAGTAGCGAAGGGTAATTTAACGATCGGCGTTCATCCTTACCGGAATGCCGACGTACATGGTTTGGCCCTCGTGTACCAACCATTTCGGCCCCGCTGGTACTTGAGAGCTAAATCCTGTTATGCCCCATTAAGAAAGTAATAGGATTAAAAGCTAATCGTATTGCTTTTGGGGTGATCTCAGTGATTCTGGTGTAGCATGGACCTGGCACCAGGTCAGGATATTCTAATTTAAGGGCTGATATAGTTTATGTAAATATTGAGCTCTGATTTCGGGAATTTCCCTCATTTCTTACAGGTTGAATACAGGATAGTCCATCCTGTTGGCCCGGCCTTACATGACCCTGGCTGTTGATAGGCCGTTAAACACCAATAATCAATCAATCTTATCTGAAGCTCTGATTTATATTGCATACGGTACACAGGAGCTATTCACATGTAAATATATTGTAAATAATTGTATACCTAGCAGTTAAAAGGGATATCTTTTTCTTTTAGGCATATGCACGGATATAGAGACCAATATACAGGTTGAGTCGGTACATAATACTGTCATTATTCCACCCGGTTTCAAAATTAAAAGGGGGAGGTAGAGGGAGTAGCGAAGGGTAATTTAACAATCGGCGTTCATCCTTACCGGAATGCCGACGTACATGGTTGGCCCCTCATGTACAAACCATTTTGGCCCCCTGGTACTTGAGAGCTAAATCCTGTTATGCCCCATTAAGAAAGTAATAGGATTAAAAGCTAATCGTATTGCTTTTGGGGTGAGCTAAGTGATTCTAGTGTGGCATGGACCTGGCACCAGGTCAGGATATTCAATATTGAGCTCTGATTTTGGGAATTTCCCTCATTTTTTACAGGTTGAATACAGGATACTCCATCCTGTTGGCCAGGCCTTACATGACCCTGGCTGCTGATAGGCCGTTAAACACCAATACTCAATCAAATTGAAAAATCCCCATCTCAAGAATGGACTAGTCGGAAAATTTGAATGGCCCAATGCAATCGCTCCGAACGTATAAAGCATGGAACAATCCATCAAGTTACTTGGGGTTGAAAGGGTTAAGATACACGTATCTATCCATTGTTGACTATTATTATGGCCCCAAGAAATGGAATTTTGTGGCCATTATGTTTTGCACGTGTCTGTCCGTCTGTCGTCCGTCTGTCTGTCTGTTCGTCCGTCGTCTGTGCGTCCACACTATGTATACCTTGTGCGTTCAAGTCTGTTTCTCAGCCACTGGAACATATACAGCCACCACAAACTTGGACAATGTGATCAGCTGTACACCAGAAACCAACATAAAGCTTTGACCTTCATTTGACCTTGACCTACTTTTTCCACGTTTATATCGACTTAGTGTTTTTTTGTGAAATCATGTTTATTCGGGAAATGGTCTCGTGGGGCCATCGCTGTGTTTTTGATACAGACACGATTTTCTAGTTAATATTTGTACATGTACTTGCACAAGCAGGGAAAATGGTCAGGTAGTTTTCTGTCAATTTTTGCAGTATTATAAACACTCGACATTTGAACTCGCTCACACAAATCAACTCTTGGGAAGTATAATATAAAAATACAAGAAACTTTGATGATATGTTTAATACATAGAGTGTTACCTGGTCACAGAGTTATATTAAAACATTATAGTATTTCAATATGTCTACAATATTAGAACCGTAAATTTAATAGGAATGTGCCCCGCAGAGCGGGGCTTTTACCGGGGCTTTTACCAACCAGATGGCCCCGCAGTGCGGGGCATTTTACCGGGCTTTTACCGACCATGTTCCGCCCCGCAGTGCGGGCTTCACCCGGGGCTTTAACAGCAACGAAAATATAAGCCCCCGCTATTCCCCCGGAGGGGGGGGGGGGGGGGGGGGGTGGGGGGGGGGGGGGGGAGGGGGGGGGGGCGGGGACTTACATTGACTGATGCATTACCACTTTTTCCCCCATGTTAAATTCCCATAGACAAATAAATTTTTCGTAATAAAACCAATATTTGACCAAATTTCACGAAATAAAAAGAAGGCTCATTCTTAAATTTTCCTTTAATTTAATACTATCGAAAAAAATATTGTTTTTGAATTGTTTATATGGCCTTAAAATTTGGGCAGCTTTCGTGAAACAGACTATAGTCGTATAATAAATCGTACAGTCCGGACTTGTTCCTTGTTCCACAAACGAACGATTTCCTATCGTTTACGTATCGTTTTGACATCGCTTTCGTTTTTAATAATTAGCAAACGATGTTTTCGTTGGTTTAAACGCGACACGTTTAAACCAACAAAAACAATCGTTTTCAAATTAAAAAACGAAAACGTGTCAAAGCAATGCATTGAACGAAACCACCGGCATTTTAATAGTTGAAAGCTGAGTATTTAAACGAACATATCGTTTAAACGTCCACAAAAAATCATAATAGTTTCTATGCATATCGATTTATAAAACGATCGTTTTCGTTGCGTTTCCCATTCGTTGTCGTTAGTTTCGTTCGGGAACCTTCTACATATATACGCTGTATATACATGTAGGTGATTAATTAATATGATATTTATTAAACGAGTACACCGATTTCATAAGAAACAACAAGCCTGTGCCGAGTTTCATTTTTTATTTAATCAGTCATCGAGTTTAATACATATCGTGTTAAATAAGCATGTATGCTAGATTATCCTGTCAACACAGTGCGTATGTGCCGTGAAACACGGTGCCGTGAAACACGGTGCCGTGAAACATTTTTGATATCCAGTCAATACAATTTTTGCATTTTACAGCCATTTGAAGGTGTTGACGGGATAAATAGAATAGTAGGTTAGTGCCGTGAATGGGAAAAAATATCTGGCCCGGCACGGAAACGGGATGTGCTCGGCAGAGCCTCGCCCATCCCGTTTCCTGAGCCTTGCCAGATATTTTTTCCCATTCACGGCACTAACCTACTATTCTCTATTTATGTTTATTGCATAAGCACACCATCATATATTCAAACTATACGCTGGTAATCGAACATGTATTCTGTAGCGGTCACATTTGCATCTTAATTACACAAGTGTACAGGGGTCATACCAATTATCCGGACAATCAGTTTATCGGACAAATGAAAACACCTGTTAATTAAGAGCATTCGTTTGATCAGAATTTGCATCAAATACATCTAAGTCACGCAAGTGCTTGCTGTTTCCATGCCAGTGTGAAGAATATATTTCCAAGGTAAACAGTTTAGTAATAGTTGCTGAAAATATTCGTCATCTCTGTCCACAAGTTGTTTACAACTTAAAAAGTCTCGCCGGGGCTTGTATTATTGTAACCGAATGCGTCCATTACGTCATTTCTGAGTTGTTCTATAAATAAAATAAATTCTATAAATACGTTGTTTTCCAAGAAGCGAATGGTGATTCTTTTTTATCCAGGACTACACAACGCTGTTTACACTGGTTTATAGGCGATACAATTATGATTTCATGTTGAGAATACAAGTTATAAGACGAGTATATGTTTGTCCGGATAACTGATTGTCGATGTTAATTTTGGGGCAATCTTACGACTGATCATCTGACCCGATGTTAAGCGAGAAAGATGGCACAGTTTGCTAAATAGTTTACATGCGTTGAGAAAGCAAGAACCGACGATTGTTCTGTGAAAAGTTTATGCCCGTAGCGGCCATTTTTGTCCGATAATCTGGAGGATCCCTGTACATGTAGCGTATTATGATTGTAAAGGTACATGCCCACTCAGTAGGCACACTAGGAATTAACCCTTACTACGCTGAATTAAATGTTCTCGTCTGCTGGAAATGTTTTATTTTCAATATTTATCGACAAAAACCTGGTTTTGACAGCACATGAGAATCGTCTCCACTGGAGACGATTCTCATGTGCTGTCAAAACCAGTTTTTTGTTAAGAATTAAAGCAAAAATGAAAAACAGCAGACGGCAATTTCCGTCAACAGCGTAGGAAGGGTTAAATAAGTGTATAATCGTGTCACTATTCCACCTGTTATAAAAACTACGAATGCCCGCTATACAGATATAATCATTTAGTAATATTTATATTACTGATAGTGACTCGCGGTGGTATCAGTCTATTTTCATATGCAAATGAGGCACGATAATGTTTTCGAAAAATTATAAAGTATGATCCTTGCACATCAAAACATAAATACAGAGAATAAATAGTAATCGGCGTTAACATTTTAAGGAAACACGGTTATCGCTCCTGGTATCAGTGTGGACATTTACGTGATACAAAATGTATAATAATGTCAATTAATACGTGGGGTAATGTTTAATTAATGTTTATTTTGCCAGAAAGTGTCTCACATGATGTCTGATATAAAGAACAGTGTGTGCCTACTGATGGGGCATGTGCCATTTTTATGCAATAACATGTAAATAATAATTGTATAAGTATTTCTGATTGGGTCTCATGGGACAGTTCTTGACTTTGTGAGGCTTGACTAGGTCAGGCTACTAGGTGTATTTCTAGGAGTATTTCATAATTATACGAAACTCAATGTTAACTCTGGTTGATTTTGACATTTTCGAAAATGGCGCCTGATATGCTGTTTGCAGGTACTGGTTTGAGTTAGAAATTGATGTAATGCTGGGCATTTGCACCGAAAAATTGAGGTGGTTATAACTCTGCTTTCAAATAATGTTCAGATAATGAACAGGTGTGGTGTTAAAAATGATAGAACAAGCCATAGCAATGCCTCTGTGCCTCATGTTTTCATGAAAACAAATCCAACAAATTCAGTAATATTGACAGTTCTTGTAAAAAATAAGTGGGTGGAGGACCTTTGTAAACAAATGAAATATACAAATCTGAGGCTGTTACTGCATTCATATTCTGGCGTACGATTTTTACTTACGTTGCCACTATTTTGTTAATATTTGTCGCAAGAGCTTCCTTAAATTATTGCGAGAGGCAGTGATTTATATAAGTCAGCCGCCGCCGTCGGAAAAAAATGGTAAATGTTGCCTATTTGCAATCATCCCGTGATGCCTTTTATCGCCAAGAGTGAAAACTGAGACAGTTACATGAACCTTTTCAACCCCACAGGCCTGTATAGACGTCTGGGCAAACAGTGTAGATCCAGATGAGCCGGCTCGTGACGAGCCGTCTCATCAGGACCTGCACTTTTTGCAAGTAATTTTCATATTTCTGAGACCAAAAAACACCCCATTTTCATAAATGAACTAGTCTGAAAACCATTTGGTGACAATTGGATTGGTTGCAAAATTAACATATCAATAGTCCATTCTAGTTATTTAGGGGTGAAATGGTTAATATAGCCACTGTGTCGTCTGATATGGGTATCACAACCAAAATCGTTACATTCGGACCGTGGACGTTTCAGATTACAATCATGAGGCTTTTGGTTGGGATCTTGCGATGGTTAAATTAAGGATCGGGATTCATCCTTACCGGAATATTGTATGTGAGAGTTGAATCGGGGTTATACCCCTTATAATTCCAGCACAAAAATATTTACACAATTCCCTAACATTTGATTGGCCCGTAGCAAGTCTCTGTCCAAAATTTATATCCCAGTAAACTCCATACCATGCCGAACTACTTTCCGTAACCGTCAGGCGCAGTTAAAATAATTCTTAAGAAAACGGAAAATAAACACATGTTCTTGATGAATTTATTTAAAATGCTGGAATTATAAGGAATGAATGGCCTTTTTGTTGAATTTATCGGGGATATAAACTTGGAAAAGTCGCGGGAATACTGCACGAGGCTCCGGCCTTCGTCCAGTATTCCCGCGACTTTTGCAAGTTTATACCCCGATAAATTCCACAAAAAGGCCATTCATTCCTATAATAAGAGTAATTCTACTGGTATTCTTTTTCGGGGAAGAAGCAAAGTGACTTCGGTGTGGTATGGGCCTGGCACCAGGTCATGTTATTCTAATTTCAGGGCTGTATATATATGTATTTCGATGTAAATATTCCGTTCTGATTTTGGGATTACCCCCACCCCCTCCTCCCCCAATTCAGCACGTTAAAGCGCTCTATTGCCCGCTGCAAGAGGATTAAATTGAATGATTTTATACAGTGAAACCTCTCTAAACCGGACATCATGCTAGGTCTCCATGCATGGTGTCCGGTTTAAAGATGTTTCACTGTAAATCAGGCATTTGATAATTTTGAGCCAAAGCTGTGTGCCATGCGATCACAAACAGACATTATCACCGAGAGAAAAAAATAAGATCACATGTGTTTCTTGCTGTCCGGTTTAGAGAGCTTCCACTGTAGTATACTACTGACAAATAGTATACCATGCTAGTGAGTTTTGATAGCAAGCTTATCGGCTCAACTCGGACACGGTATATGAATTCCTACGTCCAATTGCCTGATAAATTTTATATAAAAATACACTAGCCTTGTATTCTTGATTTACTTTCAGACTAAGAGAACTTGAAATATGAAGACATTTTTTTTAGTTGTGTTGTGTTTGGTCGTCACGATAACGAACAGTCGAATTGCAGCAAAGGTAAGAGGACAGCCATTGGATGCTTTATTCACGTGAACTCAAACATGAGTATATACAGGGCTGTACAAATTGGCACGCCCGACGCCCGGGACAAGTCGGTTTTAATCTCGGGCAAGTGCCTCTATGCTGGAATTTAGTCCCGGGCAAGTCACTATTTTCTGTTAGAACGTCCCGCCACAAGCCCGTTTTTTGGAACCGGACTGTCATAAACTTAATCCCAAAACTGAACACTTTATCGATCGATAACGCTGCGGGCGTCCTGGCGATTCGCAGCTATACTGTGTTACACAGTACCTGTGTATCGCAATAAAGTGATATAGCAATCTACAGCGACCCTGATTATATTAATTTAATCGAATTTGAAAGTAATTAGCGAATATTAGGGAAAATATTCTGCTGCGATCGATGGTTATCGATTTATTTTATGTATGTTAACGTTTTCGTCTCACTGCGTCGACAGGCCAAGAGACCTAACTTTAGAGAAATAAATGTATGTTCCTTCACGGGGTGGAAATGGAATTTAAGGTTCTTAATTTAAATTATCGTTTCTACGCGGCATATAAACGAAAAAAAAGTGAAATTTAATGGGATGGACATACTATGAAGGTATGTTTGATTCCCAAGGCGATGTTTGAACCCACAACCTCCAGATTGGAAGTCGGTGTTCTAAGCCATAGGTCACAACCCATACCTTATAAACGAAGGAAAGAAATGCTCCTAACGAGCGACCATACGTACTTAGAATAACAGCTGACGTAACGCGCGGTAAACTGAAATGCTACGTGACAATTGACATTTACGTTCCAACAAGATTTTCACGGTGTGTAATCGATCGTATTTCCTCGCCATCATATGAAACCCGACTCGAGAAACACAAATTAAGTTGTGGATTTCTGAATTTGTCAATTGTTTGTACGGTCTAAGAAATCAAACAAATGTGACAATTCTTTTTACAAAATATTAGAATCGTCTAAGGAGACAATTCTCATGTGTTGCCAAAACATGTTTCATTAAGACATCGGACAAATGTGAAAAGAAAACCCGAATACATTGATATATTTCTTTACAACAACATATTTTGACAACATTTGAGAATCGTCTTAGGAAATGATTCTCATATGCTGCCAAATCTTGGTTTGATAAAAAAATCAAACAAATGTGAAATTCCACAAGCTAATGCGTAATTATCAATTCATCGGCTATGCGATAACGTGAGCGACTACATAGCGTGGTTTTGGTATGTTTGTTTCCACAGATTCTACAGGTCAGTCACACTTTGCATGTGAAACTGGATTAGCGACTGATGATTGTAAACACCATCAGGTGTGCAGCTAGACCGAAAATGATATGTCGCAAATGTGCTAATAATTGGGGATGGGTGGGTACGGCCTATTTATTTTGGAAATACGATTTGCCCATGCATGTGTAGACAGCATGCGTGTTGGATTTGCGTTCTACGTACGTACATGCATATAAAGCATGCTAGTTCGAATTGTATTCTACGTACGTACGTACATGTAATGTATGCGCAAAACACAATTTCAACACGCATGTATTCTACACACACATATTACAGGCCCGTAGCCAGACCTGTTTGAAGGGGGGGGGTGGTCGTTTCGAAGGCCCAAGGGGCCTGAGGTATCTATGGGGTCCGGCGGCATGCCCCCCCCCCGGAAAATTTTAAATATAGGTGGGTTGTCTGAAATGCAATTTCCTGCATTCTCCGCAACAGCCAAGCTTCTAACTGTGACCTTCCATACCCGATTTTTTTTTTCTCTGAAAAATTGGACCTCGAGGCTGGGCGGTGGGACGTCGGCTCCGACCGCTCCGACCCCCCCCCCCCCCCAGGCTACGGGCCTGCATAATGACTTGAACAAACGTATTTCCAAAAGCGGAAGGCGACATTGTGAAAAGGCCGAGGCGAAAACGCGACATCGCGGTCTCGAAAACGAACGCGAGATCGCCAGGCGAAAACGCGAGAATGAATACAATAGAATCTCACGTTTTCGCCTCGCGATTTGGTCTCGCGTTTTCACGATCTTGTGTATAGGTCGACGATGCGATGCAGTAGCCTAACCAATAACACGTATCGAAATATGTTGTTTTTTTCTCAATAAACGTGTATTGGCAGCACATTAGAATCGTCTCCTAAGACGAGCATCATTTTTTGTCAAATTATGTTTTTGTTGTCAAGAAATATAGATGTTTGTCCACATGTGTTCTATTTCTTAATAAAAACGTAAACATGTTTTTGCAGCACATGAGAATCGTCTCCTAAGACAATGTTTACGTGTCCTATTAGGGACATGGGCAACCTCGCGTTTTCGAGCTTTGGAGACGAAAACGCGAAATTCTATCATATTCAATCTCGCGTTTTGCAAACACGCCGCACATGCACATGATGCACGCAAAACTAATCCGAATTTTTCAAAAGCGAAAGGCGAGATGCGAAAACGCGAGACGATTCTCATTATTTTAGGAAACGATTTTTATGTTTTATTATTGTCGATAAATGTGTTTTGAGTATGCACTTGTCGCAACGTTATGTCCGCGTGGCACAGTGACAAAAGACCACAAGAATAAATATGTACTATACAATGTTTATTATTATAGATATTAATTTTTAATATAATATGTATATGTGCCAAGTGCTCAATTGTATTATATTTAACAACTATGATAATAGTTTTTGTTTTGGGACAGTTTCGTATAAGAAATATTACGAGGACAAGTCACTTTTTCAAAATTACTTGCACTGAAAATTATATTTTCCGGGACAAGTCCGGGCAAGTCACTTTTGTCAAGTCACTTGTCCGGGACAAATGGCTAAAAAATCAATTTGTACAGCCCTGATAGTCTGGAGTAAACATGTACATATGTGAGAGCTCTTTTATGAAATAAATAGTGTGTTGATTATGCGATACATGTATGTCGAATATCTTTTGTATTATTGTTTCAGGTAACCGTGTACATTTTGTTATATTTGTTTAGGAATGTGAAAAAGTATCCTCTTCATTTAAACAATATGCTAATTTAAAATTAGTCGTCTCTTGTAATTCTTATTGAATGACAATTGTACATTTGCTTGTATTGTAGTATTGTTCTGTATGTTATGTGGTACACTTGATGAGGCGTAACTAAACTAGTTAGTATAGTATGCAACATTCAGTCAGTCTACGCGAAACTGTCAAAATGTTACAGGACATTCGGTTTGGTAAACTTGAAATGTTTACCACACCGGACAAAAATTTACCATGTTTACCAGACCGAAACATATAAACAATAAAATTGATATTGTGTGATAGTTAAGAGGTTATTAGCTTTTCAAGTATATCAGTCATATCAGAAAAGCTAGCTAACACCAGAAGCTCATACCAAAGGAAGGTGATTTCATTGAAGTTTAGAATAAAAGAAAACATTTTTTAATTTTTTTTATTGTCGCACTTCCAGTTTACCGTTGGACCGGCGGCACTTTTAACGAACATGTCCGACGGACCGACGACTTTCGCGGAGACTGATCAGTGCGTTTCATTTCGAGCTTAAGAGCATGAAGGTCCGTAGATTGTTGCCTATGCTTATGCAACGGAATATTAATTGAAGACAAAGTACCACTTCATTCCAATTAATCAGCAATATACTTATTGGGGAATAATAATGTTTCCATAGGATTTTGTTTTCAAGTCAAACAAGAGTGCCGAAGGTCACAATATACGCCCGTCGAGGCAAGGCCAGTCCACAACGGGAGATAACTCATGTTGACGTGATAAACACGTAAACCAAATTTGGTTACGATCCGTCAAGTAGAACTCTAGTTATTGCGCTTGACAAGCTGTGCCCGCCCGCCCGTCCGTACAAGATGAATACATAATACGTCCAGTTTTTTCAAACGGGCGTATATAAATTATAAGATGTTTGTGTATATGTCGCAATACTGTTAATGATACATTGTATTACGTGATCAGCGCTCCAGATAAGCGGCGTATTTGCTTAAATACTCAATATTAAAATTGAAAAAAACAAACAATTGAAATCAGAAGTAGCGAGTATTAAAAAGCAATAAAAATTGTGAGGTACCTTATCATGCTGCAGAAAACAATAAACAGACCACAACTATAGCATATTTTTCTTATTTTCCATGAAAACACATCTTTGTATTTCATTAGAATTGTTTGCAAGGAGAAAATTCTAATGAAATGCCAAGACATGTTTTCATTTCGAATCAAACTGTACAATAATTGCTGTATGTTGATGTATAAACAGTACTTTGATTTTATTTTACCCAATTAAAATTTTCAAATACCCAATTGCTTCAGAAATTACGGAGTGACAATGCTCAATTATTAATTCCTTATCTGGAGCGCTACGTGACGATTTTATTGCGAGTACAAATTAAATTATAGTGCGTATAAAGTATACACTTTAGTCGTAATAATGTAAATACATTTTCAGAAACGGTAAGTTTCACCAAATGTTTTAATAAAACAATTGTGATGCTACGGAGCCCCGCAGGGGTCGTAGAATTCTTATTTTTATTAATTCGTTCCCATTGTTAATTCGAGGGAACGAATTGTTAAATTGAGGAAACGAATTGTTAATTCGAGGGAACGAATTGTTAAATTGAGGGAACGAATTGTTATTTCGTGGGAACGAATTAATAATGCAGGGCTACGTATGATGCTGCCTCTGATTTTAAATTTATTTCGTGATTTGTTTAAATTTGTAATTATAAATTGTACCTTCAAGTTCTTGTACACTCGTGCATGATTCTAATGGCCGTCAACCCATTCCATGTGTGATACCCATTCACATCTAAATCCTCAAAAATAGTGTCTGTTTTATTAAAATTTCTCAATAGAAATATATGCTGTTACCACTCATTTGAACTGAATGGTCACAACATCTACTTCCGTGGAGAAAAAAGGAAAACATTTGAAATTTTCAGTTATAAAAAAATATATATGCTGTATATAGAAATTGAATTGGGTACTTTGTTGTTTTTTTTCTTTCCTTTTTTTTATAGTTTTGTTTTTATTTTCACACAAAAACATGTACAACCAAGACATATTACTAGTAACATGCATGTGCATAATTACATTCCATTCCATATTTCTAAATTACTGAGTAAATATATATTACACAAGTAATTACCTGTTTGTATATGTTTGAATCTTTTTATAAATTAATAATAGAGAGAAAGAACAAATATATTAGAGGAAGTAAAACAAATACACCCACAGAAAAAAAACAGTTTAATTACATAAGTACCAGCAGCATGATCATATGCTTGCATTATATTTTGTTGGATTAAATATTTTAAGGGAAAGAATGCTAGAAGAAATAAGTTAGTCTTAGAGCCTAGCGGTAAGCCATTCCATTTGCTATTGTGTACTTCAGCTTTGTTTCTATTTACTGCTATTTGATGTTCAAGCTCTTTATTAATTTTTTTCCAGACAAATATTCCGACAGAGCTGATAACCAAGCATGGACATACAGATCGTGATGCACTACGAACTCTCCAGGAAAACCCAGGTATTCCATCAGATAATGTATCTCGACATGTACATGAATATTGCGTATTACTAGACGACATTTTAGTCATATACATGGTTACATGTAAATACACCAAATTTGCGTTATACTTTTTTTACAGATGCATCTCCCATTATTAAGTGTTACTGATGTCTCGCCTATATAGAGAATACCAGGCTAGTGTCTTGTGCTATCAAGTTTACCAGACTAGGCTAGGAAACGCGTAGGAATTCCGAAACTTGCCGAGGAATTCCTACCGTTTCCGAGCCGAGTCTGAAATGTGGAAGTTCAATGCTCTCCGACTTACCTGATAAACAGGTAACGACGTCATATGTGGTCACATGTGGTCATTTTCGAGGATAAAACGTTACATGGTCAATAGAATACCAGGCTAGTGTATTTTGATATTAAATTTAGCAGGCTCCTGATACAAACATCCGGGTTACAACGAAATGAAAACTGACGTTCCATTGGTCGGATGACGTCACGTGACGTTACCGAATGACGTCAGTGTAATGACGCAACGTAAACAAGTCCGTGTTCTGTCCATAGATAACGACGTCATCTGTGGTCATTTTCGAGCATACAACGTTACCTGATAAATAGAATACCAGGTTAGTTTCTTTTGCTATCAAGTTTATCAGGCTCGGCTCGGAAACGGTAGGAATTCCTCGGCAAGCCTAGGAAGTACTACACGTGTTCTAGCCTTGCCTGATAAATTTGATATCAAAAGACACTAGCCTGGTATTCTTCATGTACCTTCAGAAATGCACATCGCTGTGGAACTGTACTGTGAAGAGAAACGGCGTACGCATGTCCGCCATTCATCAACTAAGTGCAGAAGACGAGCAATTGGAAAATACGAGCAATGTTTCTCCAGACTAAATGAAACTCTCCTTAAGGTACAGGGGGGCTTGAGCTAAATGGTATTATAGGAATGAATGGCCTTTTTGTGGAATTTCGGGGTATAAACTTGGAAAAGTCGCGGGAATACTGGACGAAGGCCGGAAGGCCTCGTCCAGTATTCCCGCGACTTTTCCAAGTTTATATCCCCGATAAATTCCACATAAATGTATAGGAATGAATGGCCTTTTTGTGGAATTTATCGGGTATAAACTTGGAAAAGTCGCGGGAATACTGGACGAAGGCCGAAGGCCTCGTCCAGATTCCCGCGACTTTTCCAAGTTTATATCCCCGATAAAATTCCACAAAAATGCCATTCATTCCTTATAATTCCAGCATTTGAAATAAATTCATCAAGAAAATGTGTTTATTTTTCGTTTTCTTAAGAATTATTTTAACTGCGCCTGACGGTTACGGAAAGTAGTTCGGCATGGAGTTTACTGGGATATAAATTTTGTACAGAGACTTGCTATGGACCAATCAAATGTTAGGGACTTGTGTAAATATTTTTGCTCTGGAATTATAGTCCAGTACACGTAAAGTGCACGATAAGTGCACTAGTCGTGCGTGCACGAATGATAAACATTAACCGTTATATTTCTGCAAACTACTGTCGGAAATATAATACATAGCAATACTCTCCAGGGCGTTAATGTTTGCATGTATACTTCGCTAAATTGTTATTGAGAGTCAATTCTAAAATGTGAGATTAAACTATTATCATAAACTCACCTAATAAAGTGTAATTGCAAAATTCCTAGGTCACTCCCCTTGAAGTGGAAATAAAAAACAAGGCTTCAAACGCAAATTTGCAAACAGTACTCCGTCATAACGCTTATATAATGACATGTAATGTAATTTAATTAGAATTATGTACTCGGACTAAACAGAGCACTATGTTATGATTTATAAAACATATAATTTATACGTGCGCCACAAGTTACTGTAATAATTCATAATCCATGGGTAGTATATAATAACTATTTAGTTTCACCAGACCAAGACCTGCAGAGCCTTCAATCGCTACCGAAACATGGGAGACAACCCGAAGAAAGAACTTCGAATGAAAGGTATGTAACACTAGTCAAGGAATACGATGACAAATGTACATTGTAATTGTATTAAATAAACACGATAAATACGAGCTCACATACAATATTCAGACCGGTACATGTCAGACCCAAACATTTGAATTACAAAAACGATCACACACAGTTGATGGCATGGTATACATGTATAAGGCCATTGGGTCTCAGATATCGCCGCGTCACAAAAATTCCCGCGCGTCGAGCATTTTATCATCGCGGAGAAAAAAATCGTACTGTAAATTCGCCACTTGATCAATAAAAACACTACCATGCAACACTATCGGTTGTGTATATTGACTTAGTTATTGAATACAATTTATTCCGGTTTGTATTTACAATACATGTTTTTTCCATAGTACAAATGTGAAATACTATTATATACAAAGATGAAAATATATTTGCTTTGTGTAAACCCACCTGAATTCAAGAGTTGTGAATGCAATTAGTTGATTTAAGGTACAATAAAACCTCTCTAAACAGTCCGGTTTAGAGATGTTTCACTGTAAATCAGGAATATGACCATTCTGATACGTATACAGCTTTGCAATCATGAGCATACATTAACATCTGAGATATAAAATGACCAAGAAACCCATCAAAAATAAGATCACACACGTTTTCCTGGTTTTCGTTTTAGAGAGATGCCATTGTATATGTTTATTTATGAGTGGTATCACGTGGTTTTCGAACGGCGTGACGTCGTGTATCTTAGCTGTTAAAGTAGATTTCCATTATTATCGTTATAATGGAATGACGGACTTTTATGCACTAGGTTCGTAAGTGCAAAGTTATCATCTGTAAATTTCACATTAACAATGTTTTCTTGTAAACAATTATTGGATTTACATTTATTAAATATATGCTGCATATAATGTCCAGACGATCCTAAATTTTCACTTACGAACATTTTGGTCGTACAAAGTTTAGTGAAACGGGCACCTGGTTGCCGTTTATTTTATAGCTTGCTTTCTATCTCATAATTATGACGTTATTGAAGAATCGGTTACCATCTAGATCACGAGAATGTAATAAATAGACTACTCCAGAGCTCCAGATAAGCTGCGTATTTGCTTAAATACCCAATTAAAATTGCCAAAACCCCAACTGAAATCAGACGTAGCGAGTATCAAAAAGCAATAACAATTTTGTGGGACCTTTATCATGCTGCAGAAAACAATAAACAGACCACAAATATAGCACATTTTTCCTATTTTCCATGAAAACACATCTTGGTATTTCATTAGAATTGTCTCCAAGGAGACAATTCTAATGAAATGCCAAGACGTGTTTTCATTTCGAATCAAACTATTCAATAAATGCTGTCTGTTGGTGTGTAAACAGTAGTGTGATTTTATTTTACCCAGTTAAAATTTTGAAATACCCAATTACTTCAGAAATGTTGGAGTGAAAATACTAAATTACTAATTCCTTATCTGGAGCCCTGCTACTCGATTCTTCGTGAAAGAAAAGCACCTAGTGAAAGAAAAGCACCTATAGAGAACCCATAAAACACATAAGTCATCGTCGTTGGTGCGCTATATATCATCAATAACCGTCCGTTTGTTAGGAAATATTTTAAAGAAAACCTACTGTACAAATTACAGATTACCTCTCGTCGGAAAATCAAGTTCGGAAACCACGTGATCCCATACCCTGCGAATGATTGGCAATGGTGTATAGTAAACCGACATGTTACTTACGTACTTGTGTTCTGCTTATAGTGTGTAGGAATAATGGGTAGCCAGACTTGATTGTATGCACTGGTTCATCTGACACACTGGGTGTGCTACATTTGTGCACTACCAGAATTGGCCTCGTACTACACCTGAAAATAGAATACAAACATATAAAGTACATGTATTTAATCCTTTGACCGCTACTCACAACAATTGTTGTCTGCTGTTGCTTTTATATATTGCCTTATTTCTCAATAAAAACATGGTTTGACAGCACTTCAGAATCATTTCCAATGAAAATGATTCTGAAGTGCTGTCAAAGCATCTTGAAAATTATTCTAAAGTGCTGTCAAAGCATGTTTTTGATGATAAAAATGGAAAATAGAAAATAAACAGCAGATGACCAAAAAAAAAATAAGATAGCAGTCTAAGGGTTAAACTATTACTAAGGTTTGAATGTTAATTACCATAAATCATGCACGAAGATAACTCAGGATATCATTGAAGATCTTAAAAGGTATTTATGTTTTGATTTCCTTCAAAGTACACATCCATACTATTTATATTTACGACAGCTCAACATAATATTTACACTGTCCATACGTTCATAATGGAAACGCTCATTCTAAGTATTGCGTTTAATTCCCAGTACATTACATTAGTCCCACGTGACGTCACGCGACGTTGTTGATTCGTTAACGTGTGTTTGACGTCATTAAAATACGTTGTCAATAACGTGACATTATTAACCGGCAACGTCGCTGTTCTGTAAATTGCGACAACATGACATAAAACAATACGATTATCTAATTTTAATGCCGTACTATGTTATTTACTTTTTTCGAAATTTTCGAAACTATCATAGCATACACTGTAAATATAAGTAATAAAACCATCATGGGCTGCTGCGGTTATATAGGATCTCAAATGAGTTTCCATTTGATATGAGATTTATGAAAGGAGTCCTATTTATGCATAAAATTGAGGACGAGTTTCATAAATATCATATCAAAGGGAAACGAGTTTGAGATTCTGATTATCAAAGAGCAACAAGTTGGAGATATCAAATACTTTTCAGTGAGCAGACGTCATTGACTATTTTCGCATCTAGTTTATAAATTTCATAATATATATATATATATATATATATATATAATAACATTATTATATAAATATGCCATATAACAGGTTCCTGTTTTTTGTAAACACTTCATACTAACAGACGGGAGCTGACTCTGACAATTGTAGTAATTGTAAAGAGTGGAGAACGTGTTTAATGACGTTTAAAACATGATGACGTCAACGTCAAAACAGCATTACTTTGTCGCGCCATGACGGACGTCAATTGGAACGTCTCTATTGTAGTCATTTGATATAACGTTGACGCATACTACGAATATGTAATTAGCGTGATGCGGCCAGCCAATTAAATTCGCTCCAGGTGTTATTACACGTGTACATCATGGTCATAACACATGTGTTATTACACGTGTGTCAAAAAACATTTATGAAATGGGTTGAAACACGGCATAACAAGGATTTCATGTAATGAACTGTAGTATGAAACACATTTGGTCTGTTTAAAGCGCAGGGATTCCTTAAACAAGTGATTTCATCCAAGTATGTACATAAAGTAACTGGAATGCATTTGTGTATGTTAATTTTGCGACCAATCCAGTCGTCACAAAATGATTTTCAGACTAGTAGTCCATTTATGAAAATGGAGTGTTTTTTGTTCTTAAAAATGTGAAAATTACTTGCAAAAAGTGCAGATTCTGATGAGACGGCTCGTCACGAGCCGGCTCATCTGGATCTACACTTTTTGCCAATACACTAGCTCCAGAAGCGCCTCCGATTCAAAGTACGTATTCTGTTATATTGTCGTTATTATGTAACGGATTTTAATGAAATATGGCGCACCAAACGCGTCTTGTTAAAGGTACATGCCCACCCAGTAGGCAAACAATGTTCTTTATAGGAATTAAATAAGTGTATAATTATGTCACTATTCCACCCGCTATACAGATATAATCATGTAGTAATATTTATTTTACTGATAGTGACGCGCGGTGGTATCAGTCTATTTTCATATGCAAATGAGACGTGGCATTTTTCAATTATTTATACTAATTAAATACGTCACCTGAAAAAATTATATTTTCGACAGATTATAAAGTATGATAATTGCGCATCAAAAATTAAATACAGAGTATAAATAGTAATGTCCGTTAACATTTTAAGGAAACACGGTTATCGCCCCTGATATCAGTGTGGGAAGTTTAATATGTATGATATAAAATGTATAACAATGCCAATCAATACGCCGGGTAATGGTGAATACATGTTTATTTTGCTAGAAAATGTCTGAGATGACGTCTCAGATAAAGAATAGTTTGTGCCTATTGAGTGGGCATGTACCTTTAAGCTGCATTTGGTGGTCTCGGTACTTTGGCCCAAACTTTTGTCGTTTTTGCGAAGAATCGATTTCGGTGTTTACTGTCAATACTGACACGGAAATCGATAATTCGCAAAAAACGACATAAGTATGTGCCAAAGTCCTGAGACCACCAAATGCAGGTCATGAAGACGCGTTTGCTGCGCCGTATTTCATCAAAATTCGTTGCATATTAAGGAAACTATCAACTACTATTTGTTTTGGAGTGTGCGCGCTTTCAACACTTTCAGACATTGTTGGTGTTGTGGTAACCACGTAATCATGCACCTTAACTATACAGGCCTGTGGTGTTGAAAGGGTTAAATGCATGCATTACAGCGTTTTGTGCGAAGAATGACAGTCATCCGGTGGAATACGACAAAGGAACGCAAATCTGCTGCGATGGCATGATTTCCACAATTCCTGGTGACAGAAAAAATACAGCATGCTGTGGCAACTCCGTATACAATCCGACCACCCATATATGCTGCGACAACAACATCAAGATGAACAGTTCCAACGCCATAACATGTTGTGGATCAAGCTTGATGAATATGACATCGGAGTTTTGCTACGGCGGTCAGATACTGGAGCGACCATCCGAAGAAACTAACTTTGAAACAAGTACAGAGACAAGTAAGCGTGTTTATTATATAAGTACTGTCGGTTCCCATTGAAACACAGTGGAACACAAGCCGCCAATACATGTCGTTATATATACTTACTGTCGGTTCCCATCGCGCCTTGGGGCGAGGCATGGACACTAAAAAAAGAGATATAGTAGATGGAAAAACTTTAACCGGACACACGGACGGACGGACGTATGCCAAAATGCCGACTATATCGCGCTTTCTGCAAGCGGGCGCGACAATGATGATAAACACCCATGTGAAGTATCAAGGTAATGGGTGAAGCAGTTGCAGAGATATAGTACACAAAAAAATCAAAGTAATTTGACCTTGACATTGGGCACAGGGGCCTCACCGTTGGTGGGTAGAATGAAAATATGGATGATGATAAAGACCCATGTAAAGTTTCAAGGTAATGGGCGAAGCAGTTGCAGAGGTATAGTATAACGAAAAACTTTAACCAAAAAACTTTAACCAGACGTACGTTAAAAAGTTAACGTTGAAAATGGCTAAGTCAATTACGTAGAAATAATAGGTGTAGGTAATAAAAAAAATGGTCACATGTTGGATAGTTGTATGTGGTGGGCACCCCTTGGTTATGAAGCTGTGAAAGTTTGTTGGTCCTATGTGTTACAGTAACAAAGAAATGGACTGAAACAGGAAAACTTAACATTGATTGTGGACGCCGCCCGCCCGCCTGGCTTTCGCCAATCCAATAGCGTGGATTTTTTTTTTTTTTAAAACCTGGCTAAAAATGGAAAAAAAGTTTAAAAAAAAATAGTTTAAAATGATTTATTTTTCCAAAGAAACCTGGCTAAAAATGGAAAAAGTTAAAAAAAAAAGTTTAAAAATTAACAAAAAAATAATGCTCGCTACTGGAGCCCAGAATGTTTATAATAGTCCTATATTTATCTACATATCATATCTGCACAGGTCCACATATTGCCACAATATTGTCAACACAGTTTACGGAAATGTAATACCCAGGTATAATAATTTACCTGTATAAATTACCTGTAATAATTTAGCTGGACATTTAGTGGTCAAGCTGGAAATTTGCACATGCTTGCACATGCAGAAGTGTTCAACTGGAGAAGGCTATTGTTCTCTCTACAGGTAAGGTGTACAGAGCGCACGAGAAAACGGGTCTTCATGCATTAATGTTCAGTTTGTAGCATAGAAAGAAATGGAGTTTGACCTTGACCCTGGAGCCCGGAATTTTTTTTTAATAGTCCTATATTCATCTACATATCATAGTAAAGGTATGTATAAAGTTTGATGACTGTAGCTGATAAGGTGTTGAAGTAATGACCGTAACACGAAAACTTAACATTGAATGATGACGACGACGACGACGACGACGACGACGCCGACGCCGACGCCGACTCCGGAAAAGCAAAACCTATGTCTCGCTTTCCGCTTCGCGGGCGAGACAAAAACGATAAAAAAAAATGCTAAGTCCCTATAAATAAGAAGACTGAGATGGATTTGTCAGCGCAAATGAAAAGAAGTATAAGATAGATAAAAAAAAGGAAATGAATGAATTTCCAGCCCGTGACAATCAAGTGGTACATACATGCACGAGTTTGCCCTTACACATGATGCAGCCCCATGTCACCCGATGTTACGATTTAACATAAGGATAAACATGTTTTTCTTAACTTAGACGGTCCTGCTTCAACACACTCACATATGTATATATATACGTATTAGATAGTAATGTGTTCCCACTTATTGTTGTGTTTGTCTAATTTATCTTGTCTTTGAGCTATTATTCCTTCAATCTTGATACTATGCTTCAAGTAATGTACACAATTATTAAAGACCAACACGTTTTTGTTATACTTACATTTGAATAATTATGTAATATTTGGCTAAGAGAATAATAAATTGCGTTTGTTGGACATGTGCACCTATCTCAACTATTTCGAAAGAAGTCTTAAAACAGTTTATTTCTGTTGGGATACCTTTGTCTGCTACAAACTTGCTAATTTTGACCGAAAACTTTGAATCACAGTACATTCCCAAAAGAGATGATTGAATGTTTCTATTTGCGTGTTACAGAAATCACAGATACTTGATTCTACTATATTACATCTGGCCATACGTTTATTGGTTCCTATAATTCTTATTAAATATTTGTACTGGAAACTCCTAAGTCTAGTATCTATTGTGCTTTGTATAGTATTTAAATATATTCGTTTCCAGTTTCGTCTGGAAAAACATTGTTGTTCTGATTTGATGGGTTCGGTCTTCAAAATAGTTCTGCTCTCCTCGTCACTCGCCAGTTCATTATTGTCCCATGTTAAATTCATATACCATGGGCACTTATTGTTGTTTTGCCAATAAAATAAGTTTCATCAATTAAAGTAGTCTTACTATACCCGTTTCATTACGTTATGTGCATATAAGAGGCCAAATTATTTAACAGTATGTATTGTGATATATATAATAATTATTTTTAACTATAATTATGTTGTTTTTAATATAATATGCATACATGTACACATGTATCGTTGCAGTGGGAATTCTTGTGGCTGAGTCTATAAATTCGGATTTAGAAGACTCCGTTATTGACCCAACGAACAACGGTCCGTATAACCAGTCAATACTTCCGTCCACGCTGGTAAAACTGTTGGTCATTTTAGTGGCAGCCATGATTGTAGGTAGGTAAACAATGGTCATAAGTTTCTGTTAACAGTATACAGTCTATACTCGTTATTTCAAGCTCTCTTAAGTCAAACTACTGGTAATTCAAAGTCAAATTAATGGGCCCAAGTAAATGTTTTCCTATATAATATGTCTCGTTAACCAAAAGTTTCGTCAACTCCAAGTAGTTTCCTCAGTACCCTGGACTTTGAGTAAATGAATGTAGACTGTGTGTGGCTATGACTGGACAAATGGAGCTTATGACTTTTGCGACCAGTGTAGATCATTCGCACGGTCTGATCGGGATCTACAGGGTTCGCTAATCCACCACAGAAACACATGTTGTACTTGGTTTGACGTTAAGCGTTAAAAGTGCATTCGTTGCAAATGACGGCAGTGTGTGGCGTACTCGCACTGACGCATTCAAATGACATCGTAAAGTATTAACGCGTTTAAGCCTTTCAACACCACATACCTGTATAGTGGTATTGGCAAATATTGTAGGTCCAGATGAGCCGGCGCGTGACGAGCCGTCTCATCAGGATCTGCAATTTTTGCAAGTAATTATGATTTATGACCAGTGTACAATGTAGCTCATGTAGCCGATTTCACCAAAATTGATAAGCATACTTATCTAACTAAGTATACTTTGAGGGGGTAATCATTTATTTTTCTCGAAATGCATTATTTCATATAGAACTAACGATTGATGATTAAAAGTATGCATAATTATTACTGAATGTATTACATTATCACAACCAAAATGGCTGTGATAATGTAATACATTCAGTATAATAAAGAAACATTATCCTTAAATTGAAAATTTCTGCCTCAAAGTGTACTTAGCAAGATACGTATACTTTGTAATTTTGGTGAAAAAGGCTACTGATCAAATATCACATAGCCTGATAATGATCTATACTGCTTGTTAGAAGTATGATGAGTGTTTCATTGATTGAATGATGAACAGTGCATATCCTTATGTGGATGCACAGGCAGATCTGGATCTACACTGGTCGCAAAAGCCATAAGCCACGTATCTCCAGCCACAGCCACTATATAGAGAGCGTCATTGTATGTTGTTCGTACAACTAAATATATGGGTTTAATCTATGTTATCAAAATTACATTCGTACAGAACTCCCATACTCTATAGCCATAAATGTTTCTGATAACGCGTGACATTTAATTTCAGCTGGTATTGCAGCGGTTGTAATAATATACAGAGGTAAACATGGTAATGGAAAGAAGAGACTGCAGGAAGAGTCGGATAGCATAGCAATGAAGACGTTTAATAGCTGCAAACGGAAAGAAACGGAATGCAAGGAATCCACATTGTGTGTTTTGACTGAAGCAGAAATTAACGCAAATACACTCGTGGGTACACAAACCATCTATGATAGAAAGGAGTCGGTAATTACACTAAATCTTCATTCAGACACACCGAACACACGATGTAGTGAAAACAGTAGCATTGCATCTGCCGAGAATATCATGGGACATGCCTGGGATGGTAATAAAGAAATTTTCGCGAAAGAAACCAGCTCTAATAGCTGCAACTTCACATATAATTTATTTAGTGACGCAGTAGTGCAGACTGATGACCACAAGGAGATGAATAGGCGCGATAGTTTTGGGTCGCCATTTCAATTTCAAGGCTTAATAGATGTAAAAAAACCAACGTTGCAGCTGAAACATTCCACGGTTACGTTAATACTTTCGAAACAGGATCTGGAAAACGGACCTATCCATTGCGGAGCATCTAGTTTCTACAACATCAGCGCTATTAGAAAGAAACTCGATCTTGATGATACGCAACAAATCGTGTCTCCTGCAGTAGAATACTGGCTTCCTCAACTGTCACAACATGCCGTTATCAAAATGCCATGTGTGTGCAACACCGATGACGTGGAGGTCTGGAAAGTGAAATCTGACGAAGGAGTCGGTGGTATACCCGTTATTGAAGAAGTCACTAGAATGGACGAAATGAACGACGGTATGGACCTCGACACATTTTATGTTGTCGGGCCAGATAGAGTAGTCTACATATATAGCAAAGTATTCAGCTGGTATGTGTGTATCTGCAGAACAGAGAAGAGAACGTTGGGGCTACGTTCCATCATATACGGATCCATGAAGGCGCTTCATGGGAGCCGCCTTGTCAACGTTGTGGACCTCACCGTATACATTGTGGAAGAACTACAGACGTTGGGCGATTTTGCCTGGGTATTGTATCTACCAGTCTTAAATGTGGATGTGACTGGAGAAATGGGGTTTATGGGATGTGCAATCAATGTAGATCCAGATCAGAGTGTACATCCGCACAGCCTGATGAGAATCGGCACTGTTCGCCATTTCATCAATGTGACACCCGTCATGCTTCTAATAAGCTATATAATGTATAAATCGTTATCATGCTACATGGGTGTGCTATTTGATTAGGAGCTACACTGGACACAAATCCCATAGGCCCACCTTCTCCAGTCACAGCCTCAAATAGGTTACCGACAATAAAAAAATCACGAGAAATTTCCCGTAGAACCAGCTTGCCAGCTTTACGCCACGTTGCTTAATTTAAATAAGCAAATTTGAATGTGATGTCAATCCAACACATTCCATCAATGCAAAACGTGCTAAAGTGCGCATAATGCCCCTTACATAGTTCCAAGGGGTTACTTGGAATATTCAGAGTTCATCCGCACAGTCTGTCTTAAACAGGATCTACACTGTTCACCATTTCATTAATTAAACATCTGTCATGCTTTTGACAAGCAATATTGATCGTTATCAGGCTGGTCGCAAAACCCCTAAGCCCCTTTTCTCCAGTCACAGTCACAAGTATCTTGGTTCCTGTCCCTTTGAGGCATAATGAAGTAGGCTTGCAGAGCCAAGTTCATCGGGTTCAACTGTGTCTGTCAATTGACGCCTTTGTCAACTGATCTGTGCCAATGCGACTCCCTTGCTATCGGGTTTCTTTTCCATGTGTTCTGATTTATTCCGTCAACACAGTGCGTGTGTGCCGTGAAACACGGTGCCGTGAAACATTTTCGATATCCTGTCAATGCGACCTATTCACTGCGTACGAATATGTGCGGTTGTCATACCAGTCGATTCTCCGATTTTGAGGATGCGGCTGGGGTTATATTTTGGCATTTTACAGCTATTTGTAGGTGTTGACAGGATAACTAGAATAGTGGGTTACATGTAGTGCCGTGAATGGGGAAAATACCTGGCGCGGCACAGAAACGGGATGGGCGAGGCTCTGCCTCGCCCATCCCATTTCCTAAGCCTTGCCAGATATGTTTTCCCATTCACGGCACTAACCTACATGTAGGAAAGTCTACTAAGTTTCCTCTTTTGAAGATGCATATTTGATATTTATGTTATGCTCTTTTAGTTTCATTAGTTGACATCCTTGGAAAATGTTCAAAGTCAAAGTGAGTAAATTTCCACCTTTTATGAAGGTAACTAAAAAGTGGAAATTTTCACATGAATAATAATAATAGAAGATAATTCCAGCACAAAAATATTTACACAATTCCCTAACATTTGATTGGTCCGTAGCAAGTCTGTCCAAAAACTATATCCCAGTAAACTCCCATGCCGAACTACTTTTCGTAACCGTGAGGCACAGTTAAAATAATTCTTATGAAAACGGAAAATACACACATTTTCTTGATGAATTTATTTCAAATGCTGGAATTATAAGGATTTTGTGGAATTTATCAGGGATATAAACTTGGAAAAGTCACGCAAATACTGGACGAGGCCTTCCGGCCTTCGTCCCGTATTCCCGTGACTTTTCCAAGTTTATACCCCGATAAATTCCACAAAAAGGCCATTAATTCCTATAATAATTGCATTGTTGATGTCCTAGTGGAACGCGCATATTTCAGCTTTCTAACTTTAGAAGTATTTATTATGTTTGCATGCGGTTTTTAGCATTGAATTTCATTTCATCTGATAAAACTGTATTAGTACATGACCGATAAGTTCAACCAATGAAATGTCAATATCGGGTCACATGATTGTGGACATACATGATATTCACCTGAATATCAATCTCGGACTCGTCTCGTTGTTTTATTCTACTTTAAGCAGTCAACATATGGTCCAAGTGGTCTCGTGTCTGTACATACCGCATACCGCCTTTTGACTCATTGATTGTATATACTTTTATTTATTTATTGTTTCATTGCTACACATATTATATAACATGAATCAAACGTATTTCAGCAATTAATTACCAATTTATTCCAATCTGTTCTAATAATTGCAATACCTGTGCTAGCCTTTCAGAGAACGTGAAGAGGACATGAGACGACGGGAACTGCAGAACAAGCAGATAGATCTCCCGAATGATGTCCAAGTGGGCAACAATCTGGATGTCAGTGTGTCACTTATCGATAATAGTTGCGACAACTGGCAACACAGAAAGGATGCTGACGGCGCGGCAATATATGCTGAACAAAAGGTGAAGTATGGCTGTGACTGGAGAAATTTGGTTCATGCATATGTGATTTGTGACCAGTGTAACTCCTGATCAATTAGCACATTTCTGTAGTCAGGTAGTGAGCTATATTGATTGTTAGAAGCATGACGCATGTTTCATTGATATAATCAGGAGAAATGGATCTACACTGGTCACATAACCCATAAGTCCTATTTCTCCAGTCACGGACACAATTGAGAAAGTTATGTGTCTACCGATCTGAGATTATGTTCAACGTATTTAGGTTGATATTTAAGCGCGATGACTGTTTAGAATGAAATATCTCATAAAAGTGTATCCTTCACATATCGATGGGTTGTTTTTGTGTGGCAACCAAAATAGAAAACAAGATACCTAACGGAGACACATGAATCCATGGGGAGAAGAAGCTAACATAATATATCATGATAACCACATGACGCGCATAACGTTAGAAGTAGTTGTATTAAACATGTTCCGTGCTGCCTTTATCTTGGGACATAATCGATATTTATTTATGTGGCAGGTGTACATGTACAAGTAATGTATTGAATACAGTTCGATGGATTATTTTGTGTGTGGCAACCAACACCGTTATGCGTGCTCCATGTTGCTAACATGGTGTGCTGCGTGTTATTTATTAATTCCGTGTGTGCGTCAGTCTCCTTTATGTAAGTTGGTCTGTCTGATTGATATTTATCAGTTAACGAGCTTTGTATTGGCACAACAGACTGATACCATAATGTCGTATATACCGTTTTATGTGACCAAACGTCCAGTGTAATTAGCGGTATGGACGTTAGGCACTCACCAGTTGCCAGAGGTGCGTTCAAGACACGCGAACCATCGCGATGGTCTAGCAGAAAACGTTACCTGATATGTAGAATATTCGCCTAGTGTATCTTGATATCCACTGTATCAGGATCGGCTCGGAAACGGTAAGAATCCTACGCGTTTCCTAGTCTTGCCTGGTGAACTGGATATTCACAGACACTACTGTCAGTTCCATGTTTTGCTGCCAACGAACATTTGGCTATTAAACACGGCGGAATCCTACACCAGCAAATACAATATTTTAAACTACTGTCTGTTTCACGAAACCTGCCCAAATCTACGCAAATCTAACGGCCATATAAACAATACAAACATTCCAAGTGAAAATTGTCGCTAATTAGCGTATATATTCGCAATTTTGTGTCTCCAACTAGCCGTGAGCTGTCGCAGCCCAGGGAGATAGTACCTTTACCATGAGCTAAAATTTAAAATTCGCGGACCGATTTTTAAAATAGAAATTTTGTTTTCTTAGTTACATCATTTCCATATCTAGCCACGTTTCGGCGTCAATTGTCCATTGATTTCGCTGCTTGACTCCTCCCAAGTCCCACCCACGTTACATTTCCATAGGAACACTTTTATTTTCGCAATAAAATCAAAAATTGATGTACTTTTGCTATTGATGAAAAATAAGTATTACATTTAAATAATTTAGATCTAATGTCTTTAATAGCCAAATGTTTCGGGTAGACAAATCTGGAACAGGCAGTAGACCGGTATTCTCTATGTATTATGCCACTTTCTAACGTCGGTTACATATTTTTTACGTAATTATATGTTTATACAGCGAATCCCGTTAGACAGAGTGGTCCAGTGTCACTTACGGTCCTATGACACATACAAAGTGGACTGGTGCTTCATAACCAACAGACTGGCCACTAACTGCTTCCAATGCGTCGTTAATCTTGAATGTCATGGCGCCGAGGACGTGATCACGAACAAGTTTATCGTCGATGAGATGTTTCCGGACTCTGTCCCAGTACCTCAGCGTGTGAGTAAATCTAAATGTCACTGCAATCTAAATGTCGACGGGTTTTTGTTCACAGTACAGTAGATGGGGAGTAAATGTAACTGCAATATAAATGGCTATGTGCTTTTGTTCACAATACCTCAGATGGTGAGTATATGAAACTGCAATATAAATGTCGATGTGTTTTTGTTCACAGTACCTCAGATGGTGAGTATAGGAAACTGCAATCTAAATGGCGACGTGTTTTTGTTCACAGTACAACAGATGGTGAGTAAATGGAACTGCACTTTAAATGGCAACATGTTATTTCACAGTACTTCAGATTGTGAGTACATATAACTGCAATCTAAATGGCAACATTTTTTTCACAGTAGCCCAGATGTGGAGTCAGAAAATGTGAGACAATACAAGACACATTTATGGTTGTAACTGGCGAAATGGGGTTTATGGAATTTACGACCAGTGTAGCTTCTGGTCATATAGCACACTCCTTTAGCATGAAGACGACCTATGTTTCTTGTTAAACTCATCACGGGTGGTTCATTAATGTAATGGCGTACTGTGTAGATCTTGATCAGACTGTGCGGATGTACAGGCTGATCTGGGTCTACACCAGTTGCAAAATCCATAAGCCCATTGTCTCCAGTCAAAGCAACATACATGTATACATACGTTTCAGAAATTGTGGGATCACGCAAGACACATTTAAAGGATATTTATTACGTATTTACCATTATTAAAGCATTCGTGTTTGACCATATCGGCTCTACATGTAGTAGTCATGTCGTCGCGTTAGTCCATCGAATTACTGTCTGTTTCACGAAACCTGCCAGAATGTTACGGCCATATAAACAATGCAAAAACAACATTGTTTTCAATACTATTAAATTTTATCAAAATTTAAGTATGACACTTCTTTTTACTTTGTGAACTATGGTCAAATACTGAATTTATTACGAAAAGAATGGTTTGTCTAAGGGAATTCAACATGGGGAAAAATAAAGTGGAGGAACAGAAATGAACAGAAATATGGCTAAATAGCTTGGAAATTATCTGACAAAGAAAATAAAAGTTAAATTGTTTTCTCGCAATAAAAACAATATTGGACCATATTTCACGAAATAAAAAGAAGGCTTATTCTTAAATTTGAAACACCGATCATGGTTCTAACAAGCAATGCATATCGTTACCATGCTACTGGAGAGTGCAAGTTTATCGGGAGCTACACAGGTTGCAAATCGCGTAAACCCCATTTCTCCAAGTCACATTGAATTTCACAAGTATTGACCGAACATTTGAATTGTGCTTACAGTTGAATGTATTACATCCGATGTGAGACATGTGGGTATTCGGCGTAAACGAATCAATGGACACTGTTGCTACAGGACCGTTTAGTCCAGCGGACGACGACGGAGTACGTCAAGAGCTGAGTAAAGCGCCGGAATATTCCTACGCACAACATGAAAGAGTCGTTCATGCTAATGTGCCAGCCAGAGAGAAAATGGCTATGGATTCCTAGGAGTCGCTTCATGTTCAAGAGTTATACGACAGCAGCAATTAACCCGTAAACCGCGTTTGTTATGTATATTGGAGCCGCTGCATGTCAACAATTTAACGAGTGTGCAGCCAATCCACAAACTATTGATGTTACATATTAAAGGTACATTGCCACTCAGTAGGCACAAAATGTTATTTATAGGAATTAAATAAGTGTATAATTGTGTCACTATTCCACCAGTTCTAAATATTCCGAGTGCCCGCTATACAGGTATAATTAGTCCAAGTTGTACTCATTCGCTTGCTGGCTTCTGAGTCCAAGTATATTATGATTCGAATAACGCTGAAGCTTCCGCAGAGAATCCGTGCGGAAGCTTCTAGAGCTTTATTTTCCACACCGATCGTAATAAAAATTGCAAATTGCATATATAGTTACACTAATCATTAATGAGTCTTTAGACACCAAACACGCATTAAACGCAATCATATAAACCTAGTTATAGCGTGTAGAATAACATCACCTCCGATGTCTCATTTCTTCCGCGGCCATTTATGTTGACGATGTGACGTCATTTCTTCATTACCTCGCGATTTTTTCAATTGGGGTATGACAATTGAACCACATGTGAACGACACACTGTCGAACGATGTACGCGAAATGAGAAAAATTGTTGTTTCGGCCCAACGCAATTCGTACCGAAACACAAACCGTCAGCTCAGGTTCATGTTACAAGAGAAAGTACGTGTAACTTTTACAAAATCATTACTCAACTTGCCATTATGTACTAAATAACGATCGGCAGCTGAGAAAAAGGGACTTCACAACATGTGCGATAGTTTGCAATATTTGTAGATCTATATCGAACAGCGTCTGTCCTGATTGAAACACTAATATGCGCAGACTGATCTGAGACTACGCTTGTCACACATGTTGTAAGGTCCATTTTATCAACCGGGATGGGGGCATATGGACAAACGTAGGAAACATATTCATATATATACTCTTTATATCCTCTGCTGTATAGCATATAAATAACATATAATAGCCAACATCACACAAATAAATTCAGCTCGCTAAATTCTGAGTTGCACTTGAAATCTGTTCTGTCTGTTGTGGCACTATTACAGACCATACTCACCACGCCCGAACTGGCACGCTGATAGGTATGGTCTGTAATACTGTCCAATATAAATGGGCGTATCGAATTCACAAATAAATTCAGCTCGCAATCAGCATAGCGCGGATAATCATTATTTGTCAACATATCGCAAGTGCACACGTTTTGTGGTTGACAATTGATTGATTGATTATTGGTGTTTAACGACCTATAAACAGCTAAGGTCATTTAAGGGCGTGCCAACAGGATGGACTATTCCGCATTAAACCTGCAAACAAATGAGGGAAATTCCCCAAATCAAAGCTCAATCGTAATCGAATTTATATCATAACGTAAGAAGTATGCACGGTGTTATGTACTAAAGTCTATACGTTTCAACATACTCGTATACGTAACCTTATTAAATGTAGGAATGTACATACAATGATACAAATGACAGTTGACAATAGTTCACACCTACAATGAGCAGTCGTATGATGAGTGTCAATGTTTTATCTCATGCTGAATGGTTATATAATGTGATATTCATGGGTTAGAAAACGGGCCCAAGACACGTGTGACCAGTGTAATCCCAGATCATTCGCGCAGTCTGATCAGAGCATACACGGTTCACTTTTAAAGGGTGACAAAATCATGATGAAGGCGTCGACGACAGCCGGAGCCTGCAGGATTTCGAAACCCGGACCTATGACCGCCATGGCATTGCCAGTGACCCCCGGCCGAATATCGGGCGGACTAAGTATAGCCCCACGGCGGAGAGTAGCCCCGAGCGTAGCTGCCGGACCCCACCGGCGTCGACGCAATCAACACGATACCAACATCCGGCATGCAAAGGACATAATGAGAAATAAAAAATGCATTTTCACCATGGCCATGTGTAAAGTTGTTTAAGATATACGACTGCTTGGTTGTTTCTATCCACCCAATATATATACATACATATCATATTTGAGGGAATCAGATAGGAAATCTGATAGTTATCTACCTATATGGGTGAAAGTAGAAACAACCCCGCAGACCTATTATCTTGATACATAGATAGCTTCAGTTCAACCATGATTTAAAAGTATTTACACAGGGTCGACATGACGAAACATGTTTTCATTTGCTATGTTATTTCAAACAACTCATGTATAATGCCAATGTAAGGCGGCAAACGACAAGAACGGCTATGAGGTATGCAACAGAATACAATTTCCCATACACATACATGCATTTTTACATGTATTGCAACATCTGCAATGTTCGCACGCACATTCGCGACACGACAAATCCGGACATGCCGTCGCCTTTGGAATGTCGTCCGGATTCATGGATTTGGTCATGACTTTTTTCAGTACCAACTGTGGCGGGACACATATGAGCAATACACACATCCTGCATTTTTAACATGTGGTATCCACCCCACCCCCCACCACTCACTCTCTCTTCAGCTCTCTATTGATATATATATAAATTATATGTGTGTGTAAAATAGTTCGTACTGTACGTAACCATGGTCTCATTCTCACTACGTTGTTTTAATAATTATCTCATTCCATTGCAGAAAGCATAGATTCCGTTGGAAGCCGGTTGACCCAAGACACGCTGGATCGTCATGGGAAATTAGCGGGTGGCGTTGGAAAGTATCTGGATACGCTGTACGCGACAGTTACCGATACGAGTACAATATATTCAACTACCAGAAAGGATGACGATCGGCGTGACGACATGAACCTGTTCATCAGTGTTCTAAAACCAGAGAAACTTGTGCAAAATGTGCCAGGAAGAAGCCACAAGGCATTCAAAAATTTCAAAGTTTCTACTGCAATCAAAAATGTTCAAAGTTTCAATGACAGAATTGCCAAATTATCAAAAAAACTGGACACTCGGAAGAGAGAAGTTGCAAATTAGATTGAGTGGCCAGTTGTGATTTCGTTTTGGTACGACCGGGGGCTGGGTTCGTGTTGATTGCGTCGACGCCGGTCGGGTCCGGCAGCTACGCTCGGGGCTACTTTCCGCCGTGGGGCTTAACTATCGCAATGGGGCAATGCCATGGCGGTCATAGGTCCGGGTTTCGAAATCCTGCAGGCTCCGGCTGTCGTCGACGCCTTCATTAGGATTACTCCCAAACTGTATTAATCCCGACCGTGTTACATGTCACGGTGAAACAATAATCATTATTGGTGATAATAACCATTTGGAAAGATACCCAAAACTCGCGTATCCCAAATGTGAAGTTACCTCATTGCTCACTGCTCAATGCTGATTCATTACTGTCATAAGATTGGAGGTTACGCTCACCACTGCTTACTGTGCACTGTTAACGTCATGTCGATCATACAATAATAGTTGACATATAGTATGTTCATGCGTTTTCTGTGGTATTGCTTATGACACAAAAAGTATGACAGTGTTACAGACCATACCTATCAGCGTGCCAGTTCGGGCGTGGTGAGTATGGTCTGTAATAGTGCCACAACAGACCGAACAGATTTCAAGTGCAACTCAGAATTTAGCGAGCTGAATTTACAAAGCCAGATTGTTTATTTAATCATATTATAATGCTTTATACTGCTTGTATTCATACATGTATACAGTAAATAGTGTTTAAACGAACACTCCAAATTTAACAGTTGTTGTTGTTGTTCGTTCTGCTAATGCTCCGCGACACACATCCCACACAGTGATTTCAATTTTGTCGCGTGACCTGATTAACAACAACAACAGAAAGTGACTAGTTGATTTACTTGTGTGAACATTGTGGAAATAACTGAATAAATGCAGTTACATGTCGTACAAACTGAATACAAGTAGGCAGGTAATGGTGATAAACATGTTAGCTACATGCCTGAGAAATCTAGGTAGATAAATCGGCATTGAAACATAAACAATATTGGATTTTAAAACATAGGTATCCAGTTTTCGGTGTGACGGTCAATTTCAGTTGTTTTTATTAACAATAAAATATGACCCTAGTGGAACCTAGTGGAACGACCAGGGTCATATTTTTTGACTACAGGTATAATCATTTAGTAATATTTAGAATACTGATAATGACTCGCGGTGGTATCCGGCTATTTTCATATGCAAATGAGGCATGCTATATTTTAATTATTAATTATGTATGGTAATTAAATGCGTCACCTGAAAAAATAATGTTTTCGACAGATCATAAAGTATGATCATTGCTCATCAAAAAATAAATACAGACAATAAATAGTAATGTCCGTTAACATTTTAAGGAAACACGGTTATCGCCCATGATATCAGTGCGGATTTACGTCTGATACAAACTGTATAATAATGCCAATCAATACGAGAGTTAATGGTGAATGAATGTTTATTTTGTCAGAAAATGTCTCAAATGATGTCTCTGATATAAAGAGCAGTGTATGCCTTCTGTGTGGGCATGTACCTTTAACAACGCGTTTACACTTCAAGGAAAATAATGATAGCGATGTTAACGCGTGTACAGCCAATCCACTGTCAACCCCTTTCTAGCTCCGGTTCGTTCGTTCCTCATTCCGGCACTGGCGCTCGTAAAATACACAGGCGATTCTAGCGTGTCTTGGATGGTCAATTATTGTCTGTATATACATGAAACACCTGTGACGAAAATGCCGGTTTGTACGAAACCGATGCGGTACTACAGCCTGGCCATAATTATCTCCCTTCTTGCAACGTTGAAAAACATATGCCGGTGTAGAATCTAGATTTTTTTGTAATATTTGTCAGAAACGGCTGAGTACAATCAATGTTTTCTATTTCCTTAAATAATTGGCTTTAGTATTGTAGAACAGAATATCACTGTAAAACTGTGGACTCGATGGTATTATATTAATGTAAACGTTCATGCCCACTCAGTAGGCACAAACTGTTCTTTATTATATATCGGAGACATCATCTGAGACATTTTCTAGCAAAATAAACATAAATTAACCATTAGCCACACATTGATTGGTAATATTATACATTTTATATCGGACGTAAAATTTCCACACTGATACATTGTACCAGGGGCGATAACCGTGTTTCCTTACAATGTTAACGGACATTACTATTTACTATCTTTATTTTTGTATGTGTAATGATCATACTTTATAATCTTTCTATAATATTATTTTTTCCGGTAACGCATTTAATTAGTATGAACATGATAAATGACTAAACAATAGCATGCCTCATTTGCATATGAAAATAGCCCGATACCACCGCGCGTCACTATCAGTAAAATAAATATTACTAAATGATTATATCTGTATAGCAGGCACTCGTAACTTTTAGAACTGGTGGAATAGTGACATAGTTCTACACTTATTTAATTCCTGTAAAGAAAATGTGTGCCTACTAAGTGGGCATGTACCTTTAAGACAAATAAACGTTCGGCTGCGGGTTAAGAAACCCCATAAGTTAAATATGTTTCTCGGCTTTAGCTGAATTTCAATCAGCGGTCTGGTATGTTGTCTGTGTTGCACACGTGTCACTGTAACAGAGACCGGGAACCTTTCTCTGAAAGCTGTAGAAAGCGTCTCGCTACCCAAATTGAGAGTGCTTGACTTTGTGTTCCACACAGTCAACATAGCAGAGCGCCTTCTGTTCACTTGGACAGAATCCATCACCAGTAGTTCAGTTATTATGATCATTGCGGTCATGTACAGGAGATACGGGTGGATTAGGACAGGGAAGCGTTGGTCGCACACTTTGCCGAGCGAACAGTCTGGTATAGCTGACGGTGCGTCGACGAGCATAGCGTAGGTCGACCCCTTACAGTGTTCAGACTGTGTTGAACCACTTCGCTGAGGCATACGCCCAGCTATACAGCCGAACACCCTCCATTTGGGCTGAGAAAGTATTAAAACTATACGCTCTGCCCAGCTGCTGGTCACACGCAGCCCGGCGTTGTTTAGCCGAGCATTGCGTTTGTCAAACCTCGTTAAATGTGGAGACCAGTAGTCGATTTCATCAAAATTGCATTTAATTTAGTATACTTATCTAGCAAAGTATACTTTGAGGGAGTAATCATTTATTCTTCACGAAATGTATTATATCATATAAAACTAACAACTGCATATATATTTGATGATTAAAAGTATGCAGAATTATTATACTGAATGTATTACATTATCACAGCCAAAATGGCTGTGATAATGTAATAAATTCAGTATAATAAAAATTAATACATTTATCATTAAGTTGAAAATTTGTCCCTCAAAGTATACTTTGCTAGATAAGTATACTTTGCAATGTTGGTGAAATAGGCTACAGGAGCTGAGCTTGAGCTGATCACTGTAGAAGACATATTCCCAGGCCCATGGAACAAGCCGCATGCTCGGCTATATAGCTCGAGGATAGCCCAGCATGATCCACCAGACGCATTGCCCAGCTACAGCCTGAGATGTCGGCATATGCCAGGCTGTGAGCTGGGGATAGCGTTCTGTTGAGAGCTCAGAACATCGATGAGCTGAGCTGTTCAGGAGTAGCTCAGCTCGGAAAGTCGCTCAGCTAAACAGTTCATAACATTGCTGAGTTATGTAGCTCGGCTTGTTACTGAGCGGTTGTTCCCAGACACATATCCCAGCAATATAATTAGGCCGTCAGCCAGAAATGTGGGATTTGTGCAGACTTATTTTTCTGAAACTACATTCAATTGCGAGTTCTATGCCGTATGTCTGCGCTCTGTAACCCGCTGGATGAATGTTTGGCACATTTTTCATTGTAAATCGACTGTTTTTTTATCATTAGAAACAACTAATATGGCAATTTTGTATGTTTTCTGATGTGTTGATAACTATACAATGGAATAATGTTCAAATAAATAATATCTGCTAATTCAGATGAAGAACTACATTATTGTTTTACCCCACCCACTGAATTTCAATGACAAAACACCTACCTTAATAACTCCATAAAAGTTTGGTACTTTTGTATTGTATTCGTGTCAATGGTACCTAGTAGTGTTCATTAGACATGTTAATTGCATATATGCCGATTATCTGGTATCTGCAGTCTATGATACAATGTTAAAAACAACGTATTTTTCACCATTCCCCACCCACACATTTTACAATGGGAATTTTACATATAATGAATTTCATTTATGTTATGCACTGTCACTTACTTATAAATTGTTAAATGCATATGCAACTACTTAGGCACTACTGATAGCTATCCGTGCACACTTCAGATACAGTTTTTCTGAGTGTTCGTCCGTCTGTCCGTCTGCTTCGCATTTTCTTAGTGATGGTAACAACTACGCTATATGTCTCATCATGCAAATCTCTCTCGGTGTCTATTAATTGTGTCGATGGTAATTGTACTTACTAGTGTTTGCCATATATAGTGAATGCCCATATTCTGATTACATAATGTCTACAGCAGATGATGCAATGTTAAAACAAAGTAGTTTTAACTATATATTCCCCACCCACTGAATTTACAATGACCATTTTACATGTAATACTTTTTTCTTTCTTTATACGCTGCCAGATACTTATGAAAGGTTCATATAAACGTGTAGCTACTAACACCTGTATACATATACGTGGCTGTGACTGGAGAAATGGGGCTTATGGGTGTTGTGACCAGTGTAGATCCCTATCAGCCTGTGTATGCGCACAACCTGTTCCGGATCTGCACTATTTGCCATTCCATCAGTGAAACACCCATCATGCTTCCAACAAGCATAATATATCGTTATCAGGGTACAGTAGTGTGCTATTTGATCAGGAGCCACACTGGTGGCAAATCCCACGAGCCCAATTTCTCCCGTAAAAATCACATATTAGTTATCCAAACACATTTCAGATACAGAATGAATGTCTGTTCGTCTCTCTATATGTCCATTTCCTATTTATGCAACCAAGACAATTATCATGTTTCCTATGTTGTGTATTTCAACATGAACGTCTCTGATACATATAAGTATTACTCTCAGCTGTTGACAGGCCTTTACACACCATTAAGTAAAATAAATAAATAAATATAATTATTACTGTCCATAGTATAGGTCGTAGGTACTCATTTGCAAATTGGATATAGAAAATATACATGTTCTACCATGCTGAATGGATGATTTGTAGCACATATTACGCCATGTATGACACAGTAAATACAAAAATACAAAAATTAAGATAGCTGTAAATAATACGAGCAAGCTAAGCTGGAGTAAAACGGGACAAATATATGTTTATACACTTTCAAGATGACAGCTAGCAAGTAAATGAATTTGTGCGACATAAAAATAAAATTAGGTAGTAGGACGGATGAAACTGAGATATATCCCGGTTCCACATAATGTACACACTATTTATTTTGCATTCCAATAATATTCCCTCGACCCATTCTGAGTCATCAGCAGGAACAGGATTCAAATGTGTAGTTGGCACCTGTATAACTTGTATAACTACTGAAATACACTATGTGTCGTACGATAACGTGTGTGTTCCAATGTGTATGACCGTCATCAATTACCAGTGTAAGTGCACATCAGTGCATGCATCATGGCCATTGCCTAATACATGCAGGTACATATTGCTCAATTAGTCTTATTTGAGAGGCACCCATGACGATATTGTATTTTGTAAGTGAGGCGTTGGTTGTAAGTAAATATTTAACCATGCTTTCATAAAAATGACATTTGATAACCTGTAAGGTTGATATACTGTTAGGCTAGCAGTTAAACCCTGGTTGGCAGTTTAGAGTAGACTAAGCAAGATAAACGTTTCATTCTTTAATTAGTAATTTAATCAGGATGGCATCCACAAGTATTTAATTCAAGGACTAGACTAATGCATAAGGGAGATAATTAATGTAGTACTGAGTTTCTAACAGAGTAGTGTCCCTTTGACTAAGGCAGATGGCTGTCGGTAGACTGGCGAATTTTGATTCTGATAAACGTGAATCGTCTGCTGTCACTGGGTGACCGAGGTGCTGAAATGAGCCAGTCTCCCTTCTTACATAGACACTGGATCTGACAGTCAGCCAATCGGATGGCTAGGACATTCTGACAGTCAGCCGTTTCATTGGTTGGAACAGAGCGCTGACTGTCAAGTTCCATCCATCTTGGATTTGAAAGTTACATTTTTGGGCTTTATACTAGAAATACAGCGTAGATAGCTCACAACTCGTGACGGTCAGATGTACAGACGATTCTACATGTCAAAATACACCAGGTAAGTGTAAAACTATGAAGATAAACATGCATTTATTGAGTGACCGCCAGCCAGAAAGGCTGCGTGAATCGACAGTCAAATAATGGCGGTCACGAAACTTTGCGAGCACCGCCGAACAGATAATTAGAATAATGGAGCTATAAGAACGTTTGAGGTATGATCACCTATGTAAATACTTAGGAGAAGTGTTGAGCTACCAAAATATATCGGTATGACACCATGGTAATGAATATCCAGCCCAAACTGGCCTAATAAAGGTGGTCACGTGACCTCCAGCGAAGTGTCAAATCAATGTCAACAGTCGACAATGGCCATTCCACGGCATTCTGTTGTGATTGACACGGCAGAATGTGAATAGTATGGCTTATATAGCAGTTATGTAGCACACCACCTTACAATATTCATCTGGTCTGGCAAATCACTCGGTAAATAAAGTAGTTAAGCTTTTTATGACAGCTGGGGAATGGAACGCTCCATTTGACAACTAAAGTAAGGATCATTTCCTTACAATACCATTTCATAATTGTCATATAAACACAGACATTGAAGGTGCATGCTATTTCTAAAAGCATGCATATGCTCTTCAAATATATCCACTATATTCATATAGCTGTTATGTACGCATACATAAACTAGTTTGTCCAATATGTTTCAACATTCGGTGTTCTTAATTATAGCACACGTGTTATTCTACACCTGTTGTGTCAAATTACCAATATTTACTATATATACAAACCAAAATTAGTCTGAAAAAACGATTCCGGGGTATTAAAACTTCAATCTAGTCCAGTTTAAGAAGTATGCACATCTACTACGTGTAGCCACACACACGTATGTGACCATCAATATACATTTAAATCCCGATGGATGATAATGTATATATACATATTATGCAATATCAAAATATTCATCTAAACAATATCACATAGCCTCTTTTAGAGACACATTAAATTTTGGATTTTACTATGCAATTGAACTATTGTCTACATAACATTCTAACTATTTTACACAGGCTGTAAGGAGCAGGTTTGTGGAAGGCGTTTTCTGCCGCATTGTACCACAGTTGTGTGTTTTGCTGGCTCTTTGGGGTCGTCTGAATATATATTTCTCTATTTGACAACAGGTAATGTCATTCTAATTATCAAACAACTCTATAATCATGTACCATGTGTACATTTATTTACTGAATCCAGAATTATATTTACATTGTACCTGTTTAGCACATACATCCACACGTAGTTTGTAGTTAATAGACACCGTCTTTGCCTCCATGTACCCCTATGTGGCATTGAATCCGCATAACAATCCCTATGGTTATCTTTCAAATTTATTAAACCGCTGATGGACAATCATATTCCATTACTATAGCAACCAGAGACATGTATTCGAGTATATGTCATGGGCTAGCAGAGCTTGGTGTCATCGCAAGATGCGGGACCTCCTCGGGCTAACGCTATTATCAACTATTTTTAGAAATGTAAGCTGTATTAAAAGTGTACATATAGATCCGTAAATAGCACATCTCCTAATTGCAAAAGCGACCATGTTGATGGTCATCTTGAAACTTATCGACAGTCATGGTGAGTCTGTATATGGTTAGGTTATTTGTGTATTAGTTTCAATAATGTTTAATTAGAAGAATGAACACAGCACATGTAGTGGTTAATGTAGAACTGATTACATCAGTGACCATGAATTACATATCGTTACCATGTATTGTATTTATTTTGCAATCCAACGCACAACCAAAGGTTAATTTAAATTATTGTCACATGTGAAGACATATGCGGGATGCTTAAAGTGGGAGAAAGCCATGCATATTTGCAATAAGAATACCCATGCCATTCATCATACCATACTACATACTGCCTTGGCCAATGATCATCATGCTCATTTAATTGTCAGAAGTGTGCTCGTTAACAATAATAACATTGTATAACAATAATAACAATCAATCCATTTTGGACACACTTTGAAACAGTTCTTCAATACTCAAACTGATTGAAATACATCCGTATTTGTCTTTGAAAATAAGCCGAATATCACACTCTATACATAACGATGATAGTGTTGTTTAGTTACTGAAAACTGCAGCTTCATCATCAATATTATTGAACATCTGATAATTTTGGCGGCCATTTTGAATATATATTATATCATTGTATACCTGGATATGTATATGTTATCAAATGAGTTGATGTGTGTACCTCAAACTGGTGTGTATGCATGTAATAGGTGCATGAAATGATGTCTATAGCAAATCCATACAGTAAAGAATAGAACAAAACAAGAACATTTTGGCGGCCATTTTGACTGTTATGACAATTGTGGAAGGCTATTGCATGACTATCTCCTGTATTTTCCATTTATTTGTTAGGGAAAGCAATGCATGTGGGTCTCAACTTTATGAATGTCTGTATTTGTTCGTAACAGCACACAACTTGCAGAAAGATATTGTAAAACAGCCAATTTCGGCAGCCATTTTGAAATATATTGCCATTTACGGATGTAATTAAATGTAAGATGTATTCTAAATCATTTTACATTCAAATTGTGACTTAATTATAGCAATTTACCTGGTTAATATTGATCAGACTGAAAGTTAACAATCCTTAATAAAACAATATAATACTGTTCGGCGGCCATCTTGTAAAATGGCTGCCATTTGTTCATCCAACGGCTTTTTAAGCGCAGACAACCCGGTTTGATGGACAATAGACTACTGAATCCGAAAATCATACTCACCAAAAATCCCACGTGGGGGGGTGGGGGAGGGTTATTGCTGGCTCAAGGTCTAAATAGGTTCAGCTTCAATTAGGTTATACTATGCTGATCGACATGTTGTCATCAGGTAGTTAGCACATAGTAGGGTACGGGCATGTTAACTCAGAGTTGAGACGAGCTACACTCCCGGCAACACATATAGGTTCATATCGCCCATACCACGAGACGAACATCGTCGATAGGGAATTGATATACAGCTACAGTGGCATAGCCCATGCCAGAGATGGGAATCACATTAGTTGTGTTTAACCACTGTAGCTGAGTAACTCCGCCCAGAATAGTGCTTGTCGTTGATTGTTGTTAAATGTAATGTCTTGATTATTTGTGCTAATCCAATCATTGAAACGACCATTGTCCATAATCATTGGTAACCAATCATGTGCGAGGTACGCCCGAGGAAAATCTATATCTGCATATGTACTGTAAATAGTGCCCTGATACGTCGCATGAAACGGACTGAGAAACCAGTTATACCGGCCCAGCTTGATACCAGGAATGGTAGAATTCTGTTATTCGGTTGTCAGACTGGATTCGACTTATGATAATATTAGTTAGGCTGCTGAGTGTCAGATCTTCATGTAACTTGGTTCTCAGCACATTGAGAAGTTGATAGTACGGCTGATCAGACTGATGACAGCTGATGCCAGCCGTGAACGCCGGTCTCGTTCTTGAGCTAGCCGGACCAACTGAGATAGGGAAAATCCGTTACATAATTTTGGCGCCCTACGAGGGACTGCCACTTGCATATAGCTCAGCCTTCGGTATATGTATCATAGTTTGATTAAACTGGTCTCGTGCTTGAGCTAGCCGGACCAGCAGATAGGTGAAAATACGTTACATAGTTTTGGCGCCAACGTGGGGCCGCCAGCTTGGAAATGTATCGTTCTGTTCAGCATGCTCAGTAGCCTAGACGACCAAGCTAGAGCTAGCTGGTCCAAAAAGGCAAAATACGTTACACAACTTTCTAAACAATGTACAAAACAATTTAAACGCGCCCGTGTCTGAAGATGTAATTATGAAAGGTACAAAACTGGCATTCGTCACCATTGAACGAAAAAGCCACATGAAAGGTGTTTCATGTATATACAGACAATAATTGACCATCCAAGACACGCTAGAATCACCTGCGGTTAAATACAATTGTATTTCCCACTCTACCAGCTGATTCTACACAGGTGTGCATATAGCGGCTTGATCCGCGGGTATTCAAGACATGAGAGCCGATTGAAACCCTTAAACAATAAACAAACATATGTTACACCACCGCCTGCGATAATCTTGTTAATATTTATCAAATGCCTTATTTCAAAATATATTTTAATATATTATAATATATATTTTAAACATATTTTATTTGTATATAGTTTACAAGTAAGACATCAATCGTAGTATATACAGAATTATACAAATCAAATGGGGTTGGATTGAAAGCAAGCTTATATAAATCCTCTCCCTAACATGTGGCTTGGTATCACAGGCTGCAGGAACCAGGACATAACAAACATAATTAGTAATGCCATTAGCACACAATGGGATTTTCTTATTGCTTTATGCTCCTAGTTTCCGATTCCTGCGATACTCAGTAGATGTATTATAGATGGCATATGTAAATATACATGCAGTAACCAATTTTTAACAAGGAAAGGAAAAACAACTATTTTAGTTCGTTATTTCAAAACAAAAATAGAAAACATCCACTGCAGCAGGAGAAAAAATATGTTCACACACCAAGCCACCCAGGCCCACATTAAGTCTTGGTTGTCGTGCCGATGTACAAAAGCTGACATGGTGTATCCCCTCCAAACAGGACACCCTGTGACGTCCCCAGGCTGGCATAGAGATGTTCCACTGTAAGTCAGTCACATGACCACTCCAAGACATGTGTTCATGCTTTGCAATCACGAACAGACTGTACCATCAGAGATAAATGCAAATAAAATCCATCAGAATTACCCACACAGTCATGTACAAGGTGCCTGGCTGACAGAGGTTCGACCGTACCATTTAAAAGCTACATGTATTCTCTATGTACAATCTTACAGTTGTAAATATTGTTTCGTTAGCTGGATCGTCCAGTTGTATATTACCATAGAGTATAGTATGGAGGGTCGGTTGACAATAAGCTTGTATATCGTCTATTAGTTGGTTTCTATTTAGTGCATATCTTGGACAGGAGAAAAAGTAGTGAGTGGCGTCTTCAATTTGACCACAGATACAATTTGGTGATTCAACACTAGTTTTGCCATATAGGTCATAGTTAAGAGCACTGCAATTTGTCCGGTGTCGTGTATACATGTATTACTTGCATATGCCGTTGACCACATAATAACTTGGAACCTTGTTTGTGATTGGTTTTATTTCGGTTTTAAAACAACTAAGTGACTGAGCATTCCGTGTGTTTTCTGGCATAGAGTTACAGTCTCGGACTGAAGTTTGTCAGAATTTCTTAAATTGTAATGAGTAGTGTCTGTTTCAGGCGGAAGGATATCCAGAAGATAATTCGGTGAAATGCCGTGTTGCAGTTTGTACAAAAGCGACAGTTTATGTGAATGTCGTCTATTTTCTAATAATTCCAGCACAAAAATATTTACACAATTCCCTAACATTTGATTGGTCCGTAGCAAGTCTGTCTAAAATTTATATCCCAGTAAACTCCCACACCGAACTACTTTCCGTAACCGTGAGGCGCAGTTAAAATAATTCTTAAGAAAACGGAAAATAAACACATTTTCTTGATGAATTTATTTCAAATGCTGGAATTATAAGGAATGAATGCCGTTTTTGTGGAATTTATCGGGGATATAAACTTGGAAAAGTCGCGGGAATACTGGACGAGGCCTTCCGGCCTTCGTCCAGTATTCCCGCGACTTTTCCAAGTTTATACCCTGATAAATTCCACAAAAAGGCCATTCATTCCTATAATTAATCGATTAAAATTAGCCGAGTTGCAACTGTAACTAACTATACGGGCAGCCTCAATTTGGATTTTAACCAATCAATATTTCTCATATTGAGTACAATTGTCCCATACGATATCAGCATATTGTAACGTAGGTCTAATAAAGGAAACGTAAATTATTTCAAGACATTTTGTATCTAGTATGTATTTTAGTTTTCTCATAATGTAAATTCTACGCCATGCTTTCCCTGTTATATATTCTATATGTTGATGCCATGTTCCTTCATTGTTTAAGTATATACGTAGCTCTCAACTTCTGAAACATTAACATTATTCATCAATATTGAGGAATGTGCTAGTGTATTGCGTTTCCATGATATAAGTAGTGATTCTGTCTTATTAGGGTTACATGTTACAAGCCATTTATTAGACCAATTGGTAATAGTTTCAAGATCGGAATGAATGGTCCTCGTGGCCGTTTCGTGAGTGTCTACAATAAGGTATAAATTGGTGTCATCAGCGAAGAGGCGTATATTGGAGCTTATGTCCATAACAATATCATTTATGTATAGAAGAAATAACAACGGTCTGAGGATTGAACATTGTGGGACACCAGCTCTAATGTTGTTCCCGTTGGAGTAGACGTGGCAGCACAATCCTTTGTTTCCGATTACTAAGGTATCTTGTGAACCAGTCATGTACGTTATTAGTAACACCTGCAGCTGTTAATTCCATAAGCAGACCGGTATGCCAGACACGGTCAAATGCTTTGCTGATATCACAAAATACAACCTGGACTTCTTTTCCATCACTTAATGCACGGCAGAATGCATTATAAAGGAAGGTCAGTTGGTTTACAGTTGAATCTCCAGAGTGTAAGGGTGTTAATATAGTGTTGTCTTTGAAGTGATTGGACACATAATTAAAAACTGAAAATAAAAAAGTTCAAACCTGAAAAATAAAAAAATAAAAAACACAAAAAAAAACTGCCCTTTCAAGAACTTTACTAATAGTATTGAGCAAGGATAAGGGGCGATAATTCGAAGTGAGAGAGGGATCACCAGACTTAAATATAGGACACACATTGGCCTGTTTACACTCGTCTGGAAATTGTCCACACTGTATATACTGTATATATTTATTAAAAAGGTCCTTTAAAGGGACGGCTAGTTCAGATTTTAATTCTTTAAGGATGCGATTATTGACACCATCTGGGCCAGATGCTTTTCCTAGAGGTAAGTTAGATAATATAGTGTGTATATCTATTTCGCTTAGAGTGATAGATTCAAGAGTGTTAGTCACTGCATATGGTGTTCGAGTAGGTATGTGTGAAGGTACGATTAACGCGGCGTAATGTTTACCTGTTATGTCAAAAGACCATCAGCAAGGTGCATGATCACGTGGTTACAACAGCAACAACAATGGCTCAACGTTTTGAATGCGCGTAAACTCCAAAGTAAGTATAATTTTATATTTGCCTTAATATGCAACGGATTTTGATGAAATATGGCGCAGCAAACGCGTCTTCATGGGCTGCATTTGGTGGTCTCTGGAGTTTGGCACATACTCAATTTGTGTTTTGCGAATGATTGAGTTCCGTGTCAGTAAACACGGAAATGTATTCTTCGCATAAACGACAGAAGTTCGGGCCAAAGTACTGAGACCACCAAATGCAGCTTAACAAGATGCGTTTGGTGTGCCATGTTTCATGAAAATCCGTTGCATATTAAGGAAAATATCAAATAATGCTTACATAATAAGGACACTACAAAATAATATGTACTTTGAATCGGAGGCGCTTCTGCAAGTGTGAGTAATTGTTGTTGTTGTTGTTTTAACCACGTGATTTTGCACCTTGATCAGGAAACCGGGAACATTTCAGAAACGCACGACGGGTCAGCTGGGGCCGTTTCACTAAACTTTTATGATAGTCTGTAAATTCCAATTGATGGATTTACATTTATTGAGCTCAATATGCATATGCTCAATAAATGTAAATACAATAATTGTTTACAAGAAAACACTGTTAATGTGAAATTTACAGACTATCATAATTTTGCACTTACGAACATTTTAGTTGTACGAAGTTTAGTGAAACGGGCCTCTGCTTCACCGAGGACCTTTGCTGCGGGCGGGCTGATCAAACACGGCTGTTAGCGGTGTCAAACAACGACCGTCATGTAACAATACACAATAAAAGTAAACAACGATTTAGAGACATTGTATGTTGGTCTAATGCGCAAAATGAATACACGTCTGTAGAGCCGGTTTTATGTAACCCCCCGGTTTGTGTAGCCCCGATTACAAACACCTGGGAGATGGGGGTACAAAAACCATTGACGTATGCACCGGTTTTTGTAACCCCAGATATTAATATTGCGATATACGAATATGCTTGCTTAAAACTTGAAATAAAGTATGTTCCGACCTGACCCGACGTTCCCAGTGCGATTGTCGAGCTTTTAGGTCGTGGTCGACGTCCAATTTAAATAACTTTCCAACTGTTTGTCTACACTGTAGATGAGATGGATTGTGGCCTCGGGCCTCGAAATTCCTATACATTTCCTAACCTTGCCTGATAAACTTGATATACCGACACTAGCCTGATATTCTCTATATTATATATATACAGTTATTTATAAGGTATTTATTTTTGGCTGTGACTTATGGGATTTGTGACCAATGTAGCTCCTGATCAAATAGGACACTTCTGTAGCATGATAACGATCAATATTTATTGTTAGAAACATGAAGGCTGTTTCATTGATGAAATGGTGAACAGTGCAAATCCTGATCAGACAGTGCGGATGCACATGCTGATCTGGATCTACACTGGTCGCGAAACCGATAGACCCCATTTCACCAGTCGGAGCCAAATATAGATTTTATATTTACAGGGATGGATTGTGGTCCAGTGGTTCGAACACCTGACTTCCAATCCGGAGGTTGTGGGTTCAAACCTTGCCTTAGGCATCAAAACTACTTTCATAGATTTCCCATGTCACTGATCTGTCGGATGAGACTTTAAACTGTGGTCCCGTCTCTATATGACGCTAGCTGTCGGTGGGACGTTAACCCCATTCACATTCACTTTCTACGCTGTAGATGTATAGATATAATGTAATAGACTTTTCACGGCACATTGGTTACAAATATCGGGGGATACAAAAACGACCGCGTACGTAACCACCGGTTTTTTTAACTAGAGTTACAAAAACCGGGTGGTTACAAAAAGCGGCTCTACACACGTCCGATGTAATGTAATGTATCATGTGGCCGACATTATCTCCGCCGGTTAACAATATCCACTCCCACGCAGGCTCAATGTGTATGATGACGTGGTACTAACAACAACAACAAGTACTGAAACTTCCAGAATCCATCCGATTCAAAGTACGTATTCTTTTATATTGTCCTTATTACGTAACATATTTTGATGAAATATAGCGCATCAAACGCGTCGTGTTAAGCTGCATTTAGTGGTATGTATTTTCGCCCAAACTTCTGTCGTTTTTGCGAAGAATCGATTTCCGTGTCTACCGACACGGAAATCGATTCTTCTCAAAAACGACATAAGTCAAAATCCGTTGCATATTAAGGAAAATATCAAATAATACTTACTTTGTGAGTGGGCGACGTTGTTGTTGTTGTAACCACGTGATCATGCACCTTAAGGCTGGGATGTGATATGTATATGCATCCAAACTGTGAATAAAGGCCAACCATGAAAAGAGAAAAATATTACCCTTGTGTACAGGTTCATTTATTTAGTAATTCAATTGAATAATTTGGAAAACAAAGGCGTATCTGCTATAGACAGGTAATTCCAGGTATGGACATTTCTTTGAACCAATTCTCACCATTAAATATAAGATAACTAAACTACATTTGTGTACATGTACTTGCTATTCGAAGGTGGCCGTTAGCATAGGTTCGACTGTATTGTATTAGGCATGTGTATTATCAGGGTACACGAGTGAGTGTACAAGAAGAGCAAATGATTGATTGATTGATTAGTGTTTAACGGTATATCAACAGCTGATGCCATTTAAGGCCGGGTCACACAAGCTATACTGGCCAAAAATGCCACAATTTTCATTTCCCCGGTCGCGGTCACCTACAATTGTATCAACGAACGACATTGATGCGATAAGGTAGTCAATGTTGAACCGAAACGAAACTCTTCCCGGTTCCGAGATACACCACCGCATGCGATAATCTTGCCATTTTATTTCAAAATACTTGACTATTGTGCTTAAAGGTACATGCCTATGGCAAGCCAAATGCACAATAATTCCTTAAACCATGGTTTCGAGCTCAAACCCTAGTTTAGGCTCCTCAAACCCTAGTTTGGGCTTAAACTGCCATTTGAGATCCCAAATGGTAGTTTTCTTAAACCCTGGTTTGAGCAATTGTTGTGCACTTGGCGGCAGAAACCACCGTTTGGACTCTCAAACTAGGGTTTCTGATAGCTTAAACCACGGTTTGAGCTCAAACCCCAGTTTAGACTGCCCAAACCCTAGTTTCGGCTCGCCAAATGCACAATAATTCCATAAACCCCAGTTTGAGAGTGGTTTAGGCTCTCAAACCCCAGTTTGAGCAATTATTGTGCATTTGGCCAGAAACTGCCGTTTGAGGTCGTAATCGAATAAAAACCCTAAACCTTAGTTTGGACCCAAACCACAGTTTAAGAAAAAAACTGCCAATCGTGATCCCAAACGGTAGTTTTCTTAAACCCTGGTTTGAGCAATTATTGTGCACTTGGCGGCAGAAACCACCGTTTGGACGCTCAAACTATGGTTTCTGATAGCTTAAACCACGGTTTGAGCTCAAACCCCAGTTTGGACCGCCCAAACCCTAGTTTAGGCTCGCCAAATGCACAATAATTCATTAAACCCCAGTTTGAGATCCTAAACCATGGTTTAGGCTCCCAAACCCCAGTTTGAGCAATTATTGTGCATTTGGCCGCGAAACTGCCGTTTGCGGTCGTAATCGGTAGTTAATTTACTAAATCGGCCTAAACGGTGGTTTCTGTTACCCGTCACACCCCGAGTTACGATTGGTTAAAGTGATCACAAAACCTGGTTATCATTGGCTGATCGCTTAAAATATGTTTTGGGCATCCGTCACACCCCGAGTTACGATTGTTTCATCGATCTCAAAGCCTAGTTACCATTGGATGATCGATTTAGCCTACGGTTATCGGAGGCATGGAAATGCACGGCATCACTGAATGGCGTAATCATGGTAATGATCGATTATTTGGATAAAGGTGAAAATACGGCGTAATGGGGGAAAGAAAATCGGCGTAATTATCTGAGAGAGGTGAATGCACATCCATCCATCCATCTTTTATTTTCTTTATTGATTTAAAATACTGACCCAAAACCATTTGCGTATAGTACACGGGATATGTGTAATGTGCTATGTGGCTCTTACTATTAATTTGACCAGAAACACATATTACTTATGTCTCTGATGTGACATATAACATAATAATCCAAATAATTAATTGATTTGAATTTCAAGTTATCAGTTCTACTTATTTTTGCTGACCGACAAAATTAAATAGGAACAGAGCTGAATTAACTTCAATTTCATGTTAGCATTACCAAAAATTACTTACTTTTGTTTAATTTAACTTGCAAAATCTCCTACCATACCGACCGATCATAAATAAATTTGAAGCCACCTGAATTTATAGCATAATTAATTGAAGTAATGTGAAGTTACAATACATAAAAATTACTTATTTTTGCTGACCAACAAAAAAATTAAGTTCAAGTGAGCATTCCTAAAAATTATTTATTTTACCAGACCGCCAAGAAATTTAAATTGCAATATCTCATATCATCAGGTCATACCGACCGATGTGTATACACCTGTAGCCTATTTCATCAACATTGCAAAGTATACTTTACTAGCAAAGTATACTTTGAGGGAGTAATCATTTATTTTTCCTGAAATGCATTATTTCATATAGAACTAACAAATGCATGTATTTCATGATTAAAAGTATGCAGAATTATTATACTGAATTTATTACATTATCACAGCCATTAAATGGCTGTGATAATGTAATAAATTCCGTATAATAAAAATTAATAAATTTAAAAAAAAAATGAAAATTTCTCCCTCAAAGTATACTTTGCTACTAAAGTATACTTTGCAATGTTGATGAAATGGGCTACTGAAATTATAGAATAAATAATTGAATTAGCTTGAAGTTCAAGTTAGCATTCCTCAAAATTATTTATTTTACCAGACCGCCAAGAAATTTAACTCGCGATATCACATATCATACCGACCGATGTTAATTAAATGTGTATACACCTGAACCAAATTACTTATTTATGCTGACCACAAAAAAAATTATATGGCAGAAAATGGAGCTTGGAAAATCTCATTACATACCGACCGAGCATAACTAAATTTGAATACAGGCGATATGGCAGAAAATGGAGCTTGGAAAATCTCATTACATACCGACCGAGCATAAATAAATTTGAATACAGCTGAATTTATACCACATGAATTGAATTATCTTGAATTTCAAGTTAGCAGTACCAAAATTTACTTATTTTTAATGACCACCAAAACATTTAACATGCGAAATCTAATACATGTATCATACAGACCGAGCATAACTAAATTTGAATACAGCTGAAAGATTAATTGAAATAATTTGAATTTCAAATTAGCATTTCTAAAAATTACTTATTTTTGCTGACCGCAAAAAGATTTAACTTGCGATATCTCATATCATGCCGACCAAGGATAATTAAATGTGTATACACCTGAAATTATAGAATAATTCATTGAATTAGCTTGAAGTTCAAGTTAGCATTCCTCAAAATTACTTATTTTTTCTGACTTCACCCATGGACCATAACTTTTAAGTTTGGCCACCATGGGCCAAGCGGTTCATGTGAAGAAGAATTTTGAAATCTCTAATAAAAGAACAACCTTTTGACCTTTCGGCGGCCACCTTGGATGACATAACCATCCGATTTCGACAAATAATGCACCAGAGTGATCGCCCCATTGATACATTCGATTTGATATATAACATGACCATATTCGGTTAAAAATAAAATTTGACCCACGGGCCACGCCCATTTTTGACCCCGGGGTCACCATTTTAACACCTTTGAAAGAGCATTGTACATCGATCATTTCTACCAAGTTTTGTCGAAATCCAGCTAGCGGTTCATGAGAAGATTTTTTAAGAATTTATGCTATTTTTAGACAGCGGCCATCTTGGATTAGCGATGACCTCCATTTTAACAAATCTGAAAATGCTTCACCCATGGACCATAACTTTTAAGTTTGGCTACCATGGGCCAAGCGGTTCATGTGAAGAAGAATTTTGAAATCTCTAATAAAAGAACAACCTTTTGACCTTTCGGCGGCCATCTTGGATGGCCTAACCATCCGATTACACACAAAATGCACCAGAGTGATCACCTCGTTGATACCTTCAATTTGATATATGACAAGACCATATTCGGTCAAAAATAAAATTTGACCCCAAATTGACCCCACGGGCCACGCCCATTTTTGACCCCGGGGTCACCATTTTAACAACTTTGAAAGAGCATTGTACATCGATCATGCCTAGCAAGTTTCGTCGAAATCCGGCTAGCAGTTCATGAGAAGAAGATTTTTTAAGAATGTATGCTATTTTTAGACGGCGGCCATCTTGGATTAGCGATGACTTCCATTTTTACAAATCTGAAAAGGCTTCACCGATGGACCATAACTCTTAAGTTTGGCTACCATGGGCCAAGCGGTTCAGGTGAAGAAGAATTTTGAAATCTCTAATAAAAGAACAACCTTTTGACCTTTCGGCGGCCATCTTGAATGACCTAACCATCCGATTTCGACAAAAAAAATGCATCAGAGTGATCACCTCGTTGATACCAAGTTTTGTCGAAATCCGGTCGGCGGTTCTTGAGAAGAAGATTTTTGAAGAATTTGTGCTATTTTTAGACGGCGGCCATCTTGGATTACGTAATGATGTAATTTTAACAATTTTGTAATCCCCCTACCTAAGGACCATGACCATGAAGTTTGGTGACTATAGGCCCAATGGTTACCGAGGAGAAGACGTTTGAAAATGTTCACGGACGACGACGACGACGACGACGACGACGGACACATTGCGGTAACAATAGCTCACATGAGCTTCGCTCAGGTGAGCTAAAAAAAACCTGTGGTGCTTGCAACGGTCCAGAAAAGAACTAGGTAGGTTTTTTTTAATACCACTAGACAGCTGTATGGTGGAATATGTTCACTATTTGGTACTTATTGTCATTGCTACAGGAACACGGAAGACAAGCGCCTTAAAGGACGCCTTAAGCACACGAAATATCGAAAATGAAAATAATAAATCACGTGTTTTTTGTGTTTTCTTTCACCACTACTACCTCAAGTGTGGGCCTCTTAAGTTCAACCAGCTGTATATAAATCTTAAAGGTGCATGCCCACTCAGTAGGCACAAACATGTTCTTTATAAGAATTAAAAAGGTCAGTTCTAAAAATTACAAGTGCCCGCTATACAGATGTAATCATTTAGTAATATTTATTTTACTGATAGTGTCTCAGGCTATTTTCATATGCAAATGAGGCATGATATTTTATTTAAGTATGTATACTAATTAACTGCGTCACCTGGAAAACAATAATATTTTCGCCAGAGTATGATCATTGCACATCAATAAATAATTACATATAATAAATAGTATTGCCCGTTAACATTTTTAAGGAAACACGGTTATCGCTCCTGATATCAGTGTGAAAATTTTCATCTGATATAAAATGTATAAACATGCCAATCAATACGTGGGGTAATGGTGAATGAATGTTTATTTTGACAGAAAATGTCATATCTACAGAATATACAACTATCTATCTACCTATATTATAACCTGGCATTTGTGCCTACTGAGTGGGCATGTACCTTTAACAGTTTGACAAATTATACATTCAAAATGTTTAGGGAATTTATATCGTTATCTTGGTGCATTTATTTACATAGGGTTATAAACTCTATGCAAACAAATGTACCAAGATAACGCTGTACACGATATGTGGCTGTGACAGGAGAAATGGGGCTTATGGGTTTGTGCGACTAGCGTAAATCCAGATCAGCCTGTGCATCCGCACCGTTTGGTCAGGTTCGGCACCGTTCGCCATTGCATTAATAGGCTCCAGATAAGCTTTGTGTCTAAAGAGTATTGTACCCCTGATTTCAAATCAAATTCAAAACAAATTTAACCATTCGCTTAGTTGAGTGTATTATTAATTATTCACTTATTTATACTGTAATACAGTTGAAAATTTACTTATTTGAACTAAGTACATTTTCAAATTTCTTACAGTATTTCCACTACTCAATTTGAAAATTAATGCGTATTTTCACAGTGGTGTGATAATTTTGTACTCCCACTTTTGATAATCAGTGCGTATTCTGCTAAAATGAGTGCGTAAAACACGCCAATATGCACCTTACCTGGAGCTCTGCTGATCCATGAAACACCCGTCATTCTTCTAACAAGGAATATATATGTGTTATCAGGCTACGAGAGTGTGCTATTTTATCTCGTCGGAAATCCCATAAGCCCAATTTCTCCAGTCACAGCCACATACATGCACACATCCAGGTGAGTTTATTTTGCCAATAATGGTAAATAATTCCAGCACAAAAATATTTACACAATTCCCTAACATTTGATTGGCCCGTAAACAAGTCTATGTCCAAAATTTGTATCCCAGTAAACTCCCACGCCGAACTACTTTCCATAACCGTGAGACGCAGTTAAAATAATTCTTAAGAAAACGGAAAATAAACACATTTTCTTGATGAATTTATTTCAAATGCTGGAATTATAAGGAATGAATGGCCTTTTTGTGGAATTTATCGGGGATATAAACTTCGAAAAGTCGCGGGAATACTGGACGAGGCCTTCCGGCCTTCGTCCAGTATTCCCGCGACTTTTCCAAGTTTATACCCTGATAAATTCCACAAAAATGCCATTCATTCCTATAATGGTGCTAAGCTTATATACCTCACTCTATTGACGTTGACGTTGACGTTGACGTTGACGTTGACGTTGACGTTGACGTTGTCAATAACGGCACGCCATTGACTAGCTACTATAATTCACCTCCGATATGTCATCTCGGGAGGGGAATGGAGCGGCGTAGCAATTTTGTTTCTAGCCATTGACCGGCAATGTCACTGTTTCAGTCATTGCGACAAAATGACGTAAAACAAGATTATTCTTAATGTTAACGCCATATTTAGAAACTACTAGAATATGCAGTGTAAATATAAGTAATACAACCATGGGCTGTTGCGTTTACTGGGGTATTCAATACATTTGGTATGTTTAAAGTGCGTGGAGTCCTAGTTGAACTATGGGCTGTTGAGTTTACTGGGGTGAATAATACATATGGTCTGTTTAAACATAGCAAATGTATTGTCCCCCCCCCCCCCCCAGTAAACTCAACAGCCCATGCATGCTGTTGAGTTTACTGGGGTGAATAATACATTTGATATGTTTAAAGTTTGCGAGTAGTCCTTCGGACTCCATGCACGTTAAACATGCACATTACAACCCATTGCCATGAAACGCAACAGCCCATGGTTTTATTCCTTAAATACATACATTGAAAAATATTGCCAAGATTAGCGCAGGCGGACGTGTAGCAGCCTCCTGTAGTTAGGTCGAGAAACTTGTAGCTGATTTCGCCAACAGTGCGAAGTATATATTTTTAGCAAAGTATACTTTGAGGGAGAAATTTTTAATTTTAGGATAAATATATTAATTTTTATTATACTGAATGTATTATATTATCACAGCCAAATTGGCTGTGATAATGTAATACATTCAGTATAATAATTATCTTTTAATCATCAAACAGGTGTAGCATATCACGAATTGAAAAGGTTAACAAAACGCCTATTGTACAGACAAGTACAAAATGAGTCACATGCGACACTCGTCCATGCGTCTACAGCACGTGACCCACTAAGCTCCTGAGAAAGTTATTTTCCGCAAATAAGGAAGTAAAGTCACCTTTTCTTTGGAGACGCTTGACAACCGACGCCCTTGTAACGAGTATGAATACGGTGGGGGAAATGTGCCACTCGCGTCTTCTATTTTGGTCCGGTTTAATTTATTTATTTATTAGTCTGAATACACCATCGGCTGCGATAATCTTGCCAATATTTGAATTTATTTTTTATTTCAAAATACTTGACTATTGTGTTTAAAATCAGGCAGCGTGCCTGGCTGTACCTGAGCTGTGCTACAAACTAATTGGCAATTGTGGTTATAATCAAGCAGCTTGATTGGCTGAGCCTGAGCTGTGCTACAAAATACTTGACCATTGTACTTAAAAGCAAGCAGCCTGCTTGGCTGTGCCTGAGCTGTGCTAGAAAATAATTGGTCATTGTGCTTAAAAGCAAGCAGCTTGATTGACTGTGCATGAGCTGTGCTATTTATTCACCCATAACATAATTTGGCAACATATTTTATCATGAGGATACATAGCAATTCGTTATCTATCCAAATAACAGAGAATCCATACTTCAACATGTTCAAAGTCACGTGGTACACTGTGGTCACATGGATAATCACACAGGGGTGTCCACTAACATATCTACCTCATTGTTGAGTTTTTAACCCTTAGACTGGTACTCACAAAAAGTTGTCGTCTGCTGTTGCTTTTATATCTTGCCTTATTGCTCAATAAAATCATGTTTTGACAGCACTTCAGAATCATTTCCAATGGAAATGATTCTGAAGTGCTGTCAAAGCATGTTGTAAATTATTCTAAAGTGTTGTCAAAGCATGTGTTTGATGATAAAAATGTTAAATAGAAAATAGCAGACGACAAAAAAAATTAAGATAGCGGTCTATATAATGTATATCTGACCCTGTTCAGAGCATTGAGGTGTTAACTCCGCCGTTTTAATTTGCACATGCTATCGGAAAGTTTCACCGCTTGGAGCGTTTGACACATACAGCTAATAATATGGCAGCAAATCTAATAACATTTAGTGCAATACATCTCGGATATATAGGACGACAACGTCCTATGAATATTTGTTCAGCAGACTACACGAAATTCTAGATATCTGCACTTTTCTACCATCACTCACAAAATATGTAATGGACAGTTAGTCAATGTGTAGAGTGTCAAACTGATGCACTGTATATTATTAGAAGTACATCTGACACAACTAAACGCCGTATTTACTCGCATAGCAGGCAAGTAGACTGTAGTGACAATACACTCAGATAACTGCTTGCAAGTCACTGGAATCGATGCAGTATGTATGGTAATACAGGTATATATCTACGGCACTGTGTATTGTTCTTACTGTTACATAGTCTTTACTGAATTCTCAAACATTTTAACAAAGGGCCAACAAACCCTTCAGATATCAGACTGTGTATACAAATTTGATGAAAACAAGGCATAGCATGCTGTAGTCGGATGTATCCCCCAACATGTTGCACCAAATTTTATTCATGTGTTTGTCATATTATTAGTGGTATGTGTCAAACGCAATATGAGGTAAAACTGACCGATGGCTTGTACACACTAAGATGGCCGACATGGCAACTCCATGCACTGTGTGGGATATAGTATGAATAAAATGTTCACGTGTATGTTATATATTTTTCCCATCACATTTACGAATCAATTAGGCATGAATCATTGGATGCTCAGGGACCCCATGGGTCCTTAAGGTAATAGGTCATACATAGATACACTTGACTTCAATGATAATTGCTTCACAAGAGTGATGTGATATATTAATAGAACATATGTATATTGAGTTGCCATCTCCGCCATCTTTGTATGTACAAGCCATCGTACAGTTTCACCACTTCGTGCGTTTGACACATACAGCAAATAATATGAAAGTAAACCAAACAAAAGTTGGTGCAATACATAATAGACAGATATGACAACGGCAGGTTATAAATATTATGCCAGCAAACTATGCAAAAGACGAGATACCTGAGCATTTCTCTCATCAATCTGAAAATAAATGTTGATGTGTAAATGTTTCAATCTGATGCACAGCCTTTGTTAGTGTACACGTTACCCATAGGTAAAACCATATTTACTCATATAGTATGTGAGTAGACACCAGTGACAATATACTCGGGTAACTGCTTACATGTCACTGGATTTGATAGCTAATAATAGAGTACAGTAGTGGGTATATATGGTATGTGTTGTGCGGATTGCCAGGTAAAAGTGATACACTGTGTGATTTTCTGTGTATGAAGCTATTTATAATGGTGGTTCATGTTGTTAAAACACAGGCACAAACCTGTCCAGAAATATTTTACAGTTTGGTGTAATATAATTGAGAGGAGTCCGTTCTCCTGGATTTTCTACATTTGATTAGCTACTTTATATCATATGTTCTACCTCACATTTTGAGTTCTTTGTCAAACGGCAGAACAGGTGAAACTGGTTGATGGCTGGAACACACAAAGATGGCCGACTTGGCCACTCCGTGTATTTTATAGGATACAGTAACTAAGCAAACGATGATCAGGGTACAGAACGGGTCCTTAAACAGACCAAATATTTTGATTACCACAGTAAACGTAGAAGTGATGAAACCAATAAAAATTATCAAATATGGCTGGTTAGTGTGTCAGTAGTGACAACATTAGTGACGACATCGTGGAGATTAATGACGTCAAACAAGCTTTAATTTAAGCAATGATCAATGTCGCGCGAATGCATGCAAGGAAACGCAATTGGCGGGATATCGGCTTAACAAGCAAAGCTCAGTGAAAATATAAATACATGTATATTGAAATATTTACACTGTCCATAGATTCACAGAGCTCCAGATAAGGAATTAGTAATTGCGTATTGTCACTCCATCATTTCTGAGACAATTGGGGATTGCAAAATTTAAATTGGGTAACATAAAATCATGGGATCGAACCCGTTTGCCCGGCCTTACATGACCTTAGCTGTTGATAGGCCGTTAAACACTAATAAACAAACAAACAAACACACATACGGCGGGAATCAATGCACGTTATAGCATCAAAATTACTTCAATTGTGGCTGTGACTGAAGAAATGGGGCGGATGGCGTTTGCATTCAAACTGTCCGTACAGTCTGCTCAAGATATTCACTGATTGCCATTCAGTCGGTGAAACACCCGACATGCTTCTCACAAACTCTATACGTCTTTTCCTCGCCGCAATAATGTGCTGGACGATGCGGAGACCAGTGTAGCTCCTGATCAAAGAGCATATTTATGTAACCTGATGACGATGTGTATTGCTTGTTACAAACAAGACAAGCGTTTCATTGGTGGAATGAGGGATCGTAGCTAGTTATTCCCATTTGCACATCTATTTATAGAGATCCGGTCCTATGTTGTATTTCAGCGTTTATTTCTTACTGAATAGCACAAACAAATGAGTTTTGCAAATAGGGTAGACCCAGATCAGAATACACACCTGAACAGTCTGATCTGAGTCTACACTGATTGCAATAAGATTAATAAGTGTGAAAATATGAATCTGGAAATAATGCAGTCCTGTATGAGATATGTAGGATTATCTGGATCAACACTAGACTAAATCGCTATAATTCCAGCACAAAAATATTTACACAATTCCCTAACATTTGATTGGTCCGTAGCAAGTCTATGTCCAAAATTTATATCCCTGTAAACTCCCATGCCGAACTAATTTCCGTAACCGTCAGGCGCAGTTAAAATAATTCTTAAGAAAACGGAAAATAAACACATTTTCTTGATGAATTTATTTCAAATGCTGCAATTATAAGGAATTAATGGCATTTTTGTTGAATTTATCGAGGATATAAACATGGAAAAGTCGCGGGAATACTGGACGATTCCTTCCGGCCTTCGTCCAGTATTCCCGCGACTTTTCCATGTTTATACCCCGATAAATTCCACAAAAAGGCCATTCATTCCTATAATAATGGCTCCTTTTCATAACCAATCGCGCTACATTCGTCCTTTTAAAAGCAATAAGGCCCTAAACTACACAATTGGGACCGGATTTCTATAAATAAATTCAACGGGAGATAACTCGCTACGATCCCTCATTGTGAACAGTGCATATACTGGAGCTACATGTACACTGGTTATAAATCCAATACTCATATATGCTCTTGTCCAAGGTGTATGATCACGTGGTACTAACAACAACAACAACAAGTACCGATTCAAAGTACGTATTATGTTATAGTGTCCTTATTACGTTACGGATGTTGATGAAATATGGCGCATCAAACGCGTCTTGTTAAGCTGCATTTGATGGTCTCTGTATTTCCGCCCAGACTTCTGTCGTTTTTGCGAAGAATCTATTTCCGTGTCTCCGACATGTCTGTGCCAAACTCCCTGGACCACCAAATGCAGCTCATGAAGACGCGTTTGCTGCGCCATATTTCATCAAAATCCGTTGCATATTAAGGAAAATATAAAATAATACTTTGGAGTGGGCGACGTTGTTCTTGTTGTAACCACGTGAGCATGCACCTTGTTCTCGAGTCACAGCCATATTTAGACAATCGAAGCGTATATAAGAAAATAGCAGGGGCGCGTGGTGCGTATTATCCACCATACACGACTCGGGTGAATAATAATTATCGTCCCGGTATTATGCCGGTTTCGGTTTGTATGGAGCATTCCCACATTTAAACGTTTAACGCACTTCAAAAACTTAGTAGGCTGTGTGTATTCCGACGATTAGTTCATTTAGTGACGTTCGTTGCACATGTTGTAATAATATTGTGTGATCTGTGTAAATGCTTGAATCGGGGAAACCGCAGTTTATTAACATTTATTCGGATGATAAATGTGTTCAATGACGTTCGTTGTCTGAACACCAGGCAATTTCTTGAACGCGGTGAAATAGTGACATATTTGTATTTTGTATTCATTCATTAACAACAATTTCACATGCGAAACAAAATGCAATTAAGCCTTTGCGTGATATTGGTGGCGGGATTGTGTTCGTTTGTTCTAGCGGCAGACCCGAATTTTATGACCCAGCGAGACAGTTTGCCGGCCGGAGATCCCGGGAAATGTTTGACTCCGGGAAACCGCGACGTCCATAGATTCGAAGTCCTGCCCGGCGGTGGATGGGACAACCTACGGAACGTGCACGCGGGTTTGATCGTCTCCCGAAACTACTCGCTATGTCGAACGACGGAGGACGGTCGGTATCTACTCCCCGACGGAATCTACACCATCCCGATAAAGTCCAGTGCCGTCGACACATTCGCGGAGTTGATTGAGCATTGGGACAACTATACTTCGACGTTCTCGCGGTCGATCAATGTTCACGCCGGGCTCAGTCTTTCGCATTTCTCGATCAGCGGGAAGTTTTCCGACGAATACGAGAGTGTTAAATCGGACCAGTTCTTCGGAAAGTCCTCCACCATCAGAGTTCAGGTAATGTTGAATTTAACGGGTATATATACGTGCAGAGCTCCCGATAAGTTGTGTATCTAAAGAGTATTATACCCCCAGATTCAACTTCAATGTGTATTTTACTTTTGCAAACGTAAAACGCAAAGAATAAGACAAATATAAAAATTCACTTATTTCAGCTGCAAATTTCACATTGCTGTGAATATTTTGATTTTTGACTCCCTCTTTTGATAATCAGTGCGTATTCTGCTAACATAAGTGCAGATCTGGAGCTCTGTACGTGGCTGTGACTGGATAAATGGGGCTTATGGTTTTTGTGACAGGTGTAGCTTCTGACGATGGCTGGGGCTGACACAGTTCTGCCCCTAGGGCCAGCCCCACCCCCTGGCGGGCCCCACCCCATTTCTGACGATGGCTGGGGCTCACACAGTTCTCCCCTAGGGGCAGCCCACCCCCACCCCCCCCCCCTCCCCCCCCCCTCCCCGGCGGGCCCACCCATTTCTGCCGATGACTGGGGATGACACAGTTCTCCCCCTAGCTACAATAATTCGCCTCTGATATGTTATCTACGATTACAATATGACCCATTCAAAAATGTGTGAGCAACCGAAGTGCATACCTAAACATATTGATGTTATTTCAAAAGTTAGTAAACTGTATATGTTATACCTTACAAATTTACAAGATATATATGTACATGTAAATGTCAGATAAACACATTGGCATGGTAAAATAACCAATTTCTGCATGTGCATGTTCTTTATTAATAATTGATTGATACAGCTTTGATAACCGATTGCAAAAATCACTCTGCCATGCGTTACATTAAAGAGATGGGGTGAAATTTCTACCCTCACTAGAGGTATGGAGCTGGGTAGCAATTTTGTTTCTAATTAGAGTCATGTATATGAACCAATATGTCACTGTATGATATGAGAACATTGCTAATTAAAGGTCATCATGGTTATGGTCTGTGCTCATCTTCTATGTTGGTCTTCATATACCAAGTAGTCAATGTTGAAGCAAATTTGGCATTATATAAGTGTGCATGATAACGTGTATATGGTGCAATACAAGTGCGCTAGTTTATGATGCTTCAGTGCGCTTTTGGGGTAGAATGCATTGTATGACATTTGTTTCTTAAATAAAATAGTCCGTATTATTGTCAAGATTTATTCTCGGGTGGTACCTCACGAGAGGTATGGAGCGGCAGGCCCGTACGCAGAGGGGGTGCGACGGGTGCGTACGCACCCCCCTAAATTCGCCGAGGTCCGCTATTTTTCAAACAGTAATCTCAACAAATCTTGAAATGCATTAATATACAGGTAATTTGCATGAAAATGCCACCGTTGAAATCCGAATTTAAATGACATAAAATGCAGGAGAGTGCATTTCAGGCCATCTAGGTTTAAAAAAGGTGCGTCAGGGGCGAGCCCCATGTAGTGGCGCGAGTACGCTAGGGGGGTACCCCCCTAGCGTACTCGCGCCACTACATGGGGCTCGCCCCTGACGCACCCTCCTGACGCACCCCCAATAGAAAATCCTGCGTACGGGCCTGAGCAGGGTAGCAATTGTGTTTCTTTGTCAGCCCCAGCCTTTATTATACTACTACAGTCCGTCATTTTACAAACTCCGCATTGGAATAATTTCCAGACATTTTAAAATATCCAAGCATATATAATGTTTGCCAGTTTGAAAGGAGTCACACCATTACTACCGGTGCAGGCTCTAACGTTTTATATGACGCCAACGTCAATATTCTCAACGATAGTGTCCACGGCGCTTAAAGGCACATTCCCACTCAGTAGGCACAACATGTTCTTTATATCAGATACATCATCTGAGACATTTTCTGGCAAAGTAAACATTCATTCACCATTTCCTCAGTATTGATTCGCATTATTATACATTTTATATCCGACGTAAATTTTCACACTGATATCAGGGGCGATAACCGTGTTTCCTTAAAATGTTAACGGACATTACCATTTATTATATACCTACCCATGAAATACATAGTTATACGATGTAAATAAAAGTCATATGTTCTCATCGATGAAATAAACACGGTGAAAATACGACTACTTCCGCTATCTATATTCATAACGCGCACCTGCAGTGCCGGACTGCAAATACGCTGCAAATACACATTCATTACCGTATACAGTCTAAAAACTGCAAATTTCCATGGAGCGGTATATAATAAATAGAATATTCATATTTTTGCAACGAATATGACATATATGTTCATCGAGTGGTGTGGAATGTCCATATTTCACCGTTACATATTCGTTGCAAAAATATGAATATCCTCTATTTATTCCCTGTATTTATTTGTTGATGTGCAATGATCATATTCTATAATCTGTCGAAAATATTATTGTTCAGGTGACGCATTTAATTAGTATAAATAATTAAAAAATATCATGCCTCATTGCATATGAAAATAGCCTGATGCCACCGCGAGTCACTATCAGTAAAATAAATATTACTAAATGATTATATCTGTATAGCGGGCAGTTGTAATTTTTAGAACTGGTGGAATAATGACACAATTATACACTTATTTAATTCCTATCAAGAACATGTGCTTACTGAGTGGGCATGTACCTTTAATGCAAATGCAATGATGAAGCATAACCCACTTCTTAGAAACGTTGACATCTTGGGAAGATTAACGCAGCGGTGGTGTAACTAATGGGGAACTACCTGTTAACCCCTGCTATTTAATATATGTGCACAAATTTACTTCCTATTTCGTAACACGACAGACGTTTTTAGCTGTGTTTGCAAACAGTGTAGATCCAGATGAGCCGGCTCGTAACGAGCCGTCTCATCAGGATCTGCACTTTTGCAAGTAGTTGTCATATTGTTAAGAAAAAAACACCCTCGTCTTATATATAAATGGACTAATCTCAAAATCATTTTTTGACAATTGGATTGATTCCATGTATTTCATTTAGTAATGGTTGTAAGGGTTAAACATGGGGTCCCACATCAGGGTGTATTGTGATGGTTATCTTTTATTGTTTCAACCATTATATGTCATTAATATACTCAAACAACAATTAAATTGTATTACCTGGTACACTTATTGGCATTATTTTGCCTCATTTGAATGACGGATTTTAATAATTTTGAGGTCAGGGGAGACAACCGCGTTTTCTCAAAATATTAACAAAGAAATAAGTCAACAGAAATCAATACTTATTAATACAATACAATTTCTGGTGTACAACACTTATACTTTATAAGATATCGACAGCAGTCGTGATTTAAGTTTATACACGTTATTTATTTAAATAATTAAAACTAATCACCATTTCTTCACATGTACATACACTGGTGATCACCGTAGTCGCTATCAACACGAAATTGAAATGTTAGTTTATACTGTGTAACAACGGACACTTTCGATGTTAAAAACATGTGGAATAGTTACGTAATTAGGTACCTGGTTAATTTCCGTAAACATGTAGTACACTTGTACTTTACGGTTGCCAGTTACAACGTGGCCCGATCAGAAAGTGTTGGAAATTAGGAGGCCCGTACGCAGAGGGGGTGCGACGGTTGCGTACACACCCCCCCCTCCCCCACCCCCCCCCCCTTAACCCTTTCAACACCACAGGCATGTAAAGTGGTATTGGCAAGGGGTGTAGATCCAGTTGAGCCGGCTCGTGACGAGCCGTCTCATCAGGATCTGCACTTTTTGCAAGTAATTTTCATAATTTTGTGCCAAAAAACACCCCATGTTCATAAATGGACTGGTCTGAAAAACATTTTGTGATGATTGGATTGGTTGAAAAACAGTTACTTACGGGTGAAAGGGTTAATCTGCCGAGATCTGTCCGTGGATGTCCGTGCCTGGTTAGCATATACAGTGAAACCTCTCTAAACCGGACACCCTGGGAGGTCCCCAGGGTGTCCGGCTTAAGAGAGATTTAACTGTAAATCAGCCATGTGATCGTTCTGAGTCATACCTACGTGCTATGCGATCGTGAACATACATTATCACCTTAGATAAATGACCAAGGAACTCATCAAACTGGTATCACATGTGCTTTCTTGGTGTCCGGTTTAGAGAGGTTCCGCTGTATATATATTGAAAAAACATTGTAAATTTTGTAAACGTGTTTCATGAAATGGCGTGTCTCATATGAGTTGTACGTGTGTTTTAGGCGCGGTATGCGATGTACACGGCCAAGGTCCAACCGGACACAGTCCTTACAGAACCTTTCAGGTATGAATACACCAAAATGTGGACATGAACTTCCCGGATTGCATGCAAAAGTAGTTCGCTAAAAAGTAATCCCTATGATATTCAGGCGACAGACATGCTAAATATTTAATAATTACTGGAATATAATGGTCATGTGATGTAAGCAACTTTCAAACTTTGAGGGAGTAATCATTTATTTTTCCTGAAATGCATGATTTCATATAGAACTAACAACTGCATATATTTGATGATTAAAAGTATGCAGAATTATTATACTGAATGTATTACATTATCACAGCCAAAATGGCTGTGATAATGTAATAAATTCAGTATAATAAAAATTAATAAATTTATGCTAAAATTGAAAATTTCTCCCTCAATGTATACTTTGCTAGAAAAGTATACTTTGCAATTTTGATGAAATCGGCTACTGGTCAGAGGTGATTGGATATGTTTTTCCTTTGCGAAAGTGAATTATATTTTATTTAAGTGCAGGTCCGGTGCAGATATGTTTATGCACTATATTAAAGCCGGTTTTGCAATACACATATAGAAATGAAAGTAGCAGGGAATTGGGGTAAATATGGGGAACTTGTTAAGTTCTATAGTAAAACTATATAGAGAAAAGTAGGTTAGTGCCATAACCCCAGCCGCTTCCTCAAAATCGGAGAATCGACTAATATGACAACACGCACATATTCATACGCAGTGATTAGGTCGTATTGACAGGATATCAAAAATGTTTCACGGTACCGTGTTTCACGGCACATACGCACTGTGTTGAAGGGATAAATGTGTATAGTGTGTTCTAAACTTTAGGACTCGCCTCCGGAAAATTGCCGCTCACAAGATGATCAACAACACAAATCTCGCGAAATACGAGAGTCAGCTGCTGGTGCGAGATTTCGGTACCCACGTGGTCACGAGCGTTGATGCTGGCGCAGCATTAGTTCAGGTACCTTGCTCGTGCTGTTTAGCTTTGTGTTTATTGTGTGACCCGTCAAATTGCATGAAGTTGATATGAACATGAAGAGAACAGTTAAATCAATATTCAGCTTTTTTTCAGCAAGGTATGACGAGACAGTCAACGTCAATGTTCGACGCAATTTTCTCAATTTTCCCAGTATCCTATTTCACCAACATTGCAAAGCATACTTATCTAGCAAAGTATACTTTGAGGGAGTAATCATTTACTTTTCCCGAAATGCCTTATTTCATATAGAACTAACGACTGCATATATTTGATGATTACAAGTATGCAGAATTATAATACTGAATGTATTACATTATCACAGCCAAAATGGCTGTGATAATGTAATAAATTCAGTATGATAAAAATTAACAAAGTTATCCTTAAATTGAAAATTTCTCCCTGAAAGTGTACTTAGCAAGAAAAGTATACTTTGCACTTTTGGTGAAATATGCTACAGATCAACATGTGCATACACACAGCCTGTGAAGATACTGCTGTACGGTGGGTTGGGTGTGACTGACACAATGATATCGTTTTACACCAGCTAGTCATTTCACGACGGTAGAAACTAGTACTATCTGTAGTAACCTACGGACGTATACTTTTTTTTTATTAATTCGTTCACACAAATTAACAATTCGTTCCCTCGAATTAACAATCCGTTCTCTCGAATTATTTTGGCGCCTAGCTGCGCGAGCACAAATGTGTTGCGCGCGCAGCTGGGCGCCAAAACAATTCGTGGGAACTAATTGTTAATGCGAGGGAACGAATTGTTAATTCGAGGGAACTAATTGTTAATTCGTAGGAACGAATTGTTAAATTGAGGGAACGAATTGTTGATAAAAAATATTCCATGTCCATTGCAGGGCTCCGTAGTAACCAGACTGTGAATCAGACACATCCGGGTTCCTGGGGGCCGTTTCACTAAACTACATGTATGTACGACTAAAATGTTCGTAAGTGCAACTTTAGGATCCTCCGTAAATTTCAATTGATGGATTTACATTTATTGAGCATAGGCTGCATACATGCTTAATAAACGTAAATCCAATAATTGTGTACAAGAAAACATTGTTAATATGACAGACTATCATAAGTTTGCACTTACGAACATTTTAGTCGTACGAGGTTTATTGAGACGGACCCCTGGATGCCGTTTCACTAGACTTCATACGACTAAGATGTTCGTAAGTGCAAAATTATGATAGTCTGTAAATATCACATTAACAATGTTTTTTTTGTAAACAATTATTGGATTTACATTTATTGAGCATAGACTGCATATGCAGCCTTTGCTCAATAAATGTAAATCCATCAATTGATATTTTGACTATTCTAAATTTGCACATACGAACATTTTAGTCGTACGAAGTTTAGTGAAACTAACCCCTGTTTACTACAAACTTTTCTGAGCATACTATGCTATGGTATCATGGAGGGATATATAGTGGTCGAGACGTTTAACTTAAATTACAGATGTTGTAGGTTCAAACCTCGTCGTAGGCATCAAAATACATGTACGTTCATAGTACATGTATTTCCATCCCACATAGGCCAACAATAAAATGAGTGTGTTGTTTACGGTTGCCCGACCGACCCGTTTGTTTACCACCCCCCCCCCCCCCCACTCACCCCCGCCGACCGTATTTTTTTTCTCGATTTTAATAAAATAAATCCTATGTAATCACTCATTTGTAGCCTGTCCGGGAAATTAGTCATACCGCTTTTTCGAATACTCACATCGCCTATTACGATCGCAACAATAGCTTTAGTTTGGCGATTAAATTGGTCCAATGTTGTCACCAAAAGGGCAAATAACAATTAATTACAACACACAGAACAGGTTGTACCGTTTTCTTCTCTTTCAAGAAAAGTGTATATTGTTACCATTCAGTTGAACCGTCTCGACGAGACGGTTCAATTGAGGGGTAACAACATACATTTTGAGTGAGAAATAATAAAAATAATCAGCTCTCTCCACGTAAAACGTTGGCTAAAATCTAAATCGGCAAACTTTAGAAACCTGTGCGCCGGACAAGCCCTCGCCTGGATTGGCGCCTGAAATAACACATTCACAGCGTATTACACTAGTCGTGGGCGAGGCTCTGTCGAGCACATCCCGTTTCCGTGCCGCGCCAGATATGTGTTCCCATTCACGGCACTAACCTACTATTCTATTTATCCCGTCAACACCTTCAAATGGCTGTAAAATGCAAAAATTGTATTGACTGGATATCAAAAATGTTTCACGGCACCGTGTTTCACGGCACATACGCACTGTGTTGACGGGATAAATATCGTTAGTCCATGTACGTAAGAACGTGCGTGCATTAGCAACACCTTTAATGTTTCAATAACTCATGAACCGCTTCACCGATTTTGATAACATTTGCCACAATGTATGTCTAGAGATGGTGCTTTATTTTGCATACTACCCACGTCCGACCGCCCAATGACAAGGTCACTGAGCACTTAAATGCGTGATTTATTTAATTTATTTTTAATATCAAGGCTGCCTGCGGATGCATTTGCTATTTTTTGTTATTTCCAGCACGACCAAGTGAACGAAGCCTATGTTCGGAAATACGAATCACAGAAGCACGACATCCTCGCCTCAGCCAGTGCTTCGTTCTTCGGCATCTTCAGCTTCGGCGCTGAATACAGCCAAACAACGACGAAGACTCACATTGAAGAGTACAAGCGCAGTAGGACAAAGTCGAAGATACTGACACAAGGCGGACCCATGTTCAAGTAAGTGGGGTGAACAGTTGCAATATACAGAGCTCCAGATAGGTTTTGTATTATACCTCCAGATTTAAAATTAAATGCGTATTTTACTTTTACAAATGTATTATTGATTGGCTTCCTCATTAAATAGGGAAAACATGACAAAATAAATAAAAATCATTTACAAATTAATTCACTTATTTGAGATGCAAAAAGATGTTTGCTTTTTGCGGCTCAACTAAGGCAATTTTCAACGTTATTACAGCCTTTGTATTACTCAATTTGAAAATAAATGCATATTTTCACATTGCTGTCATGTATTTTGCCCTCCCACTTTTGATAATCAGTGCGTATTTTGCTAAAATAAGTGCGTAAAATACGCAGATACGCACCTTATTTGGAGCTCTGTAGCCTATTTCATCAACATTGCAAAGTATACTTTACTAGCAAAGTATACTTTGAGGGAGTAATCATTTATTTTTCCTGAAATGCATTATTTAATATAGAACTAACAAATGCATATATTTCATGATTAAAAGTATGCAGAATTATTATACTGAATTTATTACATTATCACAGCCAAAATGGCTGTGATAATGTAATAAATTCAGTATAATAAAAATTAATAAATTTATCATAAAAATTGAAAATTTCTCCCTCAAAGTATACTTTGCTACTAAAGTATACTTTGCAATGTTGATGAAATAGGCTACAGAATATAAACTCACACATACGCTTGCTATAGCTACTATGAGCTATTTAGATGTGACAAATCACCATATCTTTTGTCGAACATGATTGGATTTCACATATTGTTGCTGGGTAGTGTTTTTGATCGATCATGTGGCTAATTTAAATTACAGTGGGACCTCTCTAAACCGGAAACCCTGTGAGGTCCCCCGGGTGTCCTGCTTAGAGAGGTTTCACTGTAAAGCGGGCATTTTATCGTTCTGAGCCATAGTTGTGGCCTATGCAATCACGACCAGACATTACCACCTGAGATAAATAACCAAGAAACTCATACAAAAAATGTATGATAATATGCCTGACACGCAAGGATGTTTCTGACGCGGCGATCTCTGAGTACTTTCTTATGGCCTACGTAAGCCTAATGAATCGATTTCTTTCCAGACCCCTCAATTTCACCGCCGACAACTGGATTGCCGACGCCGCCAATAACCTGGTGGAGATCGACATTTCTGGCGACCCGATCTACTACGTCATAACCAGCGCCACGCTGCCAGACCTGCCGGAAGACGCCGTTTATGATGTATACGGTCTCGTGAAAGACGCCGTGGACGCATATTACAAACACAACACGTACCGTGGCTGCATGAGCCGCGACTCGCCCAATTTCAGCTTCCAAGCAAATGTTGATGACGGCTCGTGCAAACCGCCGAACACAAACTTCACCTTTGGTGGGGTGTATCAGACGTGTCGTGGTACGGGTTATACAAACATTTGTGCCAACGATAAATTGGAGCAGAAGAATCCTCTTACAGGAACGTTCAGTTGCCAAGATGGGTACGAACCCGTACTGATGAATGAGGACTCGAAGACATCCTGGACAAATCGTCGAGAGTGTCATGGATGGATTTTTAAAAAATGTAAAACTGTTACATATACCGCAAACGCTAATTATAAAGCGTACTGGTGCTACGCGGAAGGGTCTGTGAAGAGTAATCACGGGTTTCAGTTTGGCGGGCTATTCACAACGAGAACAAACAACCCACTGACGGGGTCACCAAGTTGCCCATTGCAGTTCTATCCCCTACACGTACTCGACATTACCGTCTGCGTTAGCGATGATTACGAACTTGGCGCCCAATACGCTCTACCATTCGCCGGATTCTTCAGCTGCAAGTCGGGCAACCCTCTAGCGCTTAATAAATTGGAAAGTACCGGAAACCTAAAGGACGTTGGCCAACACACATTGATGACGTACATGCTGGAATCGGGCGCCTCCACATGGCCTAAATCCTGTCCCAAGGATTACAGTCAGCATCTTGCCATGGTAGACAACGATTGCGAAATCAACTATTGCGCTAAAGCTGGCGCCCTCTCACCACAGGGTCTTCCGAAGGTACAGCGACCGCCGTTTATGGAAAGACCTCACAACTTCAAGGAGCTTGCCGATGTAGCGTTCACCGTCGATGGGTCAGAATGGATCACAATGGAAAACGCAAGTCAACCCGTAACTCTCTCTCAATATGTGATGTACTCGGACGTTGAGCCGTCCGGAAACGAGCATGATGGGGATGGTTCTGGTATATCCGGTGCAGGGATCGCTGGGATATCTGTAGCTGCGACGTTGGCTTGCGTGCTTGTAACCACGGTAATCGTTATCGCCGTGAGGAGGAGACGGGTCCGCAACACTTCCTACCGGAACACTGACCAATGGGAACATCCCCGCGAAAGACAACCAGTCGTCACTGGCAACAGGGGTTCGCTATATAGTGAGAATACTGCGATCGAGAATGTACTCGTTACCCAAGCTTGATCTACTGTCTGTTTCATTTCTTTCTTTGTTTTCGTATTTAATGTAATAAACTAATGTCTTGAACGGAACGATATAGAGAACACCAGGCCAGTGTATTTTATATAAAGTCTATCAGGCAAGGCTAGGAAACGCGTAGGAATGCCGAAGCTTGCCGAGTCAAAAGACACTAGCATGATATTATATTTACCAGGTAACGTTATTGCGAAAGTTACATTATTTCCATGCTATCTAGCCATGTTTCGGAATCAATCTCCAAAATGTTTAATTTTTCGACCGTCCCCGTCACTATCCACCTAAAAATTAAGGATTCTGATTTTTTTGTTATGCCCCCTATGCGATAGTATTCAATATTACGCGAAGGATTGCTTCGATACTTGGACACTGAATCACCTGAACATTTGACATACACGGGTGCCACCATTAACACGACCTTGACATTTGCCACTTTCGAAATGTCGCTGAAAGTCTTAGCAATTTCGTCAAGTCTAAACGTTTGTAAGAGTTTCTCCAGTTAGAGGCCAGTATGCCACGGGGGCCTAGCAATGTTTTACACACATAATGACTAGTTATTGTTAGAAAGTCGCCGGAAGAGACAGTAGATAGCCATACCTATCACGCATAGAGAGAGGGCTTGACGCAATATCATGAAGTCGTGTCTTTATCAGATACGTATGTACGCAATGATCAAATAGATTGGCCGATCTCCACCATACTTCACAATTGCATTGATATCGGTAAGTTGAAAACATCTGTGTACAAATAGGTTTAATGTTTCGCTTTGCTTGTTTTCGCACGATAACTCGATTAGTATAAGTCCGAGAGTGATAATACTTCACGTGCACATTGATCAATGTCGTCTGCTGCTATCTTCTGGCTTAATCAAACATGGTTTGACAGCATTTTAGAATCATTTCCGTTGGAAATGATTCTTTAATATGTGAACCATAACTGACGTATTGTTTACCAGCCCAGTCGCGAAGCTCCGCCCCTAAATGTGATTTCGAATCGCTACACTAGTATGTGATTGGCGGTGTGACACGAAGTGAGAGTGTGTGTGTGCGGTAATAAGATTTGCGTCACGTGAACTGATGAGAACAAGGCAGAAAATCAGTTCTAAATATAGCGCTGAACAGTTAATGATTAATTTAATAGATACTCGCGATAGCGTCGTAATATGCGATTAATTGAGACGAAATGATGTTCTTTCATTGGTCGAGAAACACGGGGTAAAAAATAAGTTACCTGACTGTTTGACCTAGTTTCTCGACCAATGAAAGCAGAGCATTTCGTCTCAATTAGTCGCATATTGCCACGCTTTTGCCAATATCTATTAAATGAATCATTAAATGTTGCAATAACACAGCAGTTATATTTAGAACAACAGGCCCCTTGTTGACGTAATTTTCTGTGACGCGCACCATGTGTACGATCGATTCAGTGTTACACCGCCAATCACGTGATGGTATCGTTGTGGAAAACACGTTTATGGGCAACGCTCCATTCTAATAGACAGGTGCCCACGATGGGGCGGGGCAACAAATAAGTTAGTTATAGTTCACATATTGAAATTTTAATAAAGTAATTTCTCGCTCGCTAACGCTCGCTACGAAATTAATTTATTAAAAATTCAATAAGTGAACTATAACTATTACATACAGCTGTAAGACATACTCCAAACAAGCAGTGTGTTGTATTTTTCATAGCTTTGCTTGTGTGTTGTTAAACATGGTTTACCAAAATACCCATAGAAATGTGTTCAACTATCGTGAAGGGTGTAAATAATGTTTTAAAACGTGTATAATACGTTTGCTTTCACAATATAACTAACAGTTGATAAATGTGTGTAAGCTACATGTAGTTAGTGTTTATATTAATTATTATCGTGTAAATAGTTCATGGAGTTCAGTTTATATGCTACATAGTGGTTCATTGATCGAATACACTCTGATCAGTAACACATTGTCAATTCCTGTATTGCCTATATTCAAAATGTCTTAAATTGTATAGCCATGATGCATGTGCTGACAATGATTATCAAATAAAATAATTGCGTCCATAATTACATTACACGTGCTAAACGGTTCGGGAATCGGGCATAGGGTGCAGTGAAACCCATTCTGGACAATTTCCCAGAATACCGTCACAGTAAATACGGTCTATCAGCTGGGACGAGCCGCCAAACAACACGTATTTTACTTAGTGTGTATTTATTCTTTTTTCATTATTATACACTTGCGCGAAGTTATAATTGTTCACCCTATTATTGGAACGTTTTTAGACAAATATTTTGATAAATTATTTTAGAGTGATTGCATAACGCATTAATAAAATATGTTCTACATTGTCTTTCTAATGAATTAATACTACATACAGGCCCGTAGCCAGGGGGGGTCGGAGCGGTCGGACGACGCCCAGCCTCGATGTTCACTTTTTTAGCCTTGATGTCCACTTTTTTAGACCCCCATAGATACTTCAGACCCCTTGAGCCTTCGAAACGACCCCCCTTCAAACAGGTAGATACTTCAGACCCCTTGAGCCTTCGAAACGACCCCCCCCCCCCCCCTTCAAACAGGTCTGGCTACGGGCCTGACATATAAGTCACCTTTTATACTGATTCAGGGTCGAATATTAACTGATAGGCCCTGCCTGATTGCATCTTGTGTTTGTCTAAAAACATCCCAAGTATAGGTTAACCAATTAGAACTTCGTGCAAGTGTACATGTAAAAATATTTTTTCTTATTACATCTCTATTGCTCCTGCGGCGTATTTTTTTTTTAGTAAGATTGTTAAGCTTTCTGCACATTCTAAATATAAATATCTCTGCGAATAGTTTCATTCCGATTACTGATTTTATACGTTTTTTCATGACAATAAACTATGCCGTATAACCTTTATAATGAGATGGAATGTATAGATAGAGAATAGTAGGTTAGTGCCGTGAATGGGAAAAAATATCCGGCAAGGCTCAATAATTTCTTTATTTCTCATCAGAAATATATGGTGTGACCACTCATTTGAACCGTCTCGCCGAGACGGTTCAAATGAGTGGGCACAACATATATTTTGGTTCAGAAATAAGGAAAATAGATAGAGAATAGTAGGTTAGTGCCGTGAATGGGAAAAAATATCTGGCAAGGCTCAGGAAACGGGATTGGCGAGGCTCTGCCGAGCACATCCCGTTTCTGTGCCGCGCCAGATATTTTTTCCCATTCACGGCACTAACCTACTATTCTATTTATCCCGTCAACACCTACAAATGGCTGTAAAATGCAAAAATAGTATTGACTGGATATCAAAAATGTTTCACGGCACCGTGTTTCACAGCACATAAGCACTGTGTTGACGGGATAAAAGATCGTTTAAGTTCGCTTTATTCTTTATCTTCACCCTTCGTGATTTGTATTATACAAATTTGAATTGTTTTAATAATTCGTTCCAAAATAACAATTCGTTCCCTCAATTTACAAATTAGTTCCCACGAATTAACAATTCGTTCCCACGATATAACAATTCGTTATCTCGAATTAACAATTTGTTCCCACGAAATGACAATTCGTTCCCTCAATTTAAAAATTCGTTCCCACGAAATGACAATTCGTTCCCTCAATTTAAAAATTTGTTCCCTCGAATTAACAATTCGTTCCCACGATATAACAATTCCCCTGCGGGGCTCCGTAGTATTAATAGAATGTATATGCTTGAGTAAAATGTAAATCAAACGTCAATTAAAGAATGTATTCCCAATATTGTGTTCGTATCTAAACGCACCATTGCCAAATTCTGCTGTACAGTACTGGGGCCGTTTCACTAAACTTCGTGCGACTAAAATGTTCGTAAGTGCAAAATTATGTAAATTTCACATTAACCACGTTTTCTTGTAAACAATTATTGGATTTACATTTATTGAACATAGGATGCATATGCATCCTTGCTCAATAAATGTAAATCCATCAATTGAAATTTACAGACGATTCTAAATTTGGACTTACGAACATTTTAGTCGTGCGAAGGTTAGTGAAACGAGTCCCAGTCTTCTAAGTGCATACCCTCTTTCTTTGTAACAAAAATATAAAATCCCAGTGTCGGTAAATGGGAAATAAATGGTGAAAAGGTTTACCGTGGTCCCAGCAACAGTTCAGATCGTATGTGGCTGTGTTTGTTTTTGTTTCTGTGTTGTGGTTTGACTGCCTAACAGCTACGGTCATTTAAGACCGGGTCAATGTGTTTAGTACTAAACCCCATATACTACATGTTCAAGTACATGTACATGTTCAAGTACATGTACATGTTCAAGTACATGTACAAATGGGGGGAAGTCCCAAAATCAGGACTGAATATCTACAATAAAAAACAATATATTCAGCATTGAAATCAGAATAATCCTGATATGATGCCAGGTCCACACCAGAATCACTTGGCCCTCTCCCAAAAGCAGTAGGATCAGTAATAATCTTACTACTTTTATAATGGGCAATAACCCAATTCAACTCCCAGGTAACAAAAGAGCCAACTATAAAAACGTACATGAGGGCCAAACCAGGCATATCGTGATTGCTATAAGGATTGAACATGGCTGTGACTGAAGAAATGGGGCTTATGGGTTTTGTGACCAGTGTAGATCCAGACTAGCCTGTGCATCCGCACATTCTGTTCATGATCTGCATTGTTCGCAATTCCCTCAATGAAACATCATTCATGCGATAGTAATCGTTATAGAGCTACATGAGTGTGCTATTTGATCAGGCGCTACACTGATTACAACTCACATAAGCCCCATTTCTCCAGTCACAGCCATATATAGAGAATGGGCTGACGGTTCAAATCTGATACGAAAGACCAGTGGAGAGGAAATACAGTGGAACCTCTCTAAACAGGACACTAAGAAAACATATGTGATCTTATGTTTGATGAATTTCTTGGTAATTTACCTTAGGTGATACTGTCTGCTCATGATCGCATAGCATACAACTATGGCTCAGAATGATGAAATACCTGTAGCCTATTTCATCAACATTGCAAAGTATACTTTAGTAGCAAAGTATACTTTGAGGGAGAAATTTTCATTTTTTTTTTAAATTTATTAATTTTTATTATACTGAATTTATTACATTATCACAGCCATTTAATGGCTGTGATAATGTAATAAATTCAGTATAATAATTCTGCATACTTTTAATCATGAAATATATGCATTTGTTAGTTCTATATGAAATAATGCATTTCAGGAAAAATAAATGATTGCTCCCTCAAAGTATACTTTGCTAGTAAAGTATACTTTGCAATGTTGATGAAATAGGCTACTGGTCTACAGTGAAACCTCTCTAAACCTGACATCATGGGAGGTACTCTAAACCGGACACCCTGATGGTTAGTGGGTAGATATGAATATGTGTTGTGTGGTTGGCCAGGTAAAAGTGATACACTTTGCGATTCTCTCTGTATGCAGCTATTTATAATAGTGGTTCGTATTGTTAAAACCCTTTCCATAAAAATGACATATTTTACAGTTTGGTGTAAAATAATTGATAGGAGTCCGTTCTCCTGGCTTTTCTGCATGTGATTAGCTACATTATATCATATGTTCTACTTCACATTTTGGGTTCTTGTCAAACGGCAGAACAGGGGCCCGTTGCACCAACATTGCAAAGTATACTTTTCTAGCAAAGTATACTTTGAGGGAGCAATTTTCAATTTTAGCATAAATTTATTAATTGTTATTATGCTGAATTTATTACACTATCACAGCCGTGATAATGTAATAAATTTAGTATAATAATTATGCATAGTTTTAATCATCAAATATATGCAGTCGTTAGTTCTATATGGCATCCTGAATGCATTTCGGGAAAAATAAATGATTACTCCCTCAAAGTATACTTTGCTAGATAAGTATACTTTGCAATATTGGTGAAATCGGCTACAAGTGAAACTGGCTGATGACTGGAACACCCAAAGATGGCCGACTTAGCCACTCCATGTGCTGTGTTGGATACAGTAACGAGGCAGAGTTCACATATATGTTATACATATATTCTATTTCATGTACATTTACGAAGCAATTATCTTTGAATCAAACGTTAACATGGTCATAGGTGCGGTTGTAGCAGTGTTTGCAAACAATGTAGATCCAGATTATAGGAATGAATGGCCTTTTTGTGGAATTTATCGGGGTATAAACTTGGAAAAACGCGGGAATACTGGACGAAGGCCGGAAGGCCTCGTCCAGTATTCCCGCGACTTTTCCAAGTTTATATCCCCGATAAATTCAACAAAAAGGCCATTCATTCCTTATAATTCCAGCATTTGAAATAAATTCATCGAGAAAATGTGTTTATTTTATGTGTTTTCTTAAGAATTATTTCAGCTGCGCCTCACGGTTACGGAAAGTAGCTCGGTGTGGGAGTTTACTGGGATATAAATTTTGGGCAGAGACTTGCTACGGGCCAATCAAATGTTAGGGAATTGTGTAAAATATTTTTGTGCTGGAATTATATGCTGATAAGCAGATATTTATACCCCCGGCATACGAAGTATGTCGAGGGGTACATATATATAGTTTTCGTAATTCCGTCCGTCCGTCCGTCCGTCAGTTTGTCCGTTCGTCTGCGTTAAAGTCTTTGGGTACCCATTATCTCTGCAACGGTAAGTCGTATTGACATCAAACTTCATATACTTCCTTCTCATCATCCATATTTTCGTTTCATACCACACCCACGTGGCCTTTATGTCCAATGCCAAGGTCAAATTACTTAGAAAGTTTCGTTAAATTTTTTTTTTTTTAATATTTGCGTTAAAGTTTTTATTTGTCGGTCCAGGCGGCGGCCGGGGATATACGTGAGCCCCTGCTTACTTTCTCTAGTTTCTACGTGAAAAGGTTTACGTCGGTGCGGAGTGCAACACCCGTGTTACTAGTGGCGTAAGTGTTAATGTACTACACCACGGCCTGCGCTAATATTGCACTACTTTATTACAAAACACTTTAATATTGTGCTTGAAAGCAAGCAGCTTTATTGTCTGTGCCTGACACCAGTTGGTATTGCCAATAGGTGTCCAGAAACGTTTATAGATGGGCAAGATTAACGCAGGCGACTGTGTAGATAGTTCTGTAGCCTATTTCACCAACATTGCAAAGTATAATTTTATAGCAAAGTATACTGTGAGGGAGAAATTTTCAATTTAAGAATAAATTTATTAATTTTTATTATACTGAATTTATTACATTATCACAGCCATTTTGGCTGTGATAATGTAATAAATTCAGTATAATGATTCTGCATACGTTTCATCATCAAATAAATGCAGTTGTTAGTAATATATGAAATAATGCATTTCAGGAAAAATAAATGATTACTCCCTCAAAGTATACTTTGCTAGAAAAGTATACTTTGCAATGTTGATGAAATCGACTGTTGATAGGCAATCAACATCACTGGGGGAAAAAATCAGGCTTCTGTGACGATGCCCCTTACAGCGCTAATGGTCTCAGAATGTACGTTGCTGGTAACAACCGTGTTTTCGTAGACGTTGTTCCGGTTCCGGTTGCGTCTTCTCCGGATGGCTACAACAACGACAGTGGTCACGAATACACACGCCAACGTTGCGAATATCGATATCCCAGCAATCCCTGCACCGGATATATCACCGGATATACCAGAACTACTCTCATCAGACCCACTTCCGGTGCTACCAAGCATTCCTGTAGCCCCGTTACCGGAGGCTTGGGAAAACAAATCCATAACAGTTTCCGTGAAAACCCACTCCGTCCCATCTCTAGTAAAATTAACATCAGCAATGTCCTTGAAAGTGTTCTGCGGTCTTTCCATAAACGGCTGCCGCTGTACATTCGGAAAACCGTGCGGGGATAGAGCGCCGGCTTTAATGCAGTAGTTGATTTCACATCCGTTATCCACCATTGCTAGATGCTGACTGTAATTCTTGGGACAGGACTTTGGCCACGAGGAGGCGCCCGATTCTGTGATATACGTCATCAAAGCGTGCTGTCCGTCACTGGCAAGCTGGGGAGTGTCAAAATTCTTAACTGCCAAGGGATTCCCGGATATACAGCTGTAGAAACCGGCAAACGGGACGAAGTGGCCGGCATCGAGTTCGTAGTCATCGCTAACGCAGACGAAGAGATCGAGTACGTGTAGGGGATAGAACTGCAGCGGACAGCTCGGTGACGCCGTCAGTGGGTTGTTGGTCCTGGACGTGTATAGCCCGCCAAACAGAAACCCTCTAGTGGCCACAACAGCATCTGTCGCAGAGCACCAGTATGCTTTATACGTTGCTGACGCGTGCTCCGGCACCGTAGTGCATCTTTTAAAGACCCAATGCCCGTGGCATGATCGGCGGTTCACCCAAGATGTCTTCGTGACCTCATTCATCAGAATTGACTCGTATCCTTCCGGGCAGCCGTAGTTCCCTGTCAGCGGGTTTTTCTGCCGCCTTCTAGCACACATGTCCTTATACCCCGTACCTTCGCATATCTGGTAAATAGAGAATACCATGCTAGTGTCTTTGGATATCACGTGTATCAGGCAAGGCTAGGAAATGCGTAGGAATTTCTCGGCTCGACGAATTCCTACCGTTTACGAGCCGAGCATGATAAATTTGATATAAAAAGACACTAGCGTGGTATTAAATTTATCAGGTAAGGTTTTACGCTACAGAATGAGCAATGATGACGTGTTTTTTGTTGAAAATAAAACGGACTTGTTTATGTTGCGTCATTACACTGATGTCATTCGGTAACGTCCTGTGACGCTGTTCAATCAATGAAACGTTAATGTTCAATTCGTTGTAACCCGGATGTTTATATCAGGACAATGGCTGATACAGCAATATTGTATCAGTCAGTACTATCCGGTCAATATAAAGCTCGTTACCTGATACACCCCGCCAAATGTCTGTGTCGTACTTAGTGGATTGCACGAACCGTCATCCACGTTTGCTTGGAAACTGAACTCGGGCGAGTTGCGGTCCGTGCAACCAGGGTAGGTGTTATGCTTGTAGTACTCTTCAACCGCTCCTTTAAAGGCGAATAAATTGAAATATTAAATTAAAAAATAAAACTATATATATATACAAACTAGATGGTCAATAAATCCGACAAATGCTCCCCGATGACGTCTGGATTGTAATTCAAGTTCCTTGACCCTGGGTGTGGGTGTAATAGTATGCTTATTAATCAAAATAAATGGTGATAATTCCAGCACAAAAATATGTACACAATTCCCTAACATTTGATTGGCCCGTAGCAAGTCTCTGTCCAAAATTGATATCCCAGTAAACTCCCACACCGAACTACTTTCCGTAACCGTGAGGCGCAGTTAAAATAATTTTTAAGAAAACGGAAAATAAACACATTTTCTTGATGAATTTATTGCAAATGCTGGAATTATAGGGAATGAATGTCCTTTTTGTTGAATTTATCGGGGATATAAACTTGGAAAAGTGGCGGGAATACTGGACGAAGGCCTTCCGGCCTTCGTCCAGTATTACCGCGACTTTTCCAAGTTTATACCCCGATAAATTCCACAAAAAGGCCAATCATTCCTATAATAAATGTGTATATGAAGTTTCACATCATGATCTCAATTGGTAAAAGAGATAAATTCTAGAAAGGATTAACTCAATGTTTTGTTTATTAGTCACAATAAATATTTGGATGCTAATATGAATTGAATTGAATTTGAAAAACTTTAAAATAAAACTTTAACAACAAGTGTAATGTCATTTGACCTTGAAATTGGGCTCCTGGACAGCATGTGTAGGGTATACAATGAGCATATCCATGTGTATATGAAGTTTCAAGTTGATATCGCAAGCGGTCACAGAGATATAGTAATTTGAAAAACTTTAACGTAAAACGTTAACAAAAAGTTTAAAATAATTTGACCTTGGGCTCCTGGAAAACATGGGTAGGGTATACACTGAAAATATGGATGTTGATCAATGTGTAAATGAAGTTTCAAGTTGATATCCCAAGCAGTCACAGAGATATAGCAATTTGAAAAACTTTCACTTAAAACTCGGACGGCGGACGCCGGACGCCGGACGCCGGACAAAGCGGCAACTATACGCTCCCCAGGAAAAAAATATTCGGGAAGCATAATTAAATATATAGCTACATGTATACGGTGTAAATTAAAGTTATATGTTCTCATTGATGAAATACACAACTTCCGGCGGTGAAATATCAGTAGTTCCGGTATCCATATTCACATACAAAACTGATGCAAGCTGCACAATTTAATGTCAACCTTTCTGACCGTATATACAGTGTAAAAACTGACTAATTTGCTTGATGGGGAAAATAAATAGAATATTCATGTCTCTCAGGCTCCAGATAAGCTGAGTAGTTGCTTAAAAACCCAATTAAAATTGCCAAAAACCCAATTGAAATCAGAAGTAGCGAGTATCAAAAAGAAATAACAAATTTGTGGTACCTTTATCATGCTGCAGAAAACAATAAACAAACCACAAATATAGCATATTTTTCTTATTTTCCATGAAAACACATCTTGGTATTTCATTAGAATTGTCTCCACGGAGATAATTCTAATGAAATGCCAAGACATGTTTTCATTTCGAAGAATACTATTCAATAAGTGCGGTCTGTTGATGTGTAAACAGTAGTGTGATTTTATTTCAGCCAATTAAAAATACCCAATTGCTTCAGAAATGATGGAGTGAAAATACCTATCTGGAGCCCTGTCTCTGCAACGAATATGACATAAATTGTCATCTCGTTCTTTGAAAGTTCACACCACTAGATGAATCTATACGTCATATTCGTTGCAAAAATATGAATATCATCTATATATTTCGCACACTGATCGGAAATATTATTAGAAACTACAGTCAAAAGAACGTGATCAAACAGTTCTAAAATCATATACAAGTTATAGAGAATAGTACGTTAGTGCCGTGAATGGGAAAACATATCTGGCACGGCTTAGGAAACGGGATGGGCGAGGCTCTGCCGAGCACATCCCGTTTCCGAGCCGCGCCAGATATGTTTCCCATTCACGGCACTAACCTACTATTCTATTTATCCCGTCAACACCTACAAATGACTTGTAAATGCAAAAACATAACCCCAGTCACCGCACATATTCATACGCAGTGATTATGTCGTATTGACAGGATATCAAAAATGTTTCACGGCACCGTGTTTCACGGCACATACGCATTGTGTTGACGGGATAAATGCGAGTGTTCATCTGTAACTGTAGCAATGGGGCTTGTGGTATCCGTGACCAGCCTGGATCCTGATCGAATATCATATTCATGTAGTCTGTTAACGATATATATGGTTTGTTAGAAGCATGACGAGCATTTTCATTGATGGAATGGCGAACAGTGCTTATCATGATAAGACTGTGCAGGTGCACCGGCTGATCTGGATCTACGCTGATCGCAACTAACATGAGCCAAATTTCTATAGACACAGTCACACATATGCAATGTGTTACCAACACAAGTCTCATAATAAGAAAACAAATAATCATAATTATTTATCGTTTATAATAGTTTCCTTCTATTTCGTCATATTAACCCTTTGAACCCGAAATCCCGCTATATCGGTTGATGCAAAATGTGCAGATCCAGATGAGCCGGCTCGTAACGAGCCGTCTCATCAGGATCTGCACTTTTTGAAAGTAATTTTAATATTTTTCGAGAACAAAAACACCCCATTTTCATAAATGGACGAATCTGAAAATAATTGTGTGACCATTGAATTGGTCGGAACATTAGCATATCACAGTCCATTCCAGTTCCTTAGGGTTGAAAGAGTTAAAAGTTCATGTACCAAAATGAGAAAAACATAAACTTGAATGAAATACAAATAACTATAAAATGAGTAGTATTATATGAAGTGATGGTGCAACTCGCTTATTTCAACTTCGAATATTCAAACATTCCGAACCATATAATATAACTGCATGTATGTTCGAACAGCCACCTCTCTATAGTAACACCCAGAGCTCCAGATAAGCTGTGTGTCTAAAGCGTACTATACCCCCTGATTTAAAAATAATTGCGTATTTTATTTTTACAAATGGATTATTGATTTTCTTCATTACGAAATACGGAACAAATGATAAAAAAATATAACAAATTTAAACATTCACTTAATTGAGCTGCAAAAAACTTTATGACAGTGTTTTCACTAACCAATTTTAAAATCAATGCGTATTTTGTACTCCCACTTTTGATAATCAATGCGTATTTAGCTAAAATAATTGCGTAAAATACGCCAATACGCACCAGGGGGCCGTTTCACTAAACTTCGTACTACTAAAATGTTCGCAAGTGCAAAATTATGATAGTCTGTAAATTTCACATTAACATTGCTTTCTTGTAAATAATTATTGGATTTACATTTATTGAGCATAGGCTGCATATGCAGCCTATGCTCAATAAATGTAAATCCATAAATTGAAATTTACAGACGATCTTAAATTTGCACTTACGAACATTTTAGTCGTAAGAACTTTAGTGAAACGGGCCCCTTATCTGGAGCTCCGAACACCCTGTAGGTAACAGCCGATATGTTATATCTCAAATGGACACATGCCTCAGTCTACAGTAACCTCCCTACACAGCCATCTCTCTATAACAGCCAGTTGTGTGTCTTCCCACGGGTGGCTGTTGTAGAGAGGTTACACTGTATTTGTTATTTTTGAACACAGTTTTCAGCATTCATAATAACAAACAAGAGTTGTCCGAAGACAACGAAGCGCGCCTCGTGATGCTTGACCTTAGGATTAGCACATCATGATAGAGGACTGAGAGAAAGGCATGTGTGAGATATCAAGAAGCGGCGTTAAAGGAAACAGAAACAAATCCCCCCCACCTTAAATGTTGTGAACACACTAACATTGTGAGCTTGACCTTGGGGTTAGCGATGGTATTTGGCTTTGCCACAGAATGGTAGAAAATCATTAGAAGAAGGAATTTTTGAAATATCGAGAAGTGTGGTGAAGGGAAATAGAAATTATAACAAAGTTTCCTCAACGTTTATGAATGCACTAAGAGTGTGACCTTGGCTTTGGGAGTTAGCAGGGGTATGAACACACTATGATTGTGACCTTGATCTTGGAGTTAACGAGGGTATAACGGTCGTGGATTTTCCACGGCCTGATAGATAATCATTAGAGAAAGTCATGTGTGAAATATCAAAACGTTTGGTGAAAGGAAACAGAAATTATAACAAATTTCCCCCAAGATTATTTTTTCGAATTTTTGAAGACAGACAGCCGGACGAACGACGGACGGGTCCGTCCGTTCAAACATTTGGGAGTTATGAGCTATTTGTTCTTTAAAAGATCAAAGGATTAGCTCCTAAAGATCAATGGAATTATGAGCTAACCGACTATAACAAAGGAATCCTTTGTTACTAACCCTTACCCTAAGCTCCTAAACCCCCGATGTTGGCCCGGACAGACGGACAGACGGACGGACGGACAGACGGACGGACGGGACGGACGGACGGGACGGACGGACGGACGGACGGACGGACGGACGGACGGACGGACGGACGGACGGACGGACGGACAGACAGACAGACGCTGACTACGACGCCCGGGGTATGACATAAGCACTCCTACCTTCGTAAGGCGCGCTAAATTGTAGGTTGCCATACCTACATAGATTCTCCTTTATTTGGAACACACTTTTGGAGCCTGAATAAATTCGGAAATATAAACCAGTCCCACGACCATCGGCGTGCTTCTTTACTGCGCTATATCCCGGTATGGCAGGTGTTCGAGCCTTAGATATAAGCCGAAACGAAACGGAATGCGCGCTAAAAAGATGTCACTGTACTCTAATACACCACCGTCTGCGCTAACCTTGCCATATTGTAATTTATGTTTATTTCAAAATACGTAACTATTGTGCTTGAAATCAAGCAACTTGATTGGCTGAGGCTGATCTGTGCTACAGCTCAGGCTCAACCGATCCAGCTGCTTGATTGCGATTGCCAACATACGTTCAGAAACGATGACATTGTTAGCAAGATTAACGCAGGCGGCTGTGTATATACAGAAAAGTAGGTTAGTGCCGTGAATGGGAAAAAATATCCGGCAAAGCTCAAGAATTTCTTTATTTCTCATCAGAAGTATATGTTGTGACCACTCATTTGAACCGTCTCGCCGAGACGGTTCAAATGAGTGGTCACAACATATATTTTGGTTCAGAAATAAGGAAAATAGATAGAGAATAGTAGGTTAGTGCCGTGAATGGGAAAAAATATCTGGCAAGGCTCAGGACATGGGATGGGCGAGGCTCTGCCGAGCACATCCCGTTTCCGTGCCGCACCAGATATTTGTTCCCATTCACGGCACTAACCTACTATTCTATTTATCCCGTCAACACCTACAAATGGCTGTAAAATGCAAAAATAGTATTGACTGGATATCAAAAATGTTTCACGGCACCCTGTTTCACGGCACATACGCACTGTGTTGACGGGATAATTACCTTTAACCAGATCGTACAAGCCAAATATGGCGTCTTCTGGTAGTTCCGGTAGGACAACACCGGTTATGACGTAGTAGATCGGATCGCCGGTGATATCGACAGCTACCAGATTGTTGTCGACGTCGGCAACCCATTTGTCGGCGGTGAAATTGACAGGTCTGGAACAGATATAAAATGTATTTTCTGTAGACATGGTTGAATTAATTTATAAAACTAGTATCAACCATCGATTATACCAAAACTAAAATTGAGAGGTCTATTTACAGACAAGAGGATCTTACATGAGTGATGATTTAATATTTATCCCGTCAACACAGTGCGTATGTGCCGTGAAACACGGTGCCGTGAAACATTTTTGATATCCTGTCAATACGATTTGAAGATGCGGCTGGGGTTATTTTTTGCATTTTAAAGCTATTTGAAATGTTGACGGGATAAATAGAATAGTAGGTTAGTGCCGTGAATGTGAAAAAATATCTGACGCGGCACGGAAACTGGATGTGCTCGGCAGAGCCTCGCCGATCAAGTTTCCTAAGCCTTGCCAGATATGTTTTCCCATTCACGGCACTAACGTACTATTCTCTGTTTATATGTTATGTGATTTGTATGTGGATATATGCCCGAGTTCCGCAGCGTGCGATATTGCGCGACTTTAGGAGCGCAATATCGTTGCGCGGTAGAACGAGTGGCATATATTATCTACATACAACTCAAATAACCTGTTTCGTATATACATACATCATTCACAATTTATATGCGCTTCAAAAAATATACAAAATGTAAATAAAATTAACAAATTAGTGGCGATTTAGAAGGAACTATTTTGCGAGGCACTGACCAATATGAACTCACGTCACTTCAATACGGAAACATATTGACGTCTTGTGTTGTATTGTGTTTCAATGGCAAACGAAAGTACGTATATAATAAGATAGTTTATGAAACTCGTTGACTGATTAAGAAACGAGGCTGTATGATAGTTATTATAGTCTGTTTCACGAAAGCTGCCCAAATTTTACGGCTATATAGACAATTCAAAAACAATATTATTTTCGATAATATTAAATTAAAGGAAAATTTAAGAATGAGCCTTCTTTTTATTTCGTGAAATTCGGTCAAATATTGATTTTATTACGAAAAATTGATTTGTCTATGGGAATTTAACATGGGGAAAAAAGAGGTAAGGAAGTGTGGGAGGAGTCAAAAAATGAAAAAAATTGGAAATTGACTCTGAAACCTGACTAGATAGCTTGGATATGATCTAACTAAGAAAACAAAAGTTAAATTTTAAAAATCGGTCCAGTATTTCTAAAATTCAAAAAAGAATTCCCCATGTTAAATCCCCATAGACATCTTCACTCCGTGAAGATGTCTATGGGGATTTAACATGGGGAAATTGTTTTTTCGCAATAAAATCAATATTTACCAAATTTCACGAAATAAAAAGATGGCTCATTCTTAATTTTTCCTTTAATTTAATATTATCAAAAGAAATCTTGTTTTTGAATTGTTTATATAGCTGTAAAATTTGGGCAGCTTTCGTGAAACAGACAGTAGACTCGTTTACTGATTCACAAGAAACGAAGCTATGTGATATTAAATATTTAGAGGAGTTTACACGAGTGATAATTTGATATGATATTTATTAAACGAGTACACTGATTTCCATTATAGACAGTATTTTAATGTATTTAAATACATGTATTAGTAACGATAGAATTGTAAAATAAATAGCTGTGAAATCGAGGGGTAATTTAGTTGTTTGAAGCATTCAACAAACAATTAAATTATATAGCAAAACGGGTCAGATATCCCCCGGTGCTCCTCGACAGGGGAGATAATTATAATATGCAGGTCGCGAAATGGACGAAGTCCGATTTCCAGAATGTATGACATGAATACAGGTATTTATTATTATTATTATATGACTAAGTATTTCAGCCATTCTCTTTGGCCGAAACACGGCCACGTGAGTATCTACAAATTGAATGTAGACCTCTGAACAGTTTGTTTAAACGAATAAGCACTCTCGGACCGCGAGACCGGTCCGAGATGTGTTTCTCATGTAAACAAACATACTGTTCACAAGGAGGTGAACAGTATGAGCGCATTATTATTATGAGTTAGAGCGCATTCGTAAATCTGACACATGTATTTGATATTGTGTTTACACTGTTTGTGACTATTCCTGCTTTTAAGAATATTCGTGGTATGGGTCATATTAATAAAACAATTGTAGTCTTTTGAGTCGGTGTACATGAGATTTACAAACTTAGCAAAGTCCACATTCGGCGTCGGTGAACATCACTTTTCGAAGGTCCATAAATCTCATGTACACCTCCTCAAAATACAATAATTGTGTAATGTCACGTGTACTGCGCTTTAGGTAATTCCTCTGATACTCAATATGTAGAGGATCTTTCATCACGGGTGATGATTAGTGTTGTATCGTGCATTGACTACCCGAGTCATAACTACTTTCGCTGACGATTCATTGTTCGAACGAGGTGACATCACCGTGACGTTGCCAAATAACGCCAGTGTAATTCCGCAACATAAACAAGTCCGACAAAAACAACGATTTACCAGCACATTTCATAGCATAGAACGTTACTTTATCCCGTCAACACAGTGCGTATGTGCCGTGAAACACGGTGCTGTGAAACATTTTTGATATCCAGTCAATACTATTTTTGCATTTTACAGCCATTTGTAGGTGTTGGCGGGATAAATAGAATAGTAGGTTAGTGCCGAGAATGGGAACACATATCTGGCGCTGCACGGAAACGGGATGTGCTCGGCAGAGCCTCACCCATCCCGTTTCCTGAGCCTTGCCAGATATGTTTTCCCATTCACGGGACTAACCTACTATCCTCTATCTATTTTCCTTATTTCTGAACCAAAATATATGTTGTGACCACTCATTTGAACCGTCTCGGCGAGACGGTTCAAATGAGTGGTCACAACATATACTTCTGATGAGAAATAAAGAATTAATTGAGCCTTGCCAGATATTTTTTTCCCATTCACGGCACTAACCTACTATTCTCTATCTATTTTCCTTATTTCTGAACCAAAATATATGTTCTGACCACTCATTTGAACAGTCTCGGCGAGACGGTTCAAATGAGTGGTCACAACATATACTTCTGATGTAGTGATGAGAAATAAAGAAGTTATTGAGCCTTGCCAGATATTTTCCCATTCACGTCACTAACCTACTATTCTCTATTTATTACACCTCCACCTGTGCTAATCTTGCAAACACTTGAAAATTACTTTATTACAAAATACTTGAATAGTTTGCTTGAAAGAAAGCAGCTTGATTGATTGTGCATTCAATTGTTACATGGTTTCCGTTGTTTGCACAGTGCAAACATATAGTGCATGCTGTTTCCACATGGCTTTAGGCAATGCTTATTCCGGGGCCGCGCGTAATGGAATAGCCTTCATGACGTCACTACGCGGAAGTGCCTTCATGACGTCACTACTTCACGACGTTTATGACGTTCATGACACGGCCCCGGAATATGAATACCGAAAATTATCTACGTGAATGGGACAATTTATAAAAGTACTGAAAATACTGAATATAATGCTCAAATTACATCAGTTTTTTTTGGAAATGTAACAATAACGTTTGGTCATGTCCAGCCGTGTGCAAACGTTTCATGTGGCCCTCGGGAACTGTACATATACTTGAAAGAAAGCCTGCGGCCTTGGGTTCAAACAGTTCCGTCGGGCCACAGCAAATGTTTGCACACGGCTGGACATGATCAAACCTTATATTATCTTAGCTCAGGCACAGCCAGTCAAACTTGATTGCAAGTTTATATTGCCAATGAATTCTTAAAAACGTTGAAAATTTGCAGGATAATCCGTGGTGTAACAAAATACATATACCATACTATTTATATTTCCATATCAAGGGAACATGTATCTTTTTTTTCGTTTTTTTTTGTAGTTTAGTATAGAGCTTAGTTATTTCCATACACCGTCATGTACAGACACAAATAAATTGTAGCATTTAAACACATACAATAAAACGGTACCAATTAGTAAACAATAAATATAAAATTGTAGAATGTCTCAGTGCAAGTATAATATACAAGTATCACTGTGAATCAATAATATTTACGAGGAGAATAACAGAAACTACTAGAGGAGCTTTGAGAGAGAGAGAGAGAGAGAGAGAGAGAGAGAGAGAGAGAGAGAGACAGAGAGAGAGAGAGAGAGAGAGAGAGAGAGAGAGAGAGAGATGAGGAGCGGGAGAGATGGTATCTTACTTGTACATGGGTCCGCCGTGTGTCTGTATAGTTGATTTGGTCCTACTTTCTTTGTACTCCTTGATAATATCCTTAGTCGTCTCATCGCTGTAGTCATTCCCGAAGTGGAAGGTGCTGAAGAACGAACCGCTCGCTCCTTTAAGAATCGTCTTCTTCGTACGTTCGTATTTCTTAACGAACGAATTGTCGACTTGGTCATGCTGGAAAAAAGAAAATATATGGTGGCCTGTACAAAATTAAATCTGACACAGTAGTATAATTGAGACACGCCATGTGATTTTGTACATAAGAACATGTGCGATATTTCATGAAATATATTTACAAAAAAAAAATATTTTTCGCCAATTACGTCGAAAGTTGACGAAATGTTCATAGCATTGCTGTGAAAACTTCGTCAACTTTCGAGATCATATTCAGAAAATTACACAATTTCTGGAAATATATTTCATGAAAAATAGTACATGTTTAGGGTACAATATGTGAACTGTATGTATTGTATGTGTTTTAGGTTTGTACATGTACGTGTAACAACGAAATTGAAAGAAATGTGAAGACGCTGAGGATTTGTTTTATATAAAATCCAGTTAGTGTAACAAATCTGTTTGAAATGAATATTTATGAATATGTATATACATGTATCTGAATACATGTAGTTATGAAGTTGTACACTATTAACTAAATGTGGTTGTATGATTTTGCTATTGCTTGTTAATCTTGAAATAATTAAATTGTGTACATATCTGTTGCAAAGTATTTTAATGTATCCGTGCACTGTTTTCATCAACATTTGTAGGATATTTAAAAATTACTTGAACATGATAGTGCCATACATATATTGCCAGTAGAAATTCTATCGAAAGCAGTAGGGAATTGCCATATTTGAGTAAGTGAACCTATGTTTTATTCAGCGCAGATATGTGCAAGTAACCTAAAAGTATGTTCCGCAGCATTCAAATATATACCGAGTGTAATAGAGAATGGCCAATCAAGTATTTGGATTGTTGGTTAAGTTATATTTTAAAACTATTTCAGGGCGTGGTATCAGGTGGTTTCCGAACGGCGAGACGTCATGTTTTAGTTATGTATACAGCCTTTAATATCTTTCTGATGGAATACATATGTGTGTATATAACATAGCCCAGTAAATACGAAACTGATTGCCTTTATAGTATAGTTTGCTTTCATCTCATATCTCGTTTGACGTCAAAAATCAGGACACATCCGACAAAGTCGTTCGGAAACGTTCGGAGACCACGTAATCCCATATTTAATGTTTCCTAACCTGAACTAACGCAGCACCAGCGTCCACGCTCCAGATCACGTGGGTACCGAAATCTCGCACCAGCAGCTGGCTCTCGTATCTCGCGAGGTCTGTCTTGTTTAGCATGTGATGAGCGGCAATTTTTCGGAGTCGAGCCCGGAAGGGGTCGGCAAGGGCTGAATCAGGGTGCACCATTGCCCTGTAGCCGTTGTAACGTGCCTGAAAGAAAGTTCAAGTGAATGAGGGATCGTAGCTAGTTATCTCCAGTTGGATTTATTTATAGAAATTCGGTCCAAATTATGTATTTTATGGCCTTATTGCTTGGAAAAAGGGCAAATCAGTGTATCATCAGTTGCTATGAAAAGGAGCATTATAGTGATTTTGAACACTGTATCATTACTGTGTCCTAGTGGCACACGTTATATACGCATTTCCAGTTCTTTGTCAAACACCACAAGCGGTGAACATGGTTTATGGCTTGAACACACGGAGATGGCTGAGTGGGCCACTTCATGTGCCGTATAGGATGATAGAATAACGAGGAAATGTTCACATACATGTTCTACATATATTCTATCACATTTACGCAGCAAATAATTCCAGCATATTTACACAATTACCTAACATTTGATTGGCCCGTAGCAAGTCTCTGTCCAAAATGTATATCCCAGTAAACTCCCACGCCGAACTACTTTCCGTAACCGTGAGGCGCAGTTAAAATAATTATTAAGAAAACGGAAAATAAACACATTTTCTTGATTAATTTATTTAAAATGCTGGAATTATAAAGAATGAATGGCCTTTTTGTTGAATTTATCGGGGCTTTTCCAAGTTTATACCCCGATAAATTCCACAAAAAGGCCATTCGTTCCTATATTGACTTTGAATCACATGATGATCAGTTATAGAACATAGGTTGAAGTAACGGACCGAGGTCTATAAATACATTAAATATGCCTAAAAGCATCAATAAATGAAGAAAAAAAATTATTTTTTTTACCCCATCCATCTAATCTTATAGTTAGATGGATGGGGTAAAAAAAAATATTTTTTTTCTTCATTTATTGATGCTTTTAGGCATATTTAATGTATTTATAGACCTCGGTCCGTTACTTCAACCTGTGTTATAGAACGGGTCCTTAGCTCATAAAATTATGAGGCTATACCATTTTACTGAATGGAAAATTGCAAATATTTTCCCTATTTCTCAACGGAAGTATATATTGTGACCACAATTTGAACGTCTCGTCGAGACGGTTCAGATGAGTGGTCACAACATACATAATTATACTTGTACTATCATTGAGAAAGAAAACTAACACAAGAAATGCGTTTGTCGAACGCGGATGCCACCTGCAGCATATTTGAGAAACTGTGAAAAAGTGGTTAACCGAAAAGTGTGACGGACGGACGGACGGACACGGACGGACGGACGGATGGACGGACACGGACTAACCCTTACCCTAAGCTCCTAAACCCCCGATGTTGGCCCGGACGGACGGACGGACGGACGGACAGACCGGACGGACCGGACGGACGGGGACGGACGGAGACGGACGGACGGACGGATGGACGGACGGACAGACGGACGGTCCGAACACGATATGCCACCCGTCTCTTCGAAACCCGGTGGCATAAAAATGTTCACACACCCAAAATTATATTAGTATTCCGAAGGAGTTAACGCCCCCAACAGCAGCTAAGGTCACATGAAGATAGGGCCTCGGTTTTAATTTCCCAATCTTAAAGAATTGAAAACAAACTTAATACTTGTATATGGAAAATTAGTGTTACGTTTTGTGACAAAAAATGTGTTTTTCATTAATCAGAAACACGGAATAGAGGTGTTTACATGTAATTAGAATAATAATACAGAAACCAATGTAAGTACTATATATTGGCTGGAAGGTCCCAGAGCATCCATACGAATAGTGAGAAGTAGGAGAGACTGACCATATTTGCGGGATTCGGTTAAGTTTTCCAGTGGAACCTCTCTAAACTGGACACTAAGGCAACCTTTGTGATCTTTTTTTTTATGAGTTTCTTGATCGTTTATATCAGATGTTAATGTATGTTTATTATCGCAAAGCACGCCAATACATTTCAGAATGGTTATATGCCTGATTGACAGTGAAACCTCTCTAAACCGGACACCCTGGGAGGCTCCCAGTGTATCCGGTTTAGAGAGGTTTCACTGTATAGCAAAACTAGTTAGAGTGTTCCAACCTATAGTATACCTGTATTCGTGTAGTGGCGGACTTGCCGAAGTATTGCTCCGATTTCACGGTCTTGTATTCTTCGGAGAACTTTCCGCTGATCGACCCGAGTCCAGCGTTCCCGTTTATCGACCGCGAGAACGTCGAAGTATAGTTGTCCCAATGCTCGAACAATTCCGCCACCGTTTCTATGTCACTCGTCTTAATCGGGATGGTGTATATTGCGTCGGGGAGTAGAAACAGACCGTCCTCCGTCGTTCGGCATAGCGAGTAGTTACGGGCGAGGACCAAACCGGCTTGCACGTTCCGTAGGTTGTCCCATCCACCCCCGGGCAGGACTTCGAATCTATATACGTCGCCGTTTCCCGAGTTTAAGCATTTTCCGGGATCTCCCGCCGGTAAGCTGTCTCGCTTTGTCGTTATAGTCTCGTCTGCCGCCTGAAGAAACGGGCACAGGCAAACACCGAGTAGAATAAACCAGGAAATACGCATTGTTGTATACGTGCCCCTCTGGTATACAATATACGTACAAGTGTAATTGTAAATACTAAATAAAATCCTCAAATTTCGTATAGCCTAAATTCAGATCCGCTAATACATGTAGCAGCAAATAAAGACCATTCCGAACTGCAAACATGTGCAAAGTTCGCTATCATTTGCTGAATAAATACTTATATAGACTAACTCTGACCATTGTACAACACAATTTCTCTGTAATATAGTGTTACGTCACATGCTTCAAGTATATGTAACACATATGTTAGCCCATGACTCATATATCAGGAGCGTCGGAAGCATTCATATGATTGGTACGGCGAAGGTACGGGGATCCCACCCATCACACACACAAAGTGTATGTTGTTACCACTCAGTTGAACTCAACTGAGTGGTGACAACATAAACATTTGGTGAGAAATGAGAAAAAATGCAGAAAAATAGTTAGAGTTGTGCATCGGCTGATACAATATTATCAAACGAGTTCTAGCCAGCCGACACGAAAAACAAAACCGAAAATTCATGTCGAAGTCAACAGCATGAGACATGCATAGTTCATGTATGTATAATAATAATAAATAATAATAATTACATTCCTGGCCCTTGTATATATATAAATATCTAAATATTTCAATACCAAAATATTACTCATATATACGGGGTATAACCAGATTCAACTCTCCCATACAAGAAGGCCAAAGACGTACGTGAGGGCCAAACCAGTAGCCTATTTCATCAACATTGCAAAGTATACTTTCCTAGCAAAGTATACTTTGAGGGAGAAGTTTTCAATTTTAGAATAAATTTATAAATTTTTATTATACTGAATTTATTACATTAACACAGCCAATTTTGGCTGTGATAATGTAATAAATTCAGTATAATAATTCTGCATAGTTTTAATCATCAAATATATGCAATCGTTAGTTCTATATGAAATAATGCATTTCGGAAAAATCAATGATTGCTCCCTCAAAGTATACTTTGCTAGGAAAGTATACTTTGCAATTTTGATGAAATCGGATACAGGTATCCGGTCGGAATTCCGGTAAGGATGAATCCCAGTCATTAAACTACCCATCGCATGCTCCCAACCAACCAAAATATATTTATCACCTGATTAGGAGATACCAAGTCCTAATTAGGAGATAGTAACTAGGAGTTACTATCTCCTAATTATGGACTTTGTATCTCCTAATTATGACAAACTATCTCTAATAATTAGGAGTTAGCATCTCCTAATTAGGAGTTAGTATCTCCTAATTAGGAGATAAAACATTGTATAGCATTGACACAGATAGAAAGTCTGAATTAGGAGATAGTAAGTCCTAATTAGGAGATTATAACTCTTAATTAGGAGATAATATGTCCTAATAAGTCCTAATTAGGAGTTACTAAGTCCTAATTAGGAGATATTAAATCCTCATTAGGAGACAAGTCCTAATTAGGAGACAAGTCCTAATTAGGAGATACTATCGCAAGGTGCCTTTTCCTATGAGTTGTCCATAGTCAGTTCAAGGGACAAGTTACCTTATGAAATTCCAAACCAGCATAGCTAGGCTGGTGTCAAATATATTAAGGTGCATTTTCTCATGATCTGACCATATTTAGTTCATGATAAACTGTACATTTTGAAATTCTCAACCAGCCTAGCTAGGCTGGTGTCAATGATCACCAGGTACCTTTTCCAATGAGTTAACCATATTATTTAATAATGCACCTTGAAATTATTAACCAGCAACTCTAGGCTCGTGTCAATTATCATAAGGTACATTATGCTATGAGACTACCATATTTAGTTCATTGACAAATGTACCTTATGAAATTCCAAAAAAGCATAGCTGGGCTAGTGTCATTTATCATAAGGTACATTTTCTCATGAGCTGATTATATTTATTTTATGGGAAACTGTACCTTATGAAATTCCAACCCAGCATAGCTAGGCTGGTGTCAATTATCATAATGTATATATTCCTGAGCAGACCATATTTAGTCTATGGGAAATGTACCTGTAAATAAAGAGAAGTAATTGACTCCAATGTTAAGATTATGAATGCACTAAGTTCGTGACCTTGACCTTGGGGTAAGGCGTGGACAGGGGGTCGTGGATTTGCTACTGCATGATGAACAATCATCAAATGGATACATGTATGAAATATCAAGGCGCTCCATGTAAATAAACAGAAGTTACAAGACATTTACTGATCGTTAATGAACACACTAAGTTTGTGACCTTGACCTTGGGGTAAGCCGTGGGCGGTGGGTCTTGATAAAGGATCACATGAGGAATGCATGTATGTAATATCAAGGTATTCCATGAAAAGAACAGAAGCTATAACATGTGTACCCAAATGTTATAGGTACATTCCCACTCGGTAGGTTATAATATAGGGAGACATATTCTGTAGATACAGCACTTTCTGGCAAAACAAACTTTCATTCACCATTACCCCACATATGGATTGACATTATTATACATTTTATATCGGACATAAATTTCCACATTGATATCAGTGGCAATAACCGTGTTTCCTTAAACTGTTAACGGACATTACTATTTATTCTCTGTACATGTATTTATTTTGGATGTGCAATAGTCATACTTTATAATCAGTCGAACATATAATTTTTCACTTGACGCATTTAATTAGTATATAAATAATTTAAAAATAGCAAGCCTTATTTGCATATGAAAATAGCCTGATACCACCGCAAGACACTATCAGTAAAATAAATGTTACTAAATGATTAAATCTGTATAGCGGGCATTTGTAATTTTTAGAACTGGTGGAATAGTGACACAATTATACACTCATTTAATTCCTATAAAAAACATTTTGTGCCTACTGAGTGGGCATGTACCTTTCAGTTTGTGGACACACTAAGTTTGTGACCTTGACCTTGGTGTAAGGGGTGGGCGGTGGGTCGTGGATTTTCTATAGCATGACAGGTCATCTGGGGAATTCATGTATGAAATATGAAGGTGTTCCATGAAAAGAAAGAGAAGTTATAAGAAAGTTACACAAAACGTTAAGTTTATGAACCTTGACCTTGTGGTAAGCTGTGGGCGGTTGGTCGTGGATTGCTACATCATGATGGAGGGTCATCTGGGGAATGCATGAATGAAATATCAAGGTGTTCCATGAAAAGAAACAGAAGACATGTACCCCCAAAGTTAAGTTTGTGGACGCCGACGATGCCGGGGCATATGCCATTAGCTTTCTGCAAGCTAAAATGAAATGTTTTACTATTAAATGTACGTACGTACATGGACTAACGCAATATCCACCTCTTGCCTATCGGCGAGGGGATAATTATTGGAATTCAAGGCGGAAAAAAGACGATTTTGTTGTCTATAATTATTTTGTTTTCTTCGTTACCAAGTTTCTTTTGCTACAAGACTTATATGTGTTCATCATGTTCATTAACATACATTCAATAAGAACAAATGTAGATAGTGTCCTCAAAAACAATAAACATGTTCATTTTATTATATGTGGCTGGAGAAATGGTGTTTATGGGCTTTGCGACCAGTGTAGATTCAGATCAGCCTGTACATCCGCATCAGAATCTGCATTGCTTGCCATTTCATTAATTAAACGCCCTTCATGCTTCTAACCAGCAATATAGATCGTTATCAGGTTATAATTCGAGCACAAAAATATGTACACAATTCCCTAACATTTGATTGGCCCGTAGCAAGTCTCTGTCCAAAATTGATATCCCAGTACACTCCCACACTGAACTACTTTCCGTAACCGTGAGGCGCAGTTAAAATATTTCTTAAGAAAATGGAAAATAAACACATTTTCTTGATGAATTTATTTCAAATGCTGGAATTATAAGGAATGAGTGAGTGAGTGAATAGGGTTTAATAAGGAATGAATCGGGGATATAAACTTAGAAAAGTCGCGGGAATACTGGACGAGGCCTTCCGGTATTCCCGCGACTTTTCAAAGATTATACCCAGATAAATTCCACAAAAAGGCCATTCATTCCTATAATAGAAGTGTGCTATTGTTCAGGAGATACACTGGTGACAAACATCATAAGCCCCATTTCTCAAGTAACATCAACATCTCAGAAAATTTGACAGTCAAAAATATGACGTTTGACTGTCAAAATTTCTGATAGTTAAGAGCTAGTTGCGAAGGTAACTTGCAATCTACTCCCGTACCATCCTTAGGTACATGAGTAATTGCAAGTTACCATTCGCAACTAGTTAAGAGCATGATATGTATTTCCAAATTAAATTAAACTACATGTACCGGTATGTAAATATATATTTATTTCTTCAGTCACAGCCACATACGAGACACGTTTTGTGATTTTGTACCGAAGACAATGAAATATATCTACATGAAATATATATCATGAAATATATTTACAGAAACTGTGACATTTTATGAAAATGACGTCGAAAGTTAAAAAAATTCACAGCAAATGGTATTTAATTCCGCATTTGCTGTGTAAATTTCATCAAATCTCGACATCATTTATCGTGAAAAATCGCACATGTTCTAAGGTACAAAATCACATGGCGTGTCTCAAATATTAGGCGAGTTTAAACCCTTTTAAACAGACAGGCCAAAAAGCCACCATTTGCAAACACTGTAGATCCAGATGAGCCGGCTCGTAACGAGCCGTCTCATCGGGATCTGCAGTATTTGTCAGTGTATTGTTCGATTCTAAATCAAATTTCCTCATTAACGGAATAGTCCAGAGATTTAACATGCAAAAGCCAATGTTGGATCCTTAGGGTTGAAAGGGTTGATACCGGTATGAGCTACATCAGCAGAAAACAAATTGATTGATTGATTTGAACGGCCTATCAACAGCTAAGATCATTTAAGGCCGGGCAAACAGGTTCGATCCTGCATTTAACCTGCTGCATTGGGTGGAAAGTCCCAAAATCAGAACGGAATATTTACATCGAAATAAATATTATATATTCTGTCCTGTGCATCAGCAGAAAATAAAAACGTGCATCGAGCTGGTAATGTATAGGTCATCAGGGCAATGTACAGTAATAAGACACATATAAGTTAATTATATAAGGTGAATGATGTCATGTACATGTAACAAGATACATATGTCACGGATATCATGTGAAGCCAAGTGAAATTTGATATGTTTGCACTAAAGTCTAAACTTATTTTTGTGTTAATTTTTTCTGAACACTGACGTAACAGTTGGTCATGTGTTTCTTGAATAACAAAGCTCAAATTATTAATATTTTAAAAAAATCCATCATCTTTATTCTAAGTTTACATTGTCAATTGTCATACTCGTACGATACAATAATTCCAGCACAAAAATATTTACACAATTCCCTAACATTTGATTGGCCCGTAGCAAGTCTTTGTCCAAAGTTTATATCCCAGTAAACTCCCACGCCGAACTACTTTCCGTAACCGTGAGGCGCAGTTAAAATAATTCTTAAGAAAACGGAAAATAAACACATTTTCTTGATGAAATTATTTAAAATGCTGGAATTATAAGGAATGAATGGCCTTTTTGTGGAATTTATCGGGGATATAAACTTGGAAAAGTCGCGGGAATACTGGACGAGGCCTTCCGGCCTTCGTCCAGTATTCCCGCGACTTTTCCAAGTGTATACCCCGATAAATTCAACAAAAAGGCCATTCATTCCTATAGTAAACGCAACAGTCCATGATTGTATTACTTATATTTACACTGAATTTGCTGATAGTTTCAAAAACGTAAATACATGTCACTAAATATGGCGTAAAAAGAAGAAAAAATAATCTTTTTTTTTTTTTTTTTCTTCGAAAATTGTAATTTTTTATCGCTTCGTCCAGTATTCCCGCGACTTTTCCAAGTGTATACCCTGATAAATTCCACAAAAAGGCCATTCATTCCTATATTATCATAATTGAGCATGATTTTAGAATCATGGTAACTGCCTAGTTATGCTTATAACATCACCATTTTAACCACGACTAATTTAAATGTACAATGTTTTCCAATGTATAAACATGGATTAGGGCAACATGTATAGATTAACATTAGTCAAAATATGTGATGTTTAAGTTATAAATTATGAATAAAAAGCATGTGGACGGACATATGATAAATAATTTATTATAATATGTGTATACAATGTAAATATGAATACATGTACATACATTTTGAGAAAGTATTGAAAAAAAATTCACGAATACAATTATCATCATAATCCTGCTTCTATGAATAGACAATTATAATACCACGGTGGCCTATGTACGACATCACATGTCTGCGATTTTGCCACGCTTCAACATAAACTTTTCTAAATGTGGCTGTGACTGGAGAAATGGAGCTTATGCGTTTTGTGACCAGTGTAGCTTCTGATCAAATATAACACTCATGCAGTCTGATATCGATCTATATTTCTTGATAGAACAATGATGGATGTTTAATCAATGCTGGCGGACAATGCAGATCCTGATCAGACTGTGCGGATGCACCGGCTGATCTGGATCTACACCTGGTTGCAACACCCATAAGCCCCATTTCTCCAGACACAGCCAAAAATATCTCTGCAAATATTGGAGAAATTCAGATGCAATGAAGCGCAAACACCCTGAACCATTCCACAGAATAATCCAATGATGACGCCAGCATAATAGCTGTAACTGTGTTCAAGTAATTTTAATAAAACTTATATAAATGTAAGTTTTCTCGAAATAACTCGGACAAAGCTACGAGGACAGTGTAAAATGACAATGATGCTGGCATAATGGCTGTAACTATATTGGAGTTGTTTCAAGAAAACTTACAAAGCTGTAAGTTTTCTCAAAATCACTCTAGACACATGAACAACTATGAGAATGGTGTGAAATGACAATGACACCGACATCGTAGCTGTAACGATGTAGGAACTGTTTCAAGATAACTTACATTTACGTAAGAAATATCTCAGAAATTGACCCAGGTACGAGGATGGTGTCATTGGCATGTAACATTATATGTGGCTGTGACCAGCGAAATGGGGCTTATGGATTTTATGACCATTTTATCTCCTGATCAAATAGCACACTCCTGAAGCCTGATGACTATCTATGTTGCTTGTTGAAGCATAGCAGGTGTTTCATTGATGGAATGGCGAACAGTGCAGATCCTGATCAGACTGTCCAGATGCACAGGCTGATCTGGATCTACACTGGTCGCAAAACCCATAAGCTCCAGACCCGCGGTATCTGTGCTTTATCTCATCGAACCTGATCTAGTGCAGATCCTGATCAGACTGTGCGGATGCACAGGCTGATCTGGATCTACACTGGTCGCAAAACCCATAAGCTCCAGACCCGTGGTATCTGTGCTTTATCTCATCGAACCTGATCTAGTGCCAGGTTTTCATTACACCAAAATCACTTAGTCATACCCCTAAAAGTAATATGATTAGTAGTAATCTTACTACATTTATAATGGGTATAACCGGATTCAACTCTCAAGTAAAAAGAAAACCAACAATACAAGTACTGGATATTGGGATTCAGATAAGGATTAATCTTATCGTTAAATTTACCCTTCACATGCTGCAGAACAGTCACCCATTTTATCGCGTCTAGATTGCTTAGGCAGTTACGGAGGTATTTGCAAAAATGTAGGTCGAAGCATGACAAAACAACATGTTTTAATGGCATACAATATCTACATGGAATGAAACGACTGTTATCACAAAATGCTCGTCTGTATAGGGATTACACAAGTGTAAAATTGTTACATAATACAGTATAAACGTGTAAACATACATTAAAGGTACATGCCCACTCACTAGGTACAAAATGTTATTTATATCAGAGACATCATCCGAGACATTTTCTGACAAAACAAACATTCATTCACCATTACCCTACGTATTGATTGGTATTATTATACATTTTATATTGTACATAACGTGTTCCTTAAACTGTTAATGGACATTACTATTTATTCTCTGTATTTATTTTTTGATGTGCAATGATCATACTTTATAAGCTGTCGAAAATTTAATTTTTTCAGGTGACACATTTAATTAGTATAAATAATTACAAAATATCATGCCTCATTTGCATATGAAAACAGCCTGATACCACCGTGCGTCACTATCAGTAAAATAAATATTACTAAATGATTATATCTGTATAGCGGGCACTCGTAATGTTTAGAACTGGTGGAATAGTGACACAATTATACACTTATTTAATTCATATAAAGAACAGTATGTGCCTACCGGGTGGGCATGTACCTTTAAATTAAAAATATACAAAATTAACATGAATATATAATCCTCAATGCATTTGTGATTTATATAATATAGCTTGTTGATTTTAAATAAGCATACATGTATTTATTTTATTTATTTATTTTAGACAACTGTCGACCAGATATACTTGCTGGTGCGAACATTTCTGTATCGGCACCGGTTGTGAATCTCATAGTGTGAGCTAAAATCATTGCGACACTGACAATTTAGTTTTCATGGTGACAGGGGCCATAAAAATGTTTTTATAATTGTCTATAATGCTGATATAGACATCTGGGATGTGCATCAATTGCAGACTTCATTCATGAAAAATCTGTAAAAATATTTGCTACTTGTATCTGCCAATTTCACATGAAGTCGTCTCAAACTGACAACAATTTCTTAGTTTCATGAGGCATTTTTCTCCGTTTGCGACCCTATTTGCCTTTTTCAAGGAGAGGAACTTTACAAGATAGTTATCTTTCGTTCCAATCCAGTTCACACATACCTATATAATTACGTTGATGAACATTATTATAGAATAGAATAAAATATGTTCATACTAGTCATGAAAAAAATGTATTTTAAAACAATTTTCGGAATAAAAATATCACAAATGCGACAAGGTGTATTATTTTGAACGGGTTCTATGGAACATGTCCACAATGGTTACTTATTGCAGTCTAAGGATACGATAATTTTTGTTTAAAATATCTTATTATTTTGTTTATTTCTCCATAAAGGTATATGTTGTTACCACTCATTTGAACCGTCTTGTCGAGACGGTTCAAATGAGTGGTAACAATATATACTTTTGAGATGAAATAAAGAAAATAGGATCCCCCCCCCCCACCTTAAAAAGTTTCATACTACTATAATTGTATCCCATCTTTAATGGGCAACACCAATAAATTAGTTGCAAAGCAGGTGACAACTGTTAAACCCCTTCACCACTAAAGAACTGATTTAATAGTGGTTTTGGCAAAAAGTGTAGATCCAGATGAGCCGGCTCTTTACGAGCCGTCTCGTCAGGATCTACACTTTTTGTAAGTAATTTTCATACTTTGGAACAAAAACACCCCCACCCCCTTTTCATAAATGGGCCAGTCTGAAAATCATTTTGTGATGGTTGGATTGGTTGCAAAATTAACATATCACAATCTATATCCAGTTATGTAGGGGTGAAAGGGTTCAAACAAACTAGTGAGTTTACTAACAAGTGCGAGGAGATGAAAAAGTGCATATTTACAATTTATACATGTGGCTGCGACTGGAGAAATGGGGCTCATGGGATTTGTGACCAGTGTAGCTCCTGATCAAACAGCACACTCATGTACGATCTATATTTCTTGTTAGAAACACGAGTGTTTCATTGATTGAATGGCGAACAGTGCAGATCCTGATCAGCATGTGCAGAGGCACAGGAAGCTACACTGTTCGTAAAACCCACAAGCCCCATTCCTCCAGTCACAGCCACATTTTCATTTTTGAAAGGCATTAACATAATTATCAAGGTGTGTGATCACGTGGTACTAACAACAACAAGTACCGATTCAAAGTACATATTCTTTTATAGTTTCCTTATTACGTAACGGATTTTGATGAAATATGGCACATCAAATGCGTCTTGTTAAGCTGCATTTGGTGGTCTCTGTATTTTCCCTAGACCACCAAATGCAGCTCATGAAGACGCGTTTGCTGCGCCACATTTCATACAAATCTGTTGCATATTAAGGAAAATATCAAATAAAAATACTTACTTTGGAGTGTGCGACGTTGTTGTTGTTGTAATCACGTGATCATGCACCTTGATTATTACAGTGAACAAATACTTTTATATTGAACAAATTTGTCTACAAAAGTTTATGTTGTCCAGTGGTCATAGTATTCACAACATAAATATACCTACAAACAAAATGTCTGATTTAGGAAGGTTCCACTGTATTTCAATTATCTAAGCAATCTAATACATATACCGTATTGATCCTAATATGCACGCAAGGGTGCGATGCAAAACGTGAAACGGGCGCGTTAATTAGGTCATAAATAGTCAAAATATAATCGGCGTTAATTAGGTCATAAATAGTCAAAATATAATCGGCCTAACTCGTCACATACACCTTACCGTAATCAATACTTGCAGTGTGGTAATATTACTACCATTTTAAACTGCACAGGTATCGATGTGTACTCGGTATGACTGGTAACCATTTGCAGCGAATTGCATATTATGAAATAAAATATTTGCGGAATGTGCAATGAACTGTAACCTGCAGGGTTAAATACCTGGGACCCAGTACTGGGACCCAGATAATACTTGGGAAGATATGTATCGTCATACGTATCCGTAATATGATAAATCGGCCTCGACACTTCGGCCTGAAATCCGTAGCCTATTTCACCAACATTGCAAAGTATACTTTTCTAGCAAAGTATACTTTGAGGGAGAAATTTTCAATTTTAGGATAAATTTATTATTTTTTATTATATTGAATTTATTACATTATCACAGCCATTTTGGCTGTGATAATGTAATAAATTCAGTATAATAAGTCTGCATACTTTTAATCATCAAACATATGCAGTCGTTAGTTCTATATGAAATAATGCATTTCAGGAAAAATAAATGATTACTCCCTCAAAGTATACTTTGCTAGAAAAGTATACTTTGCAATGTTGGTGAAATCGGCTACAGGTCTGGCAAAATTCTGAAAATTAGCGGTGGCGCATATAATAGGGCAGGCGCATATATTAGGATGAATACATATATGTGTACTATCATATACTTTAGCATTACAGATAAATTACATTAAAACATATTAAAATTGAACTTGACCCTTACAATGCTGAATTTTGTCATCGGCTGTTTATTTTCCTTTTTTCTCATCAAAAGCATGATTTTGACAGCACGTTAGAATCATTTCCAATTCCCATGGAAATGATTCTGAAGTGCTGCCAAACCATGTTTTTATTGAGTAAGAAGACACAATAGAAACACCAGCAGACGACAATTTATGTTTCACACATTCTAAGGGTTAAAGGGTGATCATTGGAGTCAGGGGTGGGGAGGGTGGGAGAGTCTACTGCATATACATATAAATATAAACACAAGGACTAGTTTATTTCCTACCAATAACTAATTGCTATGACCATCACCTTATACATCATACATGACTGCGGAAAAGTGTATATACTCGGTAGTAGAGCTGTCAGTCGATCATTTTCTGGTAGCATATATCTTGTCTGCTCTAATCTGTCACGGATATGCTAATCTGGACATTGCGCAATGGTAGACTTGACAGCTGTTAGTTGACCATTCTCTGATAGCACACAACATCTACTCTCAGGTATGCTTGATTTGTACATTGATGGAGCGTTAGAAAATATGGTATTACAGCCGAGTTGACCATGTTCTGATAGCACATAATGTGGTTGTGACTGGAGAAATGGGGCGTATGGGTTTTTGTGACCAGTGTAGATCCAGATCAGCCTGTGCATCCGCACAGTCTGATCAGGATCTGCACTGTTCGCCATTCCATCAGTGAAACACCCAGCATGCTTTTAACAAGGAATATAGATCGTTATCAGGATACAGGAGTGTGCTATCTAATCAGGAGCTACACTGGTCACAAATCCCATAAGACCCATCTCTCCTGTCACAGCCACATATCTGACTACTCTAAACTGTCACATCTATGCCTGATTTGGAGATAGCAAGCTACAGCTTCAGTTGACCATTTTCCGATAGCACACATCTTGTCAACAGTCAAATGTCTTGGCTATGCTCAATTTGTATGGATATAGCAAACTACAGCTTCAGTTGACCATATTCCGATAGCACATATCTTGTACACAGTCAAATCTCATGGCTATGCTAGATTGGGAGATGGAGCCTTAGCTGACTTGGGTCGTGGCGGTTTCGCGGATGTAGGTGACGGTGCCTGCTCGCTCGATGTCAGTGGTAGAGCCAATGCTGGTGGTCCGAATGGGTCAACCTGCAGAAGATTGGGTTGATTAATTGGTTGGTTGGTTAGTTGCTTGATTGATTGACATATTGGTTGGTTGGTTGATTGATTGATGAAGGTTCTATGCCCATTCAACAGCAAGGCCAATAACTTATGGTGAGCCTGATAATATTTCTAATTGAGGTTTTGGTGCACATTTTTGACCTTTGACCTTTAAGTGCGACCTTAGATGTAGACATGTGGGTATTGAACTCAACACATCGTCTCGTCATGACAAACATTTGTGGCAAATAATTTGAAAATTCATTAATCCATTTAGAAGATATAGAGCGGAAACAAAATAACATGCACATGTTTAACTTTTGACCTCTAAGTTTGACCTTGACCTTGGACATAAACATGTGGGTAAATGAATGTGACACACCACCTCATCATGGCAAACATTTGTGGCAAATCATTTGAAAATCCTATCATCGGTTTAGAGATATAAACGGAAACAAAATCTCATGAGCATTTTTTACCTTTGACCTCTACAGGGTTCCCACACAAAAGCCAGTTTTCCCTGACAAAAAATGAGCGACGTCATTAACTTAAATGTGTGGTATTAATTGCTGCACGATCAAAGCCTTAACATGTGAACTCTAAATTAATGTTGGCCTTCATATCCTCCCCTTCAGCCAACCCTAACCACGTTTTTGGATGTACATGTATTTTGTTAATTTTGTAAAAACAAGTACACAATCGCTGGCTACATGTGAAGAATAAAAAACACGAATTCTATATACATTTGTACTTAAATATATGTCTAACTTTACTTACAACAAATGTATCAAGTTCAGGATATTTAAAACTTATCACGTATCATTTGCGTTTTATTTGCCATTTAAGGTATTAGATAGATAGATACACTTGACTTCAACGATAATTGCTTCATAAGAGTGATATGATATAAGAGTATAATATGTGAATATTGTCTTGTTACTGTATACTATATGGAGCATTCAGTTGCCATCTCCGTCCGCCATCTTTGTATATACAAGCCATTGTACAGTTTCACCACTTTTTTGTGTTTGACACATACAGCGAATAATACGACAGTAAACCAAATAAAATTTGGTGCAATACATAATAGACAGATGACAACGGCAAGCTATAAATATTATGCCAGCAAACTATACAAAAGACGAGATATCTGAGCATTTCTCCCATCAATCTCAAAATAAATTTCAATGTGTAAACTTTCCAATCTGATGCACAGCCTATGCTACTGTACACGTTTCCCATAGGTAAAGCCATATTTACTCACATAGTAGGTAACTAGACACCAGGGACAATACACTCCAGTAACTGCTTACATGTCACTGGATTTGATAGCTAATAACGATACAGTAGTGGGTATATATTGATGTGTTGTGTGGTTTGTCAGGTAAAAGTGATACACTGTGCGATTTGTATGACGCTATTTATAATGGTGGTTCATGTTGTTAAAAACACAGGCACAAATCAGTCCAGAAAACTTACATATTTTACAGTTTGATGCAATATAATTGATAGAGGAGTCCGTTCTCCTGGCTTTTCTACATGTGATAAGCTACATTATATCGTATGGTCTACTTCACATTTTGAGTTCTTTGTCAAACGGCAGAACGGGTGAAACTGACTGATGGCTGGAACACACAAAGATGGCCGACTTGGTCACCCCATGTGCCATATAGGATACAGTAACCGAGGCAGTGTTTACATATATGTTATATATATATTGCATCACATTTACAAAGCAATTATCTTTGAATCAAACAATGATCAGGTATATAGTTGGTCCTTAAAGTTATAAACCAAAGTCATTTCATTTTCTCAGCATACAGGTATGGAAGGTCCTAGAGCCAATTCCTGCCTAAAATATAATCACGGAACTGAACTGATTTTCTCAGCAAAAGAAGGACTAACAATAAAAATACAAATGTACAGTTAAGTTTATGTAATTTTTATTCTTCTATTATGTCCAGTTAGTATACATGTATATTTTGTTATTGAAGAAAATGCTGAACATGGTGTTGTTACAGAGATATAAGCAATTTGGTTAATAATTAGCGAAGCATTAAGATGATAAACAACAAAAAAGTAATGTACCCTGACTTGTCACAGGGGCATAATAAAAGGTATGAATTTGAATGCAACAAAGTGAGTAACATGAGAAGGCTGTCAGTTTTCTAATTCCTCAGGAAAGGAAGATGTTTTCAAAACTTATCAATAATAGCAGTGTTAAAGAATGCAGAACAAAATCAATAATTATTATTTAAACAATAATTCCGTTACGGAAGCGGTGTCGCACCTGCCGAGGCATTTGATCGTAACATGGTCATGGGAATGTGCTAAAGTATCATCACAAAAACCATTAGTGAAGTGCATGCTTAAAACATGAAAAAGGTCAAGGTTGAAGAAACTTTTTGACAAAAAAATGGCTAAATGTTTCCACAACCATGTGAAGGTCAAAAAGGTCTAGGTCATGTTAATGGTGGCGTGAGTGTGTTCCAAATGCTCACATGTATCATGTGTCCAAATATTGAAGCAATCCATCAAGTAATATTAATGTTATACGATGATGACGAAACTTGTACAAACTTTTTGACGCAAACAATGGCCAACTGTTTCCGCAAAAGTGTGAAGGTACAAGAGGCCAAGGGCATGTTAATTGGGGCATGAATGTGTTCCGAATGTTGACATATATCAAGTGTCCAAATATTGAAGCAATCCGTCAAGTAATATTAAAGTTACCCCATGATGACGAAGCTTGCATAACTTTTTGACATTTCGGACGACGGAAAAATTGGTGACTAGTCACGACTTCTGCTAAAGCAGGCGGGACAATAAACTATAACCTTTCATCTTACTATTAAATAAACAAATATTCACCACATCCAACAGCAATTTAAGGTTACCATTATGTTATTTGATCTCAAAACTGCCTTAGCCATATATCTGCAGGTTTACAAAAAAAACACAGATCTTGGGATTTCAAATTTACCTGACATTTCCCCGACATTTGCTAAAATTACAAATTTCCCTGACAAAAATCAAAATTCCCCGACATTTCCCTGACCTTGAAATTCCCTGATTTTTCCCTGACGCGTGGGAACCCTGCTCTAAGTGTGACCTTGACCTCGGGGGTAGATATATTGAATGTGACATCATGGCAGACAATTGTGGCAAATTATTTGAACATCCATTCACCGGTTTACAAGATATAGAGTGGAAACAGAATTTAACAAATTTGACCTTTAAAAAAAAAAACCTCTAAGTGTGACGTTGACCTTGGACATAGACATGCATATAGGTTTTTGAACACAACACATCATCTCATCATGGCAAACTTTTGTCGCAAATTATTTGAAAATCAATGCATCGGTTTTATTTTTAATGTCAACATTGTTAATACAAGTACAAGTAGTATAGGTAGTGAATAAAATATACTTTACAGACATATGAACACATTGTACAACAGGGGCCTTTTTCATCAACATTGCAAAGTATACTTTCCTAGCAAAGTATACTTTCAGGGAGAAATTTTCAATTTTAGAATAAATTTATTAATTTTTATTATACTGAATTTATTACATTATCACAGCCAATTTTGGCTGTGATAATGTAATAAATTCAGTATAATAATTCTGCATAGTTTTAATCATCAAATATATGCAATCGTTAGTTCTGCATGAAATAATGCATTTCGGAAAAATCAATGATTGCTCCCTCAAAGTATACTTTGCTAGGAAAGTATACTTTGCAATTTTGATGAAATCGGCTGCAGATAGAAAATGGGGAAAATTGGTCTATGCTGCACACTGGCTGAGAAAAGAGACATTACGATGTGTGAGACCAATAAAGCCCCAGCCAGTCTGACTCGGCCTATATACTACAATAGCAAACAAAAGCAAAACACCCCATTTGTGATCGACTGACTGGAGAAATGGAGCTTATTGGTTTTGCGAGAAATGGGGTGCATGGGCTTTGTAACCAGTGTAAATCCAGATCGACCTGTGCATCCGCTGTGTCAGTAGCTGCCCTATTCGCCATTCCATCAATGAAACATGGTGACACCTGCCTTGGAGATTCTAATGAAATACCAAGATGTGTTTTCATGGAAAATAAGAAATATATGATATATTTGTGGTCTGTTTATTGTTTTCTGCAGCATGATAAATGTACCACAAATTTTGTATTGCTTTTTGATACTCGCTACTTCTGATTTCAATTGGTTTTTTTTTTCAATTTTAATTGGGTATTTAAGCAAATACGCAGCTTATCTGGAGCACTGTAATATTCATGTCAATTTCAAGTGAACACCTTACCTTTGGGTGGACAATGCTGACAACATACCAACAATTTATTTTGCTGAGGTTGATCGATTAAATGTGGCCTAGTGACTAAATAAATGGGGTTTATGGGCTTTGTGACCAGTGTAGCCTCTGATCAAATAGCACATGGCTACCTGTTAACGATCTATATTGCTTTACGGTGTTTCATTGATGGAATGGCGAACAGTGCCGATCCTGATCAGACTGTGCGGATGCACAGGATGATCTGGATCTACACTTGTCGCAAAACTCATAAACCCATAAACCCCATTTCTTCATTCACCGCCACAAATTATGGTTTTACGCCCATACAACAGTTGTCATATACAACGGGAAGGTACATAAAAAAAGTTACAATAAAAATGTTCAGCATTGAAAGACCGTGTCCTGGGGCTCGTTTCATTAAACTTTGTACGACAAAAATGTTCGTACGCAGACTTCTAAATATTATCTTCACACTCAGTAGGCACAAAATGTTCTTTATAGGAATTAAATCAGTTTTGTATATTCTGTAGATATGACATTTTCTGGCAAAATAAACATTCATTCACCATTACCCCAAGTAGTGATTGGCATTATTATACATTTTATATCAGACGTGAATTTCCATACTGATATCAAGGGCGATAACCGTGTTTCCTTAAAATGCTAACAGACATTACTATTTATTATCTGTATTTATATGTGCAATGATCATAATTTACAAACTGTTGAAAATAATATTTGTTCAGGTGACGCATATAATTAGCATAAATAATAAAAAAATATCATGCCTCATTTGCATATCAAAATAGCCTGATACCACCACGAGTCACTATCGGTAAAGTAAATATTACTAAACAGGGCCGTAGCCAGAGGTAAAAATCTATCAAGGCAAATCTTATGAAACTTGTATCCAGTGGGAGTGCGTAGCGCGACCCGCATCGTAAAAGAAAATCGGCAAAATTTCTCCTCAACGTGGCTACGGCCCTGCTAAATGATTATACCTCAGGCCCGTAGCCAGACCTGTTTGAAGGGGGGGTCGTTTCGAAGGCCCAAGGGGCCTGAGGTATCTAGGGGGGTCTAAAAAAGTGGACATCGAGGCTAAAAAAGTGGACCTCGAGGCTGGGCGGGGGGGTCGTCCGACCGCTCCGACCCCCCCTGGCTGTACCTGTATAGCTGGCACTCATGTTTAAACTGGTGGAATAGTGACACAATTATACACTTATTTACTTCCTATAAAGAAATTTTTTTGCCTACTGATCGAGTGGGCATGTACCTGTAACGTGGTTCATTAATACTACCATTTACTTGCATGTAGGGGTCATTAAATCTGAACAACTCTATAAAAGATTTCCCAAAATCGGCTGCTAATGTGAAATTTGATAGTTGTATGAAATTTAGAGAAACGGGCCCCTGATCCATAGCCAGGCACCCTCACTGCACCGGATCACTTGACCCCGGGTGTGAAATTCAGTAGGATTCACCATCAAGATATGAATCCTTATGGATTGCAGGCGCGGATCCAGGATTTCGGGTTATGGGGTGGGGGGGGGCGTAACTATTTTGCAATACTTGACTATATTATCGAACGAGCTATGCTCGTTCGATAAAATAGTCAAGTATTGCAAAATAGTCAACCGAGCAGAGCTCGGGATAGCGCTAGGGGGGTCCGGGGAATTTTTCCCCCGGCCGGAAATTTTTTTAAATCTACATCCCATTTTGGCGCATTTTGGAGGAAAAATATTGACACTGTCACAGTATATTTAGACATGATTTTTGATTGAAAACGTTTAAATTTTGAAACAATAAGACAACGACCGAAAAATGCATGGAATACATGGCACTTGGCATGAAACGTGCCGTGTAACTTGTAAAAAATCTTTACTCGGCGAATTTTGGGGGGGGGGGGGCGCGCGCCGGGTCCGCCCCCCCATCCCCCCCTGAATCCGCCCATGGATTGATTCATCGTTACGAAAGGGAAGACATGTGAGAAATGGATGATAGATTCTGAACAAAAAAGGGGCTTTATTGACTCTCGTGTTGTCAAGTACAAATTACATAACTCTAACAACAGATACATGGAACACCAAAAACAAGATTGTTTACCTCAAAATAGCTCCCAGCCTAATATACATAGCACCAATGATAGTGTGTACAAATATGTAGCATTTATTCAATATTGTTATATGACTGCCATTGTTTGACACCTTTCACAGCTGTGTTCAAACGTACAGCGAGTGCTGTTTGACCATGGCTGTAGATAATGGTCATTCTGGGGCCAAGCCAACACCCACATAATGCATGTGTCTCGTGATGTTACATGAATGCGCCAGTACGTCACCAGACCAGTTCACAACAGATGCACTGAAATTTTGAAATATTGATGCGAATGATGAGGCACCTGCATCACACGACGTGTACTGTGGCCCCGGAATATGTACCGTATGTGTAAATCAGCTGTTTGACTGGAAGTGACTGGAAGTGGCCTATGGCTTTGGGGTTCAAACAGTTCCCTCGTGCTACATTAACGGATGGACATGGTCCAACCTTATAATCATTGTGAAATACAGGATTTATTTCACAGAGATCCAATCAAGGAACAAGCATGAAACACACCTTTCGAGATTGTATTTACAAACATATCGAGGGGCATAAATCCTCAATTTCAAAATGATAGCTACATAAATTATATATTATACACACAGAGTGGAAGTGAAAAATATGACTATAAAATTTATGATAGTGTGCTTATGTAATACATATAATCTAACATTTGTGTTGATTCACTATGAGATTTATCCAACACATTATCTGATTTCATCAGAAATCAATAATGAAGGTGTGTCAGTATTATTTTTAATGATTTAGTGAATTGTTGCTTGTTTTTAAGCATTTTTTACTCATAAATCTATTTTGCTTGTCAATTTTATACAATTTGGTAAACATATGACAACTTTACTGTTGTCATATGCGGTCAATACTGCCTTTAAAGTAGTGTACAGCTTAACGGACTGTTAAATCCTTAACTGAATGGTTAAAATCTCTGTTTTAACAGAGATTTTAACCATTCAGTTAAGGATTTAACAGTCCGTTAAGGATTTAACAGTCCGTTAAGCTAACTGGTGTTTTGAACAACTGGGCCCTGATTTTATGAGAAGAAACAAATTTATTACAGCGGGGGATGCATCCCAATATTTCCAGTACTTACATTGACTTTAGGATTGTCTGGTGCCTGAACGGTGACATCCGTCGCTGTGGGTCCGTACTGTTTGTGGGCGCGAGACCAGTTGGCCTTTATTTCCACGTCAAGTCGAGACACCTGCGTGTGCTTAAATGGTTTCCCCATCGACACGCAGAGTAACTCGTCCTTCTGGATCTCGGAGAATGTTAGCACCTGTAAGGAAGTAAGTAAGTAAGGAAATTGTTTGTTAAAGTGACTAGTGTAAAGCTCATACAAGTAAGTAATATGAAAACAATTTAGGAATGAATGGCCTTTTTGTGGAATTTATCGGGGTATAAACTTGGAAAAGTCGCGGGAATACTGGACGAAGGCCGGAAGGCCTCGTCCAGTATTCCCGCGACTTTTCCAAGTTTATATCCCCGATAAATTCCACAAAAAGGCCATTCATTCCTTATAATTCCAGCATTTTAAATAAATTCATCAAGAAAATGTGTTTATTTTCCGTTTTCTTAAGAATTATTTCAACTGCGCATCACGGTTATGGAAAGTAGTTCGGCATGGAGTTTACTGGGATATAAATTTTGGACAGAGACTTGCTACGGGCCAATCAAATGTTAGGGAATTGTGTAAATATTTTTGTACTGGAATTATTATATAATACACCCAGCCCCATGGGGCTATAAGTCACTGTTAAACTATGGACTTAAAATGAATATATGATCAGGGCTCCAGATAAGCTGCGTATTTGCATAAATACCCAATTGAAATCAGAAGTAGCGGGTATCAAAAAGCAATAAAAAACTTTTGGTACCTTTATCATGCTACAAAATAAATAAACAGACCACAATTATAGCATATGTTTCTTATTTTCCATGAAAACAAATCTTGGTATTTCATTAGAATTGTCTCCAAGGAGACAATTCTAATGAAATGCCAAGACATGTTTTTATTTCGAAGCAAACTATTCAATTATTGCTGTCTGTTGATGTGTAAACAGTAGTGTGATTTTATTTTACCCAATTAAAATTTTGAAATACCCAATTGCTTCAGAAATGATGGAGTGACAATACTCAATTACTAATTTCTTATCTGGAGCCCTGTATGATAATTGTGATTGATTGTTTGATGGACACCAAATTCGGGGAAGCCATCACCAAATTCGCACATGCCACCACAAAATTCAGCATGGTGTCACAAAATCTGGACATGGCGACACCAAATTCAGGCATAGCACAAGGTGTCACCAAATTTGGCATAGCACAACCAAATTCTGACATGATGTCGCCAAATTCAAACATAGCACCACCAAATCCACACATGGCACCACCGAAGCTGGCAAAACTACAGTACCTCCTTCCCCTCCATGGTGTAGAACTTCTTCGCCGCCCCATACAGATTCAGCCTCATGGTGGCATTGTCCAACAGCTGGAGAATATTGTCTCCCCAGATGTAGGTCGCTCGCTCCACTGATTCTCCATTCGGGTATGCCAGGATACGTTTCTGAAATAGTAATTACTTTGATTATAAACTTAGATTTAAACAAGGGCATGGTTATAACTAAGCTAATCGCATCGCTGGCCGCCTTGATAATAAAAGATAAAACAAGAAATGCGTCTGTCGAACGCGGATGCCACCTGCAGCATATTTGAGAAACTGTGACAAAGTGGTTAACCGAAAAGTGTGACGGACGGACGGACGGACGGACGGACGGACAGACAGACAGACGGACGGACGGACGGTCCAAACAGTATATGCCACCCGTTTCTTCGAAACCCAGTGGCATAAAAAATATTTTATTAAAATATTTGCCTTACAAACAAGGTGAACAAAAGCCCTCAGTGACATTGACCTTGGGCGGTCATAGCAAACAAAGCAGCATCCCTAGACACACATTGTGGCCAAATATTATCAAAATCGGTGAAGCGGTTCATGAGTAATTGAAATATGAAAGGTGTTACTAACATAGGCACATACGCATGTACATGGACTAACGCTATATCCCCTCTTGCCGATCGGCGCGGGAATAATAATAATAACACTGATTCACCATTCAGGTATGCCAGGATACATTTCTGAAATAATAAGACTTATAAAAAGATATTATTCACATATTGGATTTTTAAGGAATTAATGTGAGGAAGCGTTAGCGACCACAGTATTTAGTTCCTTAAAAATCCTGTATGTGAACAATAATATACCTATAATTAGTCAGGTTAATAATGCAGTCTCCCAACGGAGTATTGTTTTTCCAGTTACAGTCGAACAGGTAGTCATTAAATCTGGTAATATGTACCTTAATGAGGTTAAATTTTTTAAAAATGATGTGAAATATGTGTTCTACTGGCCAGCAATTGGCTAGAATATCACCCACCGAATACATGGGAACTGAATGCAAATTATAATTGGCACTACATTAGTGCCAATGTAAGGTTTGATTATGTCCAGCCGTGTGCAAACGTTTGCTGTGGCCCGAGGGAACTGTTTGAACCCCAAGGCCGCAGGCCGCGGGTTCAAACAGTTCCCGTGGGCCACAGCAAACGTTTGCACACGGCTGGACATGATCAAACCTTATTGTTACATTTCCAACAAAAAACTGATGTAATTTGAGCATTATATTCAGTATTTTCAATACTTTTATAAAATCGTCCCATTCACGTAGATACTTTTCGGTATGCATATTCCGGGGCCGCGTCATGAACGTCATGAAGGCATTTCCGCGTAGTGACGTCATGAAGGCACTTCCATTACGCGCGGCCCCGGAATGAGCATTGCCTAAAGCCATGTGCAAACAGCACGCGCTATTTGTTTGCACATATGTGCAGTGCAAACAACGGAAACCATGTAACAATTATAATTTGCATTCAGTTCCCATGTATACTGTGGGTGATATTCTAACTACTGTCTGTTCCACGTTTTGCTGCCGATGAACCTTTGGCTATTAAACACATTAAAGCTAAAAAATATTTAAAAGTAAGTACTTTTTTATCAATAACAAAAGTCACCCTCCCCAAAAAAAATTATTTTATGAAATTCCATCAAAATTCCATCAAATATTGATTTTATTGCGAAAAAACGATTTGACGATTGGAATTTAATGAAATAATTTTTTTTGGGGAGGGCGACTTTTTTGTTATTGACTTTTAAATATTTTTTAGATTTAATGTGTTTAATGGCCAAAAGTTCGTCGGCAGCAAAACGTGTAACAGACAATAGTTAAACAATAACACAGATTCGCCATTCGGGTATGCAGGGATACGTTTCTGAGATAATTGAAGGTGGAAGAAGTCCCTTATGGACTAAGCCCCCATCTTCCACTGTCCCTTCCATTTGTCATACACATATAGAAATATAACAATAACGAAAAGATTTGTTTTAATTGGAGAAGTCTATGGGAAAACCAAGCAAAATTAACTTTTTGCATTTCACTGGCCGCATGGTGTGACCAAATTTGGGCATGGCACAACTAAATCTGGGCATGGCACAACACAATTTGGGAATGACAAACCAATTTTGCATCCAAATATGGACATGGTGCAACCAAATTTAGGCACGGCATGACTACATTTGGGGATGGCACAGCCAAATTTAGGCTTGGTATTTGGGTATGGCCCAACACCATGCTAAAGTAAGCTGGAGGACACACATCACATACCATATCTGGCTGCCTGTAGAGAGTCTTGGACATGTCAATGGAGACCAGTTTGGCCACTGTCTCCTTCTGGTTCAGTCTCACTTCAGCCAGATGCTCCTGCAACATTATAAGTTATTCTACGCAGGCTATATGGTGTAATATTGCCCGTCTGGAGGTATGTTCACCCGAGGCGATCCGTTATTTGGCCGTATAAACATATCTCTTCTTTTGATCTTTCCGTTTTTTCAGGAAGAAAAATAATCCGAGATTCGATTTTCTACCGTCAGTCTTAATATAAAGGCGTAAATGAACATTTTTTTTTTTAATAAACGAAAACAAACTAAGTATGGAGTAAGAAATCGAAAACGACTTTATGACAGTTTTTTTATATCGTGTAATTTAATTTATATTCCACTGCTCTATCCATCTGCTCTCCCTTTGGCGCCTCTAGAAGAATGCGACTGGTTCCCAAATATTCGCTGTCATTGCTATGCCGCGTTTCGTGCGTGGAACCCATAGTTTATGACCTAAATATAGCCGTGTCACGAAGCCAATTGTGTTGAGATTTGAAAACACTAAACGGGACAATTTGTGGCATTTTTCGCTCATATTTTGATGAGCGAAGAATATTTATGGAAAAATAAACAATAAAGACTGGTTTTGAGTGTACAATTTGTTACTTTTATTGATCAATTCGGGGTTTTATTGTCTTTAGTGAGGAATACAATTCGCAATCGGTAGACGCTTGCATAATGTGTCTTCATTGGACGTGAGGCGCCGGAGGGGAATCGCAATTCCTGTATGTTCGACGGCCTTAGCAGGTCATATAATATATATGACCAGGCAAGCTAGCCAATGAAAAGCCAAGAAACTTATCTGTGGTATGACAAAGACAGATATATACATAAGATTATAATTACATAAAATGATCCGTGTTTACATACCAGATGGCCGCGTCCCGCATGTCGAGCCCGCCGAGGCATTTGATGGTATTTTTAAAAACTTTAACGCAGATTTCGGACGGACGGACGGACGGACGTTCTTACATTAGGGTACTTATGTGGCTTATCACATGTTAAATATTAGCCACATAAAACGATTTTTTAGGTGGCTAATTGTAACCAACCCTATCCTTTAACAAGTCCATAACCCTGTGGGGCTAGCCACATAAGTACCCTAATGTGTGCCCGGACGGACGGACGGACGGACGGACGGACGGACGGGACGGACGGACGGACGGACGGACGGACGGACGTTCTTACATTAGGGTACTTATGTGGCTTATCACATGTTAAATATTAGCCACATAAAACGATTTTTAGCCACATAAAACGATTTTTTAGGTGGCTAATTATAACCAACCCTATCCTTTAACAAGTCCATAACCCTGTGGGGCTAGCCACATAAGTACCCTAATGTGTGCCCGGACGGACGGACGGACGCACGCACGCACGCACGCACACCCGGACGTCATTGTGATCACTGTCATTCCATGTTCATTTGAGCTTCAGATAAGCTGATTCTGATGCATTGTCATTGGCTGCCAGGAGCCACAGTTGAAATGTTGTATAGATTAGAAATTTCAAATTTGAACTACATGGCTGCGGCCGAGGCTTTGATAGTATACGGAAAAACTGTAACCAAAAATCTTAACCAAAAATTTTAACCCAGACACACGTATGTACGTAAATACGCCAATGTGCCAACTATATTGTACTGTCCGCAAGCGGGCGCGACAAAAACACAATATTGTGACAAAATGTGTATTACTTTCCATTTGATCTCAGAGATGTTCTGATGTCCACCATACTGTTATTTTGACACGACACATCATAAACAAAGTCTGTGAGTATTAGAGTAATTTTTTTGTACATATTCATTTGAATCTAGAACAAGAAACGAGGCAAAGCCACGAAGGCCAGGTTTTTTCCAAGCATGGACACTTGCATAACATAATTATACCCACTTTTTGTAGACTAGATGGCCGTGGCCTGCATGTCGCGCCTTGGGGCGAGGCATGGACACTAACAAAATAGATATAGTAGATGGAAAAACTTTAACGAAAAAACTTTAACCAGACACACGGACGTACGGACGTACCGACGGACGGACGGACAGACGGACGTATGCCAAAATGCCGACGATATCGCACTTTCCGCAAGCGGGTGCGACAATGATGATAAACACCCATGTGAAGTATCAAGGTAATGGGTGAAGCAGTTGCAGAGATATAGTACACAAAAAAACTTTAACAAATAAATTCAAAGTAATTTGACCTTGACATTGCGCACAGGGGCCACACGGTTGGGGGTTAGAATGAAAATATGGACGATGATAAACACGCATGTGAAGTTTCAAGGTAATGGGCGAAGCAGTTGCAGAGATATAGTATAACGAAAAAGTTTTAACCAAAAAATTTAACCAGACGTACGTTAAAAATTTAACGTTGAAAATGGCTAAGTCAATTACGTAGAAATATTAGGTGAAGGTAAAACAAGAAACGAGGCAAAGCCACGAAGGCCAGGTTTTTTCCAAGCATAGACACTTGGATAACATAATTATACCCACTTTTTGTAGACTAGATGGCCGTGGCCTGCATGTCGCGCCTTGGGGCGAGGCATGGACACTAAAAAAATAGATATAGTAGATGGAAAAAGTTTAACCAAAAAACTTTAACCGGACACACGGACGAACGGACGGACGTATGCCAAAATGCCGATGATATCGCGCGTTCCGCAAGCAGGTGTGACAATGATGATAAACACCCATGTGAAGTATCAAGGTATTGGGTGAAGCAGTTGCAGAGATATAGTACACGAAAAAACTTTAACAAAAAAATTTAAAGTAATTTGAACTTGACATAGGGCACAGGATTGCGCTTTCCGCAAGCAGGTGTGACAATGATGAGAAACACCCATGTGAAGTATGAAGGTATTGGGTGAAGCAGTTGCAGAGATATAGTACACGAAAAAACTTTAACAAAAAAATTCAAAGTAATTTGACCTTGACATTGGGCACAGGATCGCGCTTTCCGCAAGCAGGTGCAACAATGATGATAAACACACATGTGAAGTATGAAGGTATTGGGTGAAGCAGTTGCAGAGATATAGTACACGAAAAAACTTTAACAAAAAAATTCAAAGTAATTTGACCTTGACATTGGGCACAGGATCGCGCTTTCTGCAAGCAGGTGTGACAATGATGATAAACACCCATGTGAAGTATCAAGGTATTGGGTGAAGCAGTCGCAGAGATATAGTACACGAAAAAACTTTAACAAAAAAATTCAAAGTAATTTGACCTTGACATTGGGCACAGGATCGCGCTTTCCGCAAGCAGGTGCAACAATGATGATAAACACCCATGTGAAGTATGAAGGTATTGGGTGAAGCAGTTGCAGAGATATAGTACACAAAAAAAATTTAACAACAAAAAAATTCAAAGTAATTTGACCTTGACATTGGGCACAGGATCGCGCTTTCCGCAAGCAGGTGCGACAATGATGATAAACACCCATGTGAAGTATCAAGGTATTGGGTGAAGCAGTTGCAGAGATATAGTACACGAAAAAAGTTTAACAAAAAAATTCAAAGTAATTTGACCTTGACATTGGGCACAGGATCGCGCTTTCCGCAAGCAGGTGCGACAATGATGATAAACACCCATGTGAAGTATCAAGGTATTGGGTGAAGCAGTTGCAGAGATATAGTACACGAAAAAAGTTTAACAAAAAAATTCAAAGTAATTTGACCTTGACATTGGGCACAGGATCGCGCTTTCCGCAAGCAGGTGCGACAATGATGATAAACACCCATGTGAAGTATCAAGGTATTGGGTGAAGCAGTTGCAGAGATATAGTACACGAAAAAAGTTTAACAAAAAAATTCAAAGTAATTTGACCTTGACATTGGGCACAGGATCGCGCTTTCCGCAAGCAGGTGTGACAATGATGATAAACACCCATGTGAAGTATCAAGGTATTGGGTGAAGCAGTTGCAGAGATATAGTACACGAAAAAAGTTTAACAAAAAAATTCAAAGTAATTTGACCTTGACATTGGGCACAGGATCGCGCTTTCCGCAAGCAGTGCGACAATGATGATAAACACCCATGTGAAGTATCAAGGTATTGGGTGAAGCAGTTGCAGAGATATAGTACACAAAAAAACTTTAACAAAAGAATTCAAAGTAATTTGACCTTGACATGGGCACAGGGGCCGCACGGTTGGGGGTTAGAATGAAAATATGGATGATGATAAACACCCATGTGAAATTTCAAGGTAATGGGCGAAGCAGTTGCAGAGATATAGTATAACGAAAAGTTTTAACCAAAAAACTTTAACCAGACGTACGTTAAAAAGTTAACGTTGAAAATGGCTAAGTCAATTACGTAGAAATAATAGGTGAAGGTGAAAAAATTGTCACATGTTGGATAGTTGTATGTGGTAGGCACCCCTTGGTTATGAAGCTGTGAAAGTTTGGTGGTCCTAGGTGGTACAGTACCAAAGAAATGGACTTAAACACGAAAACTTAACATTGTAAACGCGAAAACTTAACATTGAAAATGGCTAAGTCGACTGCGCGGAAAAAATGGGTGAAGTTAAAAAAAAAAGTAACATGTTGGATAGTGATATGTGGTGGGCACCCCTTGATTATGAAGCTGTGAAAGTTTGGTGGTCCTAGGTGGTACAGTACCAAAGAAATGGACTTAAACACGAAAACTTAACATTGTAAACGCGAAAACTTAACATTGAAAATGGCTAAGTCGACTACGCGGAAAAATGGGTCAAGATAAAAAAAAAGTAACATGTTGGATAGTGATATGTGGTGGGCACCCCTTGATTATGAAGCTGTGAAAGATTGGTGGTCCTAGGTGGTACAGTAACAAAGAAATGGACTCAAACACGAAAACTTAACATTGATTGTGGACGCCGCCCGCCCGCCCGCCCGCCCGCCCGCGCCGCCCGCCGCCCGCCCGGCTTTCGCCAATCCAATAGCCTGGATTTTTTTTCAAAAAACCTGGCTAAAAATGGTCACATGTTGGATAGTTGTATGTGGTAGGCACCCCTTGGTTATGAAGCTGTGAAAGTTTGGTGGTCCTAGGTGGTACAGTACCAAAGAAATGGACTTAAACACGAAAACTTAACATTGTAAACGCGAAAACTTAACATTGAAAATGGCTAAGTCGACTGCGCGGAAAAAATGGGTGAAGTTAAAAAAAAAAGTAACATGTTGGATAGTGTATGTGGTGGGCACCCTTGATTATGAAGCTGTGAAAGTTTGGTGGTCCTAGGTGGTACAGTACCAAAGAAATGGACTTAAACACGAAAACTTAACATTGTAAACGCGAAAACTTAACATTGAAAATGGCTAAGTCGACTACGCGGAAAAAATGGGTCAAGATAAAAAAAAGTAACATGTTGGATAGTGATATGTGGTGGGCACCCCTTGATTATGAAGCTGTGAAAGTTTGGTGGTCCTAGGTGGTACAGTAACAAAGAAATGGACTCAAACACGAAAACTTAACATTGATTGTGGACGCCGCCCGCCCGCCCGCCCGCCCGCCCGCCCGCCCGGCTTTCGCCAATCCAATAGCCTGGATTTTTTTTTCAAAAAAACCTGGCTAAAAATGGTCACATGTTGGATAGTTGTATGTGGTAGGCACCCCTTGGTTATGAAGCTGTGAAAGTTTGGTGGTCCTAGGTGGTACAGTACCAAAGAAATGGACTTAAACACGAAAACTTAACATTGTAAACGCGAAAACTTAACATTGAAAATGGCTAAGTCGACTGCGCGGAAAAAATGGGTGAAGTTAAAAAAAAAAGTAACATGTTGGATAGTGATATGTGGTGGGCACCCCTTGATTATGAAACTGTGAAAGTTTGGTGGTCCTAGGTGGTACAGTACCAAAGAAATGGACTTAAACACGAAAACTTAACATTGTAAACGCGAAAACTTAACATTGAAAATGGCTAAGTCGACTACGCGGAAAAAATGGGTCAAGATAAAAAAAAGTAACATGTTGGATAGTGATATGTGGTGGGCACCCCTTGATTATGAAGCTGTGAAAGTTTGGTGGTCCTAGGTGGTACAGTAACAAAGAAATGGACTCAAACACGAAAACTTAACATTGATTGTGGACGCCGCTCGCCCGCCGCCTGCCCGCCGCTCGCCCGCCGCCCGCCCGCCCGCCCGGCTTTCGCCAATCCAATAGCCTGGATTTTTTTTCAAAAAACCTGGCTAAAAATGGTCACATGTTGGATAGTTGTATGTGGTAGGCACCCCTTGGTTATGAAGCTGTGAAAGTTTGGTGGTCCTAGGTGGTACAGTACCAAAGAAATGGACTTAAACACGAAAACTTAACATTGTAAACGCGAAAACTTAACATTGAAAATGGCTAAGTCGACTGCGCGGAAAAAATGGGTCAAGTTAAAAAAAAAGTAACATGTTGGATAGTGATATGTGGTGGGCACCCCTTGATTATGAAGCTGTGAAAGTTTGGTGTCCGAGGTGGTACAGTACCAAAGAAATGGACTTAAACACAAAAACTTAACATTGAAAACGCGAAAACTTAACATTGAAAATGGCTAAGTCGACTGCGCGGAAAAAATGGGTCAAGTTAAAACAAAAGTAACATGTTGGATAGTGATATGTGGTGGGCACCCCTTGATTATGAAGCTGTGAAAGTTTGGTGGTCCTAGGTGGTACAGTAACAAAGAAATGGACTCAAACACGAAAACTTAACATTGATTGTGGACGCCGCCCGCCCGCCCGGCTTTCGCCAATCCAATAGCCTCGATTTTTTTTCCAAAAACCTGGCTAAAAACAATGACAAATGGAATTTAAATCATGTTATTCACATTTTATTCCATAGAATTGTATAGGAATTATAAGGAATAACATTTTTTGAAAATTTATTGGAGATATAAAACTTTCAATAATCTAACATATTGTTGGACTTTTAAAAGTGTATACTCTCAAAATGCCGTTTATTCCTATGGCAAACTGGTCAAACAGACCTGTAGCTTATGAACTGTGTCGTGTTTGTCTTGTTCATCGGCGGTTGGATCTTCCCAGTGGCCCTCGACCACTACGGGCTTCAATGTGTTCTGGGTACCCTTGTACTCCCCTGGGTTCAGCTCGTCCAATCGTCTTCCTGCAATGTGGAATTCAAATTTAAATAGGCCAATCATGGTAGACTTCAATTGTAATTAGCCAATCACATTGAATTTTTAATTTACATGAGACAATAAAATTGGAATTCAAATATAATTGAACCAATCCCATTGGAATACAAAGTTAAATAGGCCAATCAAATTTGATTTTAAATTTAAATGAGCCAAACACATTGCAATTAAAACTGAAATGTGCCAATCACATTAGAATTCAAATAAAATGAGCCTATCACATTGTTCAAATACATTGAAACAATTGCACTGTAATTCATAAAGTTAAATAGGTAAACTACATAGTCATTCAAATTTAAATGCGCAAATGACATTGGCATTCAAATTAAATGAGCAAGTCACATTGCCATTCAACTTAAATGAGCAAGTCACATCGACATTCAACTTAAATGAGCAAGTCACATCGACATTCAGCTTAATTGAGTAAGTCACATTGAAACTCATATATACATGGGCCCGTCACACTCAAGTCATAATTAATCAGACAGAATCGGAGTTGTTTTCGTCAACCAGTGCAGTTACAGGAAAAATTAACCCTTTCAACCCTAAATAACTGAAATGGACTGTAATGTGTTAATTTTCCGATCAATCCAATAGTCAGAAAATGATTTTCAGTCTAGTCTTTTTTTTTCTCTAAAAAATATGAAAATTACAAATTACTTGCAAAAAGTGCAGATCCTGATGAGATGGCTCTTAACGAGCCGGCTCATCTGATCTACAGTGTTTGCAAACACCGCCAAAGAGGTTTAATACAGGATATAAGCATTTGCTTATATAAACTTCGTCAGTTTCTTCGACCCTTTCCGTAGTGTTTCCCTTAATTTATTTTGCAAGACCATATTTTATTCATAAGTACATGTACATACAATGAAATACAATCAAAATTCCCGGTAATTAGCCGGTACCCATTTACAGCTGGGTGGACTGAAGCAGTGTGGATAAATTGTCTTGCTCAAGGACACAACGAACGCCTCCGGTGAGGCTCGAACCTATGACCGTAAGATCAGCAGTCCGACACACCAGACCGCTCAACCATGCATTCCCCTGTAGTGTTGAAATTGTTAATTACCTTTCATCTGCCTTAGAACGTGTTTCTCAAGGTCAAGTTCTAAGGAGACGGCTGACCTAAATGCTCGCTTCTTTTTCCGGTTTTCTAATTTCGTCTCGACAACTGAAATAGAAACATTGATGCACTATTAATTGGTATACTGCAGATCAGGGGCCCGTTTCACTAAACTTTGTACGACAAAAATGTTCGTACTAAGATTTTTTTAAATTTTATTTCCCACATTATGTAGTTCAGAATTACTGCCAATTGCTGAACAAATGCACCGACGATTTGCCAACATAGACTCTGAATAAGAACTTTGTTGTAAATTTTAGTTTTGTACTTACAAACTTCTTAATAGTCACTCAAAGGTTAGTTTCTATTGTTTGATTGGATGGTCTGTCACAAAGCATAGCCTCGTGTTGACTGTCAAGCCCATCAACATGGATAGACTGAATATTGTCAACTTGCGACTTCATTTGCGGAAAATATCGTAAATTAGATCGCATCATATATTCTTAGGTAAAATCACATTGATAGACACATGTGTGGCTGTGACTGGAGAAATGGGGCTTATGGATTTTACAACCAGTGTAGATCCCGATCAGCCTGTGCATCCGCACAGTCTGATCAGGATCTGCACTGGTCATCATTCCATTAACGAAACACCAGTCTTGCTTCTCAGAAGCAATATAGATCGTTATCAGGCTACTCACAGGAGAGTGTTATTTGATCGGGAGCTGCACTGGTCACAAATCCCATAAGCCCCATTTCTCCAGTCAAAGCCACATATATCTAACCTACCTTCTGGTGGGGTGAACGGTTTGCCGCTGGAAATCCACACCTCTATCGGGTAGCGTAAGATCGTCTCCTGAGCCGGCAGTTTGACCTGACTCAACAGGTACTCCCTTTGTTTGGCGGCCTTGTCAGCCTCTTTCTGGTCTGTCTCCGCGACCTCCGTGTCATCGTGACCTTCACCCTGGCTGTCCTGACCTTCACCTTCACCCCGCTCCTGTTGACCTTCATCGGCTAAAAGGTGAAATGGTTTAACATCTCATCATCCCAGATCAACAAGATTTCTCAAAATTAACATACTGCAATAGAATTCCGCATTTACTCCGAAAATTTGGTCAACTTTCAATGTCCTTTACAGATAAGACACAAGGCAAAGCCACGAAGGGCAGATTTTCGTAAAGATTTAAACACAAAAACCTAGCATTAAAAATTAAATGCAGAAAAAATAGGTCAAGGTGAAATGAGTTTCTGAGTTCACCATTAGCAGATGCTGTTGTCCAAGTTTGATGGTACAAGAGTAGCTATTGGTGGTTGAAGCTGATACAGTCAGTGACAAAGAAACTTGAACACAAAAACTTAAAACTGAAAATGGCTAAGTCACTGATGCGGAAAAAGTAGGTCAATGCCAAATGAAGCCAAGATGGCATACTCCAGGGGCCTATTTCACCAACATTGCAAAGTATACTTTTCTAGCAAAGTATACTTTGAGGGAGACATTTTCAATTTTAGGATAAATTTATTATTTTTTATTATACTGAATTTATTACATTATCACAGCCAATTTGGCTGTGATAATGTAATAAATTCAGTATAATAATTATGCATATTTTTAATCCTGAAATATATGCATTTGTTAGTTCTATATGAAATAATGCATTTCAGGAAAAATAAATGGTTACTCCCTCAAAGTATACTGTTTCCGTAGCTGATTTCACCAAAATTGCAATGTATACTTATCTTGCCAAGTACACTTTGAGGGAGGAATTTTTAACTTCAAGATAAATCATAATGCTGAATTTATTACATTATCACATTTTGGCTGTGATAATGTAATACATTCAGTATAATAATTCTGCATATTTTTAATCATCAAATATATGCAGTCGTTAGTTCTATATGAAATAATGCATTTCGGTGAAAAGTAAATAATTATTACTCCCTCAAAGTATACTTAGCTATAGTCTGTTTCACGAAAGCTGCCTAAATTTTACGGCTATATAGACAATTCAAAAAAATTATTATTTTCGATAATATTAAATTAAAGGAAAATTTAAGAATGAGCCTTCTTTTTATTTCGTGAAATTCAGTCAAATATTGATTTTATTACGAAAAATGGATTTGTCTATGGGAATTTAACATGGGGGAAAAAGAGGTAAAGCAGTGTGGGAGGAGTCAAAAAACGAAAAAATTTGGAAATTGACTCCGAAACCTAGCTACATAGCTTGGAAATGATTTAACTAAGAAAACAAAAGTTAAATTTTGAAAATCGGTCCAGTATTTCTAAAATTCAAAAAAAATTCCCCATGTTAAATCCCCATAGACATCTTCACTCCGTGAAGATGTCTATGGGGATTTAACATGGGGAAATTGTTTTTTCGCAATAAAATCAATATTTGACCAAATTTCACGAAATAAAAAGAAGGCTCATTCTTAATTTTTCCTTTAATTTAATATTATCAAAAGAAATCTTGTTTTTGAATTGTTTATATAGCCGTAAAATTTGGGCAGCTTTCGTGAAACAGACAGTAGATAAGTATGCTTAGCAATTTTGGTGAAATCTGCTACTAGTGTACAACACTAGCATATGATGTTGTCCAAGCTTGGACAAATAGACTTACACACAAAAACATAACATTGATGACTAAGTCATCAAAGCAGAAAAAGTAGGTCAATGTCAAACTGCACAACATTGATCTCTGGAAGCAGCTGTATTATTATCCAGGTATAGCCCATACAACAGTTGGTTAAAATCGGTTAGAGGAAATGAAAACTATAAACTGAAAATGGACACTTACAAATTTGCTAAATGCAGTATAAAGTGAAAAATGTTCAAAGAGCCCATGAATGTGAAAATATTCTTATTTAAATGTTGTATCAGTCTTCCCATCTACCGGACACGACACAAACCTTGCTTGCCCTGGTATAGGCGTTGTAGATGGTCAGCCATGAGGGACCGGTAGTTCAGTATGGCCCATTCTATGAGGTCATCAATCTCGATAATCAGTGTTCCGTCCTCCGTGTAGAGCCGGCTCGCGGCCTTGTTCAGTCCCAGTCGCATCGTGCACTGCATCAGGATCTGAATCAGGAAAACCAAAAAAAAATGAAACCGTTCCTTTCGCCCCTACGTAACTGGAATGGATTTTGATATGTTAATTTTGCAACCAATCCAACAGTCACAAAATGATTTCAGAATAGTCCATACCAAAATATACAGGCCTGTGGTGTTGACAGGGTTAATTGCAAACATAACCTAATAGCCAATACAATCCCCGTAGGATAGAAATACTTGGATGGAAAGTATCTTTTCTTGCCTAAGGTGGGGATTAAATTCACTGGCTTCAATATTGAAGGAATACACTATACACTAGACATTCAAGCCATCCCCTTTGACAATAAAATTATTAATCGATAATTCCAGCATAAAAATATTTACACAATTCCCTAACATTTGATTGGTCCGTAGCAAGTCTCTGTCCAAAGTTTATATCCCAGTAAACTCCCATGCCGAACTACTTTCCGTAACCGTCAGGCGCAGTTAAAATAATTCTTAAGAAAACGGAAAATAAACACATTTTCTTGATGAATTTATTTAAAATGCTGGAATTATAATAGACTAGACGTATTTCTATGAAATGTGAATCCTAGAAGCATTTTTTAGTAAAAGTTGGCAACCTGACTTTTAACATAATTAAGGTATGCTGAATTCAACTAGCCCAGTTGCCAAGCTGAATTTTGAGTTTTTGACTATCTAATTAGCATAAACAAAATGGCTGCCAAATTGAAAATTTTCGGCACTTTCTTGTGACAGGCACTACGATTAGTTCATGGTTTTTTCGGTTACAATACTTTCTTGGCATTATTTGCTAGAACATGTTGTCTAGTATCAAAATCCACCATGTGTGGTGTGTCTTCATAGCTTAGCATTCTTTTTCAAATCCAAGATGGCCGCCAGAAACATGAACACACTATTATTTGCACACAAACCTACATTTGATGACGATTTTGAGGGTACATGTATATGCACACGTTTGTTGTGCTACATTTGTAATAAGCATCATAAATATATGTCTGCAATTGAAATAGTATAAATGAAATTGAAGTTGCGAAAAATCCAAAATGGCCGCCAAAAAAGTAAACATACTATAAAGTGTGCATATACATATTTCTTTATGATTGTAATTGGAGGGGATGTGCACACATTTCCTGTGGTAATAAGCAACAACAATATATTTCTGTAATTGTAATAGTACATATGAAATCTGAGATGCAACAAAAATACAAGATGGCCGCCTAAATATATGACAGTACTATAAATTGCACATGACCAGCCATATTAGTGTAATGTTGATGATATATACACATGGTGTCCATGTTAATATGCACGATAAGTATATTTTAAGTCCCAAGTAAGTTTAAGTTATATGTTCACGTTGGTCTGTGGGCTGATATTATTTTAACTATGATAAATAGTCATTTTCATTCAAGAAAACTTTCGCCAAAGTGTCACGTATACTATGATTTGGTATCACTATACAACGTTATATATTGCTGCTACAAATTCCAGTCAGCATGTACAGTTGTTAGACAAATCACATAGTATTCATGCAATGCCTCTGATCGTTAATTTGTTGCTGGCATACACACATTGACGTGCATTGTAATCCTGATTTCCGGCATTTGCAGCGTTGTGTTTTGCACTGTGTCTGGCATGCACATGCTACCATCTCGAGACAACTGTCTGGAATGGGACTCAATGACATCAGTATTGGCTGCAGTCCGGATTCCCCGATTCTCCATCCCATTTCAGACGGTGAAGGGAGCTCAGATGTTGGGCAATGTGCATTTCTCCATATCATCGCTTGATAGTGAACTCTCATCAAATGGAAACGTAGCGCATCACTTGTTGGGGCCATGGCCTCTGGTCTGCCCATCTTGGAAAACAATATGTGCCGTGCTGCATCAACAGAGTCCGTTCTCTGGACATTATATATTCGGCAGACAAATGCTTCTGAAGATTTTATGGTTTCCTCTGTGAGTGCACCAATGCCCAAGTTCTTCAGCAACTTATGGTGCACTTCGAAGACTTTCCATGATGATTGTTTGGTGTGATTCGCGATGTATGAGGTTGTGTCACACCCAGTTAATGCGTGAAATGCTAACAAGGATTCTGCTGAGCCTCTTGGTAGTTTGTTGAAAACTGCATCAATGGGTATATACCGCCGTTTCTTAGATGTGCCAGACATCATCCAGAGATGCTCACATTGCATACGTTCAAAGTGAGACACCAACAGCAGGAGAACATCAGTGTCTCTGGAGGACACAACAACTGTATTGAAGTGGCTGTGTACGGCATGCAGCACCAATCTCGTGTCTGCTTCTTCTTGTGTGGATTTCAGAGGTGTCAAATCAGTTGTACATGTTGATGATTTGACCTCGAGTTCCTCTATAAATCCACCGGCAACTACAATGTCTTTATTCCTAGGCGCCTGGGAACACAGTTCCTCAGACAGGAAATTTGCTAGATCTGCTTTATTATCAGCTAGTGACAGGAAATTCGACCAGTTCTTTGGAAGAGGTACATCACGGCCTTCCACAAGCCGCCTGATGGGCCGTGCGCCTTTACTGCGTCGCGTTCTGGTTGTACTCTTGATTGATTCTGCCCTGTATCTGTCGAACACAATATCAATTCTTTGATATTTGGAACCCGCCTTCATCACTGTGTTGACGTATATGTCGGCAAGATCTCCAAAGGTCACAGCATCATCAGGCTTTCCAAGAGTTACTACCAATGCCTGTCCATCAATGATAAGGCAAGATGATGTGTCAGGTAGTTGAATCGTCTTGGGACAGTCTATGCCTTCTGATATGACGTTAGCAAGTACCGACTTGTTTCCTGTGCGTAGTGTACCATTCATTTCGGCAAGGGATACAGGACCGGAAGCAGCTCATGCTTGAGTACAGATGGCAAATCAACTGGCCGATCCGCCTCATATGCAGTAATGAGACGCCGGAGGACATTTCTGTCAGCCTTCAGAACAGTTTTCTTGTCTTTGTCCTTTGTGTGCTTAGCCACTTCATATAAAGTGGCGAATGTTGGGGCGTTATTCCTGCGCAGAGGTTCATGGAATGAAACATCTGGCTCATCACACTGCTCAGCCACGATCATCCTGTCCTGAACGAATGTCTTGACTTCTGCTTGTCCAAGCTCCTTGGCACTTAGTAGTGAATCTTGAATGGACTCTGTTGCTAGGTCTTTCGTAGCAATGTTTTGCAACATATCTGGATGTGATACAGATGCGAACACGCTGAATCCTTGGAAGGTAGAAAGTAATGAACTCTCGTCAGCATTGTCTCTTGTTTGTCGTGATTTGGTTGCTTCGTTATGGATGTCTGTACTCCCTCGGTGGAGACCGTACAGTTCATGTGTTTGTTCTGCTATGTGCGATAGGTTAAAGGAGAGCGTCCACCTGCACAGAGCTGTTGTCGTCTTGGTTATACCAATGATACCACCTCCCTTTTTGCCTGTGCCGTTTATCCATTCCATGGCCTGGTCGGGATCTACTTGGCTGAACTTTTGTGCAGATCTCTTGACAACAAAATTGCCCCTTTGAAACTCTGATAGAACTGGTTCCGGAAGCTGATGCATCTCCACTAGATACACTGGACCCCATCGTGCATAGTTCAGGTGGTCATATCGCTTGAAGTAGGGCAACATCAGACTGAACGAGTAAAGATGGAGATTCCAGATGCCATCACATTGAGCTCGAGTGTATTGTAGCAGTATTGCGACCATGTCCATATATTGCCACCAGAAGCTGAAGTTCACATCATCAGATCTATGCTCAACAAATTCATCCAGTAACGTCCTGAACTTTTCCTGATCCAGAAATGTTATCAGTTCAGGAATAGTATGTTGGTCGTCATCAGCAGCCATCCTGCCAATGCAAACATGACAGTCCTCGTCCGCATTTGCAACAGATGAGAGAAAGCTTGGCATCAGGAGACGCCACAGAGCTTGCAAAGTCAGTTTATGTGCTCTCAAAGCTTTGTTGTATGCCTTTCCTGTCAAAACACGTTCTACAGTGCCTTGTCCGAGGAGTCCACTCTCCACCCACACCTCAGCTAGTCCGGAACCATTCATATGATCTCCTATCGCTTTGAGGAAGTTCATCGACACATGGAGACCACCAAGGCGAGGTATTAACGTATCCTGGTATTCGGGAACAGACCACTTCAGCTCCATAAGTCTACAGTACAGCGCTTGGTCGACTGTGAGGACTGTATGTTCCTGTCCAAAATGTGAAGATATTGCCATGCATCTCTTCACGGCGGTATTCAAAGTATCCATTTCGTGAGCGGGGGCAAGGATTATAGGCAGATATCCTACAGCTGTCTGGTCTGGTTCCTCTGATGACAATGACTGGTTGAATACTGTCCAAGAAGCTTTTATTTCTGAATTTTGACGACGCATGAAGAAAGCTAGTTCTGTTGCTTTTGCTTTTCTTGCACACTCATTGTCCTCCTCAGATTTGCTGAAGTATGATTCGTCGACTGGTGCTGTGAATGTTGGTTTGCATGTTCCATGCTTTATACTGACAGGATGCAGCTTCTCAAGGGCATTTGGCACAATCAAAGTATGTCTTGTCGACAGCTCGAGATTTTTCAGAGAGACGTCAGTTGTTTGGCCTCGCTGCCATGCTGCCATTTGAGTTGCATGGAAAGTATTCTTTCCATCGAGTGTTTCATCAAGGATGTCAATGTTATCACATGTGTAATGGATGAATTTATTTGCCACAATGTTTGGTGGAATGACAGCACCAGTTGCTTGGTCCAATGATTTGAGAGTACTCTCAGCCAATGAAGTGTCAACTTGCAACACCTGCTCATAACTCAAACAATGCCCTGCCTTGTTGAATAATCGTACCAGGTCTTTTGACCGTGTGGCTTGATGAAGAGTACTTGCGAGACCAACATGTTTTGGAGTCCATTTCTTGCCACCACTGACACAGTAAACTAGATCTTGTGCCAAACTCAGAACTCTGCTCTGAACATGTTCTTCATTGTTCCCACTGCTATCATCGTCAAGGGATGCTTGGCCACCGACGATCAGTCTCAGTAGCATATATAAACTATCTGGAACGCATGCTATAGCATCTTCTTCACTGACAGAGAACCCTTTGTGTCCTGGCGTTTCCATCATGTCTCCACGGATCTTCAGAGCTACATGAACAAGTGATAGGAAAGTGTCATCCTGTGGCTCATATTTAGGAAAAGCTAACTTCTCGCTCTCCTGTGTGTCTGTGTCTACTTCCATCTTCAAAACTGATGTTGGCTGGTACTCAGTGGGAATCAGTACTGTTTTTCGTTCCGATATACACCTGTCAAGAGGTTGAAAGAAATTGAAAATATCCCCAAGCTGTGACTGCAAATTTTCCTTGAATGTCCCTCTTCTGCTTTGATAGGACTGCTGAATCGTGGTTGACGATTCTTCAGCAAGCTCCTTATACCTTTCCCATACATCATCGAGAAGAATCACGTGTCCTTTGTCAGCTGATTGGCGGAGCTCCTGGCAAAGCCATATCATAGCAAGGTCTGTATTTGATGATTCCAGCTTTGTTTTGGATGTAGACCTGTTGAATGCGCTGAGACAATTCAGATGGTATTTGGCCTCAGCTGCAATTAAGTCAATAACTCCTGCCAATCGAAGGCCAACTTCGTAGTCAAGATGTGATGCTTGAATTATTTGGTCACTCATTTGCGTAGTCATGACCGAGATCAGTCGTGACTTCTTACTTGTAGTTGTTTGACAGAATATGCAAAGGCTCCAGTTGACTCGCTGCACACCTTTTCGTAATGAACGCCTCTCACATGTACCACCTGGAACACTTGTGCTGCAACATTCTCCCTCTGTTGAAACATCAGTCTGTGTCTTTCGAAGACGTTCTATTTTACCCTTGTGTGTGAAGCCGGCATAGCACAGTTTGTGCCACACAAGAGATATGGGTGTGGCAGAACCTAATGCAGTCTCAATCCGATCAATTACGTCTATATGTTTGGAGTCCCTCAGTTTCTTTCTGCTACATGCTGCATGCCTGACTGTTGTCAGTCCATGTTCAGTTGCTTCACTCAGGTTTGTTTTGGGGGGTTTATGCGCTTGGCAGAAAATGCACTGGCTGGAGTCTACAGGTGACGGCCTCTTCAAGCTAATCATGGGATCCATTGTAGCCCACAAACAATCCCTTTTATAAGCGTATGTAACTAGAACAACGCCGGTATGTATTTAGTATGTAATAAAATATCGTGTTTCGGTAAGGCACAACAAGTGTGATCTTTTCAAAATTCGATAATACCACATAGTATAGTAGCATACGTATAAATGATAGCGATGATGCATTCTGAGGGCCAATGCGATAAACTTTACTACAACCAAAAAAAATGATAGCGCTGTTGAGATTTGAACACTAATGGAATTTTAGTAATAAATGACTGCAGATGTTGAGTCAGTGACATCTATTTTGTTGTTGTTGCTATTGTTGTTGTCGTTATATATACGATGTTGATTATATCCAGGCGCTGTATTTCATGATTGAGCATAAAGTTGCTACAGAAAATGTGTGCACATCCCCTCAAAATTACAATCATAAACAAATATGAGACGCGCCGCGACATAACGTACCTTCGGGTATTTGGAATTTTCGCCGTAAATGGTTTTGAAAATTGAACGTAATTTTTGTACGAATTTGACGAAAATTGCAGAGCAAATGCTGAATTTGATTCCGCATTTGCTCTGAAATTTGCGTCAAATTCTGAAGTCATTTGCAGGAATAATGTTCAATTTTCACAACCTTTTACGGCGAAAATTCCAGATACCCGAAGGTACGTTATGTCGCGGCGCGTCTCATATGTATATTCAAGTGCAATTTATACATTGTAGTAATTTCAATATTTTGGCGGCCATGTTGGACTTTTTCGCAATTTGAATTTCGTTTATACTATTAACAAATAGAGAAATATACTTATCATGCTCATTAAAACAGACAGCATGCGGACATGCCATCAAAAGTACAACCAAAATGTCTGTTCAAGTGAGTTTATAGTATTTTTCATATTTTTGGCGGCCATCTTGGATTTTCATAAAAGTAAGCCCATTAGCAATCCACACCCAGGAGATTTTGATACTCGATGACATGTTCTAACAGAAAAATACAAAGAAATTATGGTGATGAAAAAATGCACTGGGCAACTAGTAGTGCTTGTCCCAAGACAGTGCCGAAAATTGTCGATTTGGCAGCCATTTTGTTTATGCTAATTAGATGGTCAAGACCTCAAAATTCAGCTTGGCAACCAGGCTAGTCGAATTCAGCATACCTTAATTATGTTAAAAAGTCAGGTTGCCAACTTTTACTTCTAGACTCTTATACAGGGCCCTTTTCTAGAAACATGTCTTGTCTATAAGGAATGAATGGCATTTTTGTGGAATTTATCGGGGATATAAACTTGGAAAAGTCGCGGGAATACTGGACGAGGCCTTCCGGCCTTCGTCCAGTATTCCCGCGACTTTTCCAAGTTTATACCCCGATAAATTCCACAAAAAGGCCATTCATTCCTATAATGAGCATCGTAGATCATGCAATGGGTCAGAATTTCAGACATAGAGTATACCTGGCTAGTAATTTCTGGTATCAAGTTTATCAGGCAAGGCTAGGAAATGCGTAGGAATTCCGAGGCTTGTCGATGAATTGCTACAGTTTCCAAGCCATGCAGAATATATACAGAGAATACCAGGGCCCGGGTGCTCAAAGTCTCTGTTAGCTTAACAGACTGTTAAATCCTTAACTTTGTTAAGGATTTAACAGTCCGTTAAGCTAACAGAGGTTTTGAGCAACTGAGCCCTGACGAGTATCTGTCCATATCAAGTTCATCAGGCAAGGCTACTAAATACGTAGGAATTCCTACCATTTCCAAGCTGTGTAAAAATATAAAGAGAAAACGCCAGGCTATGGGCTGTTGATATCAAGTTTATCAGGCAACGAGTACAAATTCTGAGGATCTTCCAAGGATTGCCAAGGTATTCCTAATGTTTCTACGTCAAGCTCCATGGACTACATATTTTTTACATAGAGAATACGAGGCTAACAATAGATTTTTTCGACACATTCTTAACATTTCTAAAATGACACACCTTCAATCAGATTGGAGAATTTTAATCACAGCAAAGAACAAGAAATGCATCTGCCACCTGCAGCATATTTGAGAAACTGTGACAAAGTGGTTAACCGAAAAGTGTGACGGACGGACGGACGTCCGTCGGACGGACGGACGGACGTTCTTACTTTCAGGTAACTATGTGGCTTATCGCATGTTAAATATTAGACACATAAAACCACTTTTAGCCACATAAAACGATATCTTAGGTGGCTAATTGTAACCAACCCTATCCTTTAACAAGTCCATAACCCTGTGGGGCTAGCCACATAAGTACCTGAATGTCTGCCCGGACGGACGGACGGACGTTCAAACATTTGGGAGTTATGAGCTTTTTGTTCTTTAAAAGATCAAAGGATTAGCTCCTAAAGATCAATGGAATTACGAGCTTACCGACTATAACAAAGGAATCCTTTGTTACTAACCCTTACCCTAAGCTCCTAAACCCCCGATGTTGGCCCGGACAGACAGACGGACAGACGGACGGACATACGGACGTTCTTACTTTCAGGTAACTATGTGGCTTATCGCATGTTAAATATTAGCCACATAAAACCACTTTTAGCCACATAAAACGATATCTTAGGTGGCTAATTGTAACCAACCCTATCCTTTAACAAGTCCATAACCCTGTGGGGCTAGCCACATAAGAACCTGAATGTCTGCCCGGACAGACGGACAGACGGACAGACGGACAGACGGACAGATGGACCAAACACTATATGCCACCCGTTTCTTCGAAACCCGGTGGCATAAAAATAAATGTGCCTATCACTCACCCCCTCAATGCTCGACCCACACACAATCTCGCCCACTCTGAGCCTCCCTTCGCCGTTCTTGTAAGCCAGCACTTTGCACGTCTGAACTGTGCGTGCGACGCTGATTTCCTTCGCGATGACGCGTGCACTAGTTTCCTCCTGTAGACTGGCCAGTTTCTGTTCCCAGGTTTGAAGTGTGAGTTCGTACTCGTGAGTCGAGAGATCCACCTTGCCGTTCAGGACGCGGAAACTTCCGATCTGTTGGAGTTTCAGCTTCTTTGCTGAAAATATTAAGTTGGTTGGTTGATTGATTGGTTGATTGGGTGATTGGTTCTGGACAGTGACAATGGATATATAGCCGTCTTCGTAGATGAATCGGTGTAGCAGAATGGCTTGGTAGGTAGGTGGGTTGATTGGTAGGTTGGCTGGTAGGTTGGTTGATTGATTGATATTGCGACAAGGGAGATATAGCCGTCTTTGTAGATGAATCGGTGTAGCATATCATGCAAAACAGAATGGCGAACAGTGCAGATCCTGACACTGGTCGCATAACCCATAAGCCTGATTGATTTTGATTGATTGATTTTAATTGATTTGGGAGATATAGCCGTCTTTGTAATTGAATCGGTGTAGCATGTCATGCCAAAGCATCATTCTGTCTCCAGACAATGCCACATATATAGAGAGCTTAGACAATTTACTATGGATAAAACACGATGGGCTCGGATGGACCCCAAAAAGAGTGTTATAATTCAGTTGAAGGTTGTGATTGGAGAAATGGGGCTTATGGGATCAGTGTATCTCCCAATCAAATAGAATATTCCCATAGCCAAATAAATATTCATGGTAACCAGATGTCAAGCCCGCCAAGGCATTTGATGGTATTTTTAAAAACTTTAAAGCAGATTTCGGACGGACGCACGGACACACGCACGGACGCACGCACGAACGGACGCACGGACGCACGGACATCATTGTGATCACTATGTCTCGCTTTCTGCAAGCAGGCTCGACAAAAAATCATGACAGATGTTTCATTGATGTGCGAACTGTGCAGATCCTGATCACTGTGCGGAAAACCCATGGTCGCAAAACCCATAAGCCCCATTTCTCCAGTCACAGCCACATGTTATTTGTACCGAGATACATATAAGATCTTTATTAACGATCTTTTAATATTACAGCTATATCACCCCAGTTGCAGATCCTGATCAGACTATGTGGATGCACAGGCTCGCAAAACCAGTAAACCCCATTTCACCGGTCACAGCCACAGACTTTCTAGCGGCTTACTACATACCATTTCCCATTGCGCAGGAGAATTCCTTGTTATGCGGCAGCCGGACGAGTTTGTACCGCCCCCTCATTGCTCGAGCACACGACGTACACACCATGATGACCTTTATATAGCTCCTGTCTGTATTCGTCTGTAGTGGAACTTCAGCTAGATACCCCTGCAAAGTGAGATGGGGTGTTTTAAGGAACCTTATATTTGGATTTTTTATTTAATGGTTTTTAATGGCCTGTCAACAGCTAAGGTCATTTTAGGCCGGGTTAACGGGGTCGAATTCCGTATGTTACCTGGAAACATGGTTTGACGACACTTCTGAAGTGCCGTCAAAGCATGTTGTAAATTATTCTAAAGTGCTGTCAAAGCATGTTTTTGATGATAAAAATGGAAAATAAACAGCAGACAACAAACAATTAAGCTAGCTGTGGAAGGGTTAAGTGTTGCAAACAAAAGGACGAAAATAAAACAACAGCTAATGACAGATGACAAGTCCTGCATTAGGGTTAACATTTTAATCACTGGCCAAAGAAAAGTAAAATACCTGATGTTGGGTTATTTTAGCAAATTCCCTGATTTTTCCCTACAGTGAATTAACTTTTGCATTTTTCCCTGTTTTCCCTGTTTTCCAGAGTGCATGGCCACCCTGTACTATACATACTGGTTGATCAATCTTGGACAACCCAGAAATGGCGTAGGTACAAACGTCAGCCTTGTTCGCGGCCGTTATTTCCTTATCCGGCAACTCCGCGTAAAATGCATGAATAAATCCCGACTCCGCGTCGTAATGCCATCTCTGGTGCGCCTTGCCGTATTGATTGGTTCGGCGAGTCTGTAGCGTTACTCGGCAACCGGCAAAGGTCAAAGGTCGGCCATCGTCGTCCTCGCTGTAGGGTTCGTTGGAGGGCATGGAGACACTTAGCACGACTTGTTGGTTGTGGCGGGGCCGGATTTCTCTGTGAAAAGGAAATATTGATTGATTGCTTGCTTGATTGATTGATTGATTGATTGATTGATTGGTTGATTGATTGATTTATTGATTGATTGATTGATTGATTGATTGATTGATTGATTGATTGATTGATTGATTGATTGATTGATTGATTGATTGATTGATTGATTGATTGATTGATTGATCGATCTCGATTGAGCGATCTCGATTGATTGATGTTCAGCAGCAAGGTCATTATACATACAGGAATGCACCTGGGGCCCATTTCACTAAACTTTGTATGACTAAAATGTTCGTATGTGCAAATTTAGGATCGTCTAGAAATTTCAATTGATGGATTTACATGTATTGGACATAGGCTGCATATGCAGCCCATGCTCAATAAATGTAAATGCAATAATTGTTTACAAGAAAACATTGTTGAATGTGAAATTTACAGAGTATCATAATTTTGCATTTATGAACATTTTAGTCGTACAAAGTTTACTGAAATGGGCCCCAGGACAGATTGATTGGCGATTTACATCAATAGAGAAGTATCTGATTGATTGACTGATTGATTGATTGATCAACCGATGATCGATTGGGGTTCTACAGCCATTCAACAACATATTATATAAACAGGAATGCTTCTGTAAAGTGGGACCTCAACAACCTCCAGTATTGAAGTCCAGGGCGGCGTTTCACTAAACTTCTTACGACTAAAATGTTCGTAAGTGCAAATTTAGGACCGTCTGGAAATACGAATTGATGGATTTACATGTATTGAGCATAGGCTGCATATGCAGCCTATGCTCAATAAATGTAAATCCAATGATTGTTTACCAAAAAACATTGTTAATATGAAATTTACAGACTATCATCAGTTTGCACTTACGAACATTTTAGTCGTACGAAGTTTAGTGAAACGGCCCCCTGTATTCTACCACAGAGCCACAGCCCATACCACCTATACACAGGCAAAACTCTTTAATAAAAATGTAATTCCCAGCCTACCCATTGTCCCTCATGAGCCAGAGCTGGTAGACATCGTCGGGCCTCCGCCTCACCAACTGTACCTCGACCACGCGACCTTCGGGCTCGCTCACCCCCAGGACAAGGTTACGGTCGCCCCCCAGGGCTATATATCCGTCCTCGTAGACGAATCGTTGTAGCATGTCTCGCATCACCTTTGTTACCGGCTTCGGTCTGAAGAGAGAAAAGATTGATTGAAATTCAACTGGGGTGATATAACTTTTCGTGTGATTTTCTGCCTAAGACGATGTGTGAAATCTTATGAAAAATATTTATAAAATTTACGATATTTTCCATAAATAATGTCGAAAGTTGACGAAATTTGTACGGCATTGTTCCGCATTTGCTATAAATATTTCGTCAACTTTCGATGTCATTTACAGAAAATATCTTCAGTAAATATTTTTCATGAAAATCCACACATCTTATGTGGCTTGTGCTTTAATGGTCTGAAAAATGGGAACGACTGATTGAAATGAAACCGGGGCAATATAGCTGTCCTCATAGACAAATTGTCGCACATCTCGCATTACTGGTTTTGGTCAGAAAAAAGTGAATGGTTTGATGTTTTGTCCGACACTGACCATAGCTCTCATTTTGACAGTCGTGTACATTTTGCCTCATTTTGAATTGAACGAGAAAGATACGCACCGGCCACAAATCGAACCAGGAACCTCTACTGTCTGTTCCACGTTTTGCTGCCGACGAACTTTTGGCTATTAAACATATTAAATCTAAAAGATATTTAAATGTAAGTAGTTTTTCATCAATAACAAAGAAGTCACCCTCTCCAAAAAAATTATTTGATGAAATTCCATCAAATATTGATTTTATTGCGAAAAAACTATTTTTTTTATTTGTGGACCGATTTTCAAAATCTAACTTTTGTTTTCTTAGTTACATCATTTTCAAGCTATCTCGTCAATTTCCAAATTTTTTCGTTTTTTGATCCTTCAGGATCAAAAAACAAAAAAAATGGAAATTGACTCCCCATGTTAAATTCCCATAAGAAAATCGTTTTTACCCAATAAAATCAATATTTGATGGAATTTCATCAAAATATAATGGGAAGGGTGACTTTTTTGTTATTGATAAAAAAGTACTTACTTTTAAATATGTTTTAGATGTACTGTGTTTAATAGCCAAAAGTTTGTCGGCAGCAAAACGTGGAACAGACAGTAGTTTACTGTACCATCACCCTACTGACTGAGTTAACCGGACAATTAAATACTCACTTCCTCCCTATAGTGAGTTATGTACCATGACATACAACACTGCCAAATTGGAATTTGTCTTCAAATTCCAATTTGATTCATCTTCGAATTCCATATTTTTGGGACAGTGATCATCTGTGGAACGATCTCGTAGCATACACATTGGGTGAAAAATACACTGGGATGAGAAAGATGTGCACTGGCGTGGAATCAAATTTGGGACCTTTTGTTTACAGTACCGAGATAACCGGGCACACATACACACCTCCTCTCTGTATGGAGTTAAATACATGTATCATAACAAATACATGTACATGTATATCACATTTAAAAAATGGAATGTGACAATACTAATCCAAATGTTCTGGCTATCATGCATTGCCCTGCGTGACAGCCAGAAAATTTGGGTTACGGTAGAGCCCCAGTAGCCTATTTCACCAACATTGCAAAGTATAATTTAGTAGCAAAGTATACTTTGAGGGAGAAATTTTCAATTTTATGATAAATTTATTAGTTTTTATTATACTGAATTTATTACATTATCACAGCCATTTTGGCTGTGATAATGTAATAAATTCAGTATAATAATTCTGCATAGTTTTAATCATCAAATATATGCAATCATTAGTTCTGTATGAAATAATGCATTTCAGAAAAATCAATGATTACTCCCTCAAAGTATACTTTGCTAGATAAGTATACTTTGCAATTTTGATGAAATCGGCTACAGATAAGGTGCGTATTGGTTATTTTACGCACTTATTTCAGCAGAATACGCATTTATTATCAAACGTTGGAGTACAAAATACTCACAGCAATGTGAAAATATGCATTGATTTTCAAAGGGAGTAGTACTGTCATAAAGTTGGAATTTTACTTAGTTGAGCTGCAAAAAGCAAACAATGTCGCTTTTTACAGCTTAAATAAGTGAATTTTAAAAAAAAATAAAAAAAAAATAAAAAGAAATTATCATTTCTTCCATATTTTATAAGGAATAAAATATACACCGTAATACATTTGTAAAAGTAAAATATGCATTGAAATCTGGGGTTATAATACTCTTTAGATACAAAACTTATCTGGAGCACTGTTAAAGCAATACTTGCACAGTCCAAGCCACAGAATGGTTGGTCACAACACTGGCTCACTTACCCAAATGGACTGCGGCAATACTAACCCAAATTCTCTGGATTGTAAATTGCCCTGCATGACAGCCAGAAAAGTTGGGTGATAGCAATACCAAGGTGCATGATCACGTGGTTATAACAACAACAACAACAGTGGCTGAAAGTGTTGAAATCTTGCCCACTCCAAGGTAAGTATTATTTGATATTATCCTTAATATGAAACGGATTTTGATGAATTATGGTGCAGCAAACGCGTCTTCATGAGCTGCATTTGGTCGTCCAGGGAGTTCGGCACAGAAGTTTGTGCCAAAGTACAGAGACCACCAAATGCAGCTTAACAAGACACGTTTGATGCCCCATATTTCATCAAAATCTGTTACGTAATAAGGACAATACAAAAGAATATGTACTTTGAATCGGATGGATTCTAGTAGTTTCATTACTTGTTGTTGTTGTTAGTTGTTAGTACCAATGTGATCATACACCTTGAATACTAGCACAGTCGAAGCCACCGAATGATCGGCCACAATAGCCCAGTTATCCAATTTGACCTGCGTAACAACCAAAATATTTGGGTGGTGGCAATACTTGTACAGTTGAAGATACAGAATGGTCAGCCACAATAGCCCAGTAACCTAAATAGCCCTGTGTGACCAGGCCCGTACGCAGCAATTATTTTAGGGGGTGCGTTATCGACGGCGCGAAGGGCTAAACATTGTTTTTGCACATCCACGGACAGACCTCCGCAGATTAACCCTTTCACCCGTAAGTAACTGGAATGGATTTTGATTTGTTAATTTTGCAACCAATCTAAATCATCACAAGATGATTTTCAGACCAGTCCATTTATGAACATGGGGTGTTTTTTGTTCTCAAAATTATGAAAATTAATTGCAAAAAGTGCAGATCCTGATATGACGGCTCATTATGAGCCGGCTCATCTGGATCTACACTGTTTGCCAATACCACTATACAGGCCTGCGGGTTAATAGTAAAATGGTTAAGGGGGGTGCTTACGCACCCGTCGAACCCCCTCTGCGTACAGGCCTGGTGACAGCCAGAAAATTCAGGTTATAGCAATACTTGCTCAGTCCAAGTCACAGAATGGTCATCCACTTACTTGTATTTCTCGTACAGCTCCTTATCGCTGTAGTTCTGGGCCTCGGGGTCGGCGTCGTAACTGTTGTTCACGTTGACGAGACGTTCCCATGGCCACTTCAGGTTGTTCAGGCGTTGTTCCGACCGAAGATGGGCCGACTCGTGGGCACTCCTGGATTACAAATTGGTTGGTGTGTGGGTTGGGTGGTTTGTGGGTTGGTTTGGTTTGGTTTGGTTTGTTTGATAATCAATTAACAATTGAACATTGTTTTTGCCTGGTATTCTCTACATGTGAATGTGTCTGGAGAAATGGAGCTTATGGGTTTTGCGTCCAGTGTAGATCCAGATTAGTCTGTGCATCTGCAGTCTGATCAGGATCTGCACCGTTCGCTATAGCATAAATGAAACACCTATCATGCTTCTAACAAGAACTATAAATCCTTATCAGGCTGCAGTGGCACAAAACTTTGTACGATAAAAATGTTGGTACAAAGATTTATATATATTTACTTACATTAATGTGATTCCAGGGCTCCAGATAAGGAATTAGTAATTGAATATTTTTACTCCATCATTTCTGAAGCAATTGGGTATTTCAAAATTTTAATTGGGTAAAATGAAATCACACTACTGTTTACACATCAAGAGATCACAATTACTGAATAGTTTGCTTCTAACTGAAACAGGTCTTGGTATTTATTAGAATTGTCTCCTTAGAGACAATTCTAATGAAATACCAAGATGTGTTTTCATGGAAAAATAAGAAAATATGCTATATTTGTGGTCTGTGTATTGTTTTCTGTAGCATGATAAAGATACCACAAATTTTTCATTGCTTTTTGATACTCACTACTTCTGATTTCAATTAGGATTTTGGCAATTTTAATTGGGTATTTACGCAAATACGCAGCTTATCTGGAGCTCTGGATTCATTAATGCTACCATTTTCCACCAACATGTCAGGGTCATTAACAAATCCATGAAAGATTTCGCAAAATCGGCTGCTAATTCGAACTACAGGTCATTCTCGTTATCTCGAAGTCGAATGGACTGATGAAAATATATCGACATATCCGAACTTCGAGATAACAATTCGCCAAATGTATAGGAAAAAAATCCAAACAAAATCTCTTCAGAGATGCCTCTTTACATTATTTCCGGGTTTTCATAAATCGCGGCTTGAGTTTATTCTAAGCTGTTTTTGTAATTAACAGATGGTTTACTTACTACTACACTGTTTAATTCATTTTTCTGTTAACAGAGATCTGATATCACATTAAGTTTAATTGATTAATTATGGTTTTAAGTGAACTGCTTGAACTGGTCATGCAACTTTAAACGCATTTTAGCGGCGGCGGTGTCTTTGGTTTCTATAGACGTGTGAAACTTACCTGAGATAATCGCGCTGATTCAGACTTGACTTTGTATCGACATACCAGAATACAAATGTGAAGGAAACATACTATCGGGACTCGATTTCCACTTCGACTAAACCGATATATCGACATATCCGATATCGAGCTATCAGGAGTAAAATATATGATCTATATAGGGAATTCTGCCGGGACCGGGATCGAGATGAGCAGGTACATCGAGATAAACGATATCAAGATAACGAGATTCAGCTGTATGTTGTACATTTTAATATTGTACTTACAAACTACGTTTAGTGAAACAGTTCCCAGGAGTGTGCTATTTGATCGGCAGCTATGCTGGTCGCAGATCCCATAAGCCCCATTTCTCCAGTCACAGCCAATATTATAAAGTGGCCCGTTTCACTAAACTTCTCACGACTAAAATGTTCGTAAGTGCAAATTTAAGATTGTCTGTGAATTTCAATTTATGGATTTACATTTATTGAGCATAGGCTGCATATGCAGCCTATGTTCAATAAATGTAAATCCAATAATTGTTTACAAGAAAACATTGTTAATGTCAAATTTACAGACTATCATAATTTTGCACTTACGAACATTTTAGTCGTATGAAGCTTAGTGAAACGGCCCCCTGGTTTCTCTGTACTTACAGGTGTATGTGAGGCTCCTCGGTGTTGCTCTTTGTTGACTCGACAGTTTGCTGTTCCAGTTCCTCTTCATCCTTCTCGTATTGCCAGGAAACCGAGTTGACAGTCACGGGTGTGTTGGCTTCTAGGTTGGGGTGTATTTCCAGAACATATTCTGTGGAATAAATAGAAGGTATATAGTGGAACCTCTCTAAACCGGACACCCTGACGACCTCGTTGTGTTCAATTTAGACAGGTTGCACTGTTATCTATTTCATTGTTGTGTCTGTTCAGGATTGAAAATGACAAAAACTGTCATGGAGTGCGTAACGACAGTGGAACCTCTCTAAACACCCTGGGAGGTCCCAGGGTGTCCGGTTTAGAGAGGTTCCACTGTATTTCCGCGAAAATCTTTGAAAGGGTATCCAAAAAATGCCAGAAAAAAAAGAGTGTTAGCTTCTAGATCTTTAGCACATACTCTGGAATAAATAGAATGTATTTCCTTGAATAGCTTTGTGTCCACCCATGTGATATATATTTTTCATATTGCCAGATAAAAGAGTGTTGGCATCTAGGTTGGGATCTATATTTATTGGTTATTTGGTTTGTATGTGGATATATGCACGAGTTCCGCAGCGTGCGCTATTGCGCGACTTTAGGAGGTTGGGGTGCGAGTGCGGCGGAACGAGTGGCATATATCCACATACAAATCAAATAACCATTTTTATTATATACGTACGTCATTTGCAATTTATATGCGCTTCAAAATATATACAAAATATAAAGAAAATTAACATTTTGCGATATGAAGTGCAGTTCCGGCACTGACAAATATGAACTCGCGAGACGTCACTACGGAAAAATATTGACGTCTTGCGTTGCATTGTGTTTCAATAGGAAACAAAAGTACGTATTTTTATAACATATTATATATCTCCAACACATACTCTGGAATAAAGAAATGGTGTCGATCCGTGTGATTTATGTTTTTCATATTGCCAGAAAACAGAGTTGTTAGTCACAGGTGTGTTGGCTCTTGGGTCTATCTCCAGCACATGCTCTATACTCCAGCGCTCCAGATAAGCTGCGTATTTGCGTAAATACCCAATTAAAATTTCCAAAAACCCAGAAATCAGAAGTAGCGCGTATCAAAAAGCAATAACAAATTTGTGGTACCTTTATCATGCTACAGAAAACAATAAACAGACCACAAATATAGCATATATTTCTTATTTCCCATGAAAACATATCTTGGTTTTCATTAGAATTGTCTCCAAGGAGACAATTCTAATGAAATGCCAAGACATGTTTTCATTTTGAAGCAAACTATTCAATAATTGCTGTCTGTTGATGTGTAAACAATAGTGTGATTTTATTTTACCCAATTAAAATATTGAAATACCCAATTGCTTCAGATATGATGGAGTGAAAATACTCAATTACTAATTCCTTATCTGGAGCCCTGATACTCTATATGAAATATAAGAAGCTATATTCTAGAACAGTTATAAATAATGCGTCCATCAGTGCGATGTCATTTTTCTTGCAGTAGAGTTGATCATCACTGATATATTGGTTCAAGATCATATAGATTGTTGTCAATCTCAAGTGCATACATTGTGAAATACATAGATATGTATTTTGATTAGTTTGAAATGTTTTCATGCAATGTCATTTTTCATATTGCCAGCAAACAGTTTGCAGTCACGGGTGTATAATCATGATAATGGCTTCAAATTTGGGGTGTATTTGTAGCCCATGCAATTTGTCTCAATCAAAGGTCTGTTGGTGAGGTGGTGGGGATAGTGTGTAGTCTTTCTAACTCATAAAATAAACATAAAATAGACGTTTCCTTGAATAGTTTTGAAAGGGTTTCATGCATTGCCCGCAAACAAAGTTGACAGTCACGGATGTGTTTGGTTAAAGATTTGGGTGAAGACTCTGTGGAAAAAAATAGAATGTATTTCCTTAAATAGTTTTAAATACTTCCACACAATTAATGTCATATTCTTGTATTGCCAGCAAACGGAGCTTACAATCACAGAGGTGCGTGTTGGCTTATAGATTTGGGAGTATCTGTCGCACATACTGGAATAAATTGATATTTCTTTGAATAGTTAGAAAATGTTTCTGACAATGTCATTTTTCTCGTATTACCAAAATGGACAGCCTAAACTCACTGGTGTGTTGGCTTCACGATTTGGGTCTATTTCTAGCACATACGCTGTGGAATAAACAGATGATATTTTATTGAATACAGTGATACCTCTCTAAACCGGACACCCTGGGAGGAGGTTCCCAGGGTGTCCTGCTTAGAGACGTTTCACTGTAAATCAGGCATTTCATCAGTCTGAGCCATAGTTGTTTGGTATGCGATCGCGAATATACATTATCACCGGAGATAAATGACCAAGAAACTCATCAAAAATAAGATCACACGTGTTTTCGTGGTGTCCGGTTACGAGAGGTTTCACTGTAGTTTTGAAAAGAGTTTCCATATGATTCAATGTAAGATACAACAATTTGTTATCAGTCAGCAAGTACATGTATTCAGATAGGATCAAACACATGTGACTTACTTTCTGGGTTGCGCAATGAACAAAACTGTCGCATTTTCGCCACGTCTTGCGACAACTGCGATAGCACAAATCGGCGATGTTGTTCAACTTTCGTCAGCTTCGGATCAGTCCAGATTTCTCCGCACGTCACGTACACAAGTTGGTCACGTCGGAGAGTTTTAAGCGAGACATGTTCCTGCCCGTTCTCGTCGAACAATCGTCGGCCGGCAAACGGCAAATTCAGCATACTGGTGCAGTGATCAAGGAACTGAAAGGTGAATTTTCTTTATGCTAACAGAATCATCAACATAGTTAAGAATGTAGTACCCGACTGTGCACGGATTAAATACACATATATCCAGCCCACTGAGGCATTTGACCTTGACCATGGGCATGGATGTCACATGGCTGGGACTTATATTTGCAGAGATTTAAGTTGTAATATCTCTGTAACAAATATTTCCATTTATTATATACCTACCCATGAAATACATAGTTATACGATGTAAATAAAAGTCATATGTTCTCATCGATGAAATAAACATCTTCCGGTGAAAATACGACTACTTCCGCTATCTATATTCATAACGCGCACCTGCAGTGCCGGACTGCAAATAGGCTGCAAATACACATTCATTACCGTATACAGTCTAAAAAATTGCTCATTTCCATGGAGCGGTATATAATAAATAGAATATTCATATTTTTGCAACGAATATGACATATATGTTCATCGAGTGGTGTGAAATGTCCATATTTCACGAGTGAAATATGGACATTCCACACCACTCGATGAACATATGTCATATTTGTTGCAAAAATATGAATATCCTCTATTTAGTAGGTGTGAATGTGACCAGAGAAATGGAGCTTATGGCATTTGTGATTACAAGTAAATCTGATCAGCAAATGTTCTATCCGCGATCATTTGGCAAAACACCCGCCATGCATTTATATATCATGAACTAAGCTCAATTAAAATCATTTGTTTATTTTGTTAACCAATGGTATGAACATTTAACAAATATATCAACTGAGAATACAATATGAAAGACAGACGTCTCACCATGCTGAACTCGAGTTCGCGGATAGTGAGATCGCGGCAGTGTAGGTTCACATCCAACTCAATGGCGTCCCCATTATTGTCAGGCACCACGTCGTCCTGGGATTTGGCCGACTTGTGTTTCTTGTCGGTCTTCGGCTTCTTTGTCAGGTCCTTCATGTACTGGTGGGGAAATTGGTTGGTTGGTTGATTGATTGTAAATTGATTGATTGATTGATATGATATCATAATTCCAGCACAAAAATATTTACACAATTCCCTAACATTTGATTGGCGCGTAGCAAGTCTCTGTCCAAAGTTTATATCCCAGTAAACTCCCACGCCGAACTACTTTCCGTAACCGTGATGCGCAGTTAAAATAATTCTTAAGAAAACGGAAAATAAACACATTTTTTTGATGAATTTATTTCAAATGCTGGAATTATAAGGAATGAATGGCCTTTTTGTTGAATTTATCGGGGATTAAACTAGGAAAAGTCGCAGGAATACTGGACGAGGCCTTAAAAAATTACAATTTTCGAGAAAAAAAATCAAAAAAATAAATATTTTGATTTTTTTTTCGAAAATTGTAATTTTTTATCGCTTCGTCCAGTATTCCCGCGACTTTTCCAAGTTTATACCCCGATAAATTCCACAAAAAGGCCATTCATTCCTGTCATGTACTGGTATTTGTTGGTAGATTGTTTAATTGATTTCCTGCACTGGTATCACACTAACCTGATTTGTTGCCAGCTATCCTTAACCATTTCACCCCTAAATAACTGGAATGGAATGGATTTTGATATGTGAATATTCCGATCGATCTAATTGTCACAAACTGGATTTCAGACTAGTCCATTTATGAAAAGGGGGTGTATTTTAGAGAGGTGGTTGTTGTACAGAGGTGGTTATTGTACAGAGGTGGTTGTTGTACAGGTGTCTGCTATATAAAGTTGGTTACTATAGAAAGGTGGCTGTCGTAGAAAGTGGGCTGTTGTAGAGAGGTGGTTGTTATAGAGAGATGGCTGGTCATCGAGGGTTGACTGTACTCACATTTGTCAGGTTCGGTCCGACGATTGCCACCGCCTGGGACAGGTTTCTCTCACCATTCTTTACCACTAGCATTCGAAGTGGCGCCACTGTAAACCATATGTTGATCAATTACACTTTTAATTGAGACACGACATCTGCGTAATTTCATGAAATACATTTACCGGTACACTAATTTACAATACATTTTGTAAATAAACTTAAAAGTTGACAGGGTTAAACAAGGTTAAACACGGTTTCAGATTTTATACAAAATCTCATGAACATGATAATGCTGAAGTAGCTCTGTAATCCTTAGAATTTATGTCATGTCAATCAGGCGTAGCGGTGAATAAAATAATGCCATGGCAGACTATTGAGCCCTCCACCAGAAAAAAATTCATTCAACCTAGACCCTGAAAATGGTGATTTCTACATTCTAGAGCCAAAATAGTTGCCATGGTGGTATCTACGGCCGTGTCAACTTACAGCCAGTTAATTCATTTTTCTTGCCCGATTTCTTCAGCTTGGGAGCGTTTGGTAATAAATATCCTTCCATTGGCCAATCGTAGTCCTATAAATATAATTGAATACATATATGCAAAAATATAATGTCCTTTATAAAAGCATGTGCGGAAAAAGATTCAATAATCACACTTTTTTATTTTTTAGAAAATTAACAAAAGTTGGCTTCATTTCAGCAACATTTGCGAATCTGACTGCGACTAGTGCAGTAAAGAGAAGACATAATTACCAATTTCTAGCCCCCACAACCAGAATTTGAATTAGTCTTACCACCCTCCCAACCACCCAACCTACAAGCATTATACTTACTCCATGCCACCCAACCCACAGCCAGAATTTTAATTACTTTTACCCCCACCAACAGAATAGAAATTTGCCAAGAAATAATATTATTATTTCCATCCACCCTACGGAGTGAATTTTCCTGGACTAGCCCTAATGCAATAATTCACTAATTGTGGCTGTGACCGGAGAAAAGAAGCTTATGGGTTTTGCGACCAGTGTAAATCAGGATTTGCACTGTTCGCCATTCCATCCGGCAACAGGAATGTGCTATTTGGTCAGTAGCTAGCTAAACTGGTTGCAAATCCCATAAGCCCCATTTCTCCAGTCACAGACACAATTTACAAGCTGTATTACCTCATTAAGCGATCCGTCCGTGCGTACAGGCCAAGATAGGGCCTGTTTGTTCCACTCCTGATTCTGGGCTTCCGTAAACTTCCACTGACCCAGGTTCTCGAAACGCTCCTGTTTTACTGCAAACCTGCAAATTGATGGGAATCATTATAGGAATGAATGGCCTTTTTGTGGAATTTATCGGGGTATAAACTTCGAAAAGTAGCGGGAATACTGGACGAAGGCCGGAAGGCCTCGTCCAGTATTCTCGCGACTTTTTCAAGTTTATATCCCCGATAAATTCAACAAAAAGGCCATTCATTCCCTATAATTCCAGCATTTGAAATAAATTCAACAAGAAAATGAAGTTATTTTCCGTTTTCTTAAGAATTATTTTAACTGTGCCTGATGGTTACGGAAAGTATTTCGGCATGGGAGTTTACTGGGATATAAATTTTGGACAGAGACTTGCTACGAGCCAATCAATTGTTAGGGAATTGTGTAAATATTTTTGTGCTAGAATCATTGATTGATTGATCGATTGATGCGGCCTCAGTTTCAAGTCTCATCCGATAATCATAAGTCATTCAAGCGGAAAAAATAGGTGAAGGTCAAAAAAAGGTCCATGTTGGGACGCTGCCCGCCGCCCACCGCCCGCCGCCCCGCCCGCGGACGCCACGGACGACGACGACGACGCGGACGACGCGGACGACGCGGACGACGCGGACGACGCGGACGACGCGGATGACGCGGACGATGACGACGACGGAAAAAGCGCCGACTATAGTCGCGCCTCTGCTAAAGCAGGCACGAAAAAAATGGTTGAAAGGGTTACATTAACATATAACAGTCCATTCCAGTTATATCTTCAGGGTTGAAAGGTTAACCCTTACTACGCTGAATTAAATGTTGTCGTCTGCCGGAAATGTTTTATTTTCAATATTTCTCGACAAAAACCTGGTTTTGACAGCACATGAGAATCGTCTCCAGTGGAGACGATTCTCATATGCTGTCAAAACCAGTTTTTTGTTAAGAATTAAAGCAAAAGTGAAAAACAGCAGACGGCAATTTCCGTCAACAGCGTAGGAAGGGTTAAGGACAAAAAGAAAATGAAAGGCTACCTCTGTAGACCAGCTTCCTTCTTCGGTAGGGGCTCAGTGACTAGCAGATAGACAGTATGACCCGGCAGTACCCCCTTTGGTTCGACAGAATCCTCGGTATGTTCGCCGAATTTCTTCCCGATGTAGGTGATTAGCAACTTCGTGTACGCCTGAAAACATGGAATGGAATGGTGCTTAAAGGCCTACCAACACAAAAGAGTACCATTTAAGGCCAAGCAATTTAGATGAAGAATAATGGAATGGTGTTTAATGGCCCATTAACACAAAAGAGTATCATTTAGGGCCAAGAAATTTAGATAAAGAGTAAATTAATAGTAAAACATGGAGGAATGATTCAAACTTGAATTAAAAATGTTCAGCCAAGTAACTGCGCGGAAAAAATGGGTCAAGTTAAAAAAAAAGTAACATGTTGGATAGTGATATGTGGTGGGCACCCCTTGATTATGAAGCTATGAAAGTTTGGTGGTCCTAGGTGGTACAGTACCAAAGAAATGGACTTAAACACGAAAACTTAACATTGTAAACGCGAAAACTTAACATTGAAAATGGCTAAGTCGACTGCGCAGAAAAAATGGGTCAAGTTAAAAAAAAAGTAACATGTTGGATAGTGATATGTGGTGGGCACCCCTTGATTATGAAGCTGTGAAAGTTTGGTGGTCCTAGGTGGTACAGTAACAAAGAAATGGACTCAAACACGAAACCTTAACATTGATTGTGGACGCCGCCCGCCCGCCGCCCGCCCGGCTTTCGCCAATCCAATAGCCTGTATTTTTTTTTTTTTTTAAAAAGGCTAAAAAATTAATAAATTTATCATAAAATTGAAAATTTCTCCCTCAAAGTATACTTTGCTAGAAAAGATTTAACAGTCTGTTAAGCTAACAGAAGCTTTGAGCAACCGGGTCCTGATCGTTAAATCCTGTGGTACCTTAGAACTATTGTGGCAGAGCTCCAGATAGGTTTTGTGTCTAAAGAGTATACGCCCAGATTTCAAATTCAAGGTGTATTTTACTTCTACAAACAATTTATTATAGATTTTCTTCCTTATTTAATGATAAAATAAAAATAACATTCACTTATTTGAGCGTATTTTCACATTGCTGCGAGTATTTTGTACTCCCACTTTTGATCATAAATGTGTATTCTGCTAAAATAAGTGCGTAAAATACGCCAATACGCAGCTTATCTGAAGCTCTGTTGCGGTACCTATTGTGAATATTAGAAGCTATAGTGATACCTTAGATGCGATAGTGGCATCAGGGTTGAACGTCCACAACTGATGGGGATCCCCGGTCATCTTCTTCTGCAGACAAACCATGTTTCCTGACACGGTGGTTGTCTGTCCTTGTAGCTGTGCTTCCACACGCTGGTCTGACATAGCGAGACATAGCTGTGGGAACGGCTTGCAGATGATATAGCCAGCCTGTAAATTGGAAGATTAGTTGGTTGGTTGGTTCATTATAGGAATGAATGGCCTTTTTGTGGAATTTATCGGGGTATAAACTTGGAAAAGTCGCGGGAATACTGGACGAAGCGATAAAAAATTACATTTTTCAAAACAATGTGTTTATTTTTTTATTTTCCGTTTTCTTAAGAATTATTTTAACTGCGCCTCACGGTTACGGAAAGTAGTTCAGCGTGGGAGTTTACTATAGGAATGAATGGCCTTTTTGTGGAATTTATCGGGGTATAAACTTGGAAAAGTCGCGGGAATACTGGACGAAGGCCGGAAGGCCTCGTCCAGTATTCCCACGACTTTTCCAAGTTTATATCCCCGATAAATTCAACAAAAAGGCCATTCATTCCTTATAATTCCAGCATTTGAAATAAATTCATCAAGAAAATGTGTTTATTTTCCGTTTTCTTAAGAATTATTTTAACTGCGCCTGACGGTTACGGAAAGTAGTTCGGCATTGGAGTTTACTGGGATATAAATTTTGGACAGAGACTTGCTACGGACCAATCAAATGTTAGGGAATTGTGTAAATATTTTTGTGCTGGAATTATTGGTTGGTTCATTGGTTGGTTTTGTTTACTATGCAATTGAAAAAAAGACACGAGCCGGGCTTCTGTAAGAAACGCTGATGGAGGATGTAGGCTACACCTCAAAAACATTAAAGCAAATTTGACCTTGACCTTGAACAGAGAGTGGGATATTGAATGAATGGACAGACAAATAGTTGGTCAGGGTACCCCAAGGGTTACATACAGGTTAGAGAATACTAAATGGTGCGAAATCGCCAAGGAGGTTTGTAAAAGTAGTCCGATATAAAACAAATAGTGCGGGTGTTTTGAGGTCAAAGACACAGTTTGCTTGCAGATCTTGATCCATTCTATCCAGATTCACTGGATGAAGATTTTCGGGTGTTTATGCATATTTATGTTTCAGCATATTTGTAGAGTTAAAAGAAAACACTGAACCTGTTGGTCATGTGATGTAAACAGAGTTTCTGTGGCCAAAAAATGTAAACAATATTGGGAGACATGACCAGGTTGGATTTTTCTTTCTTAAGAGTAAGTGAACCTATTGTTTAATTAATGCAGAACCAGTACAGACCGGCATTTTTGTTTCCCGCATTTTAAGGGTTAAATTACATAGTAAAACTATTTGGTGTTTTCTAACCCACAAAAAGACATAATATTCCCTAATTCAAACCAAACAAGCAATACCTTAGATATTATCCAAGTCTGACTTTCCGATGGCCACAGCTCCTTGTGAGTTTTCGACAGTTTGTAGTTTAAAATAAGCTCCGGATACAGAACTAAGTCCAGCTTGTCGTTGTTTTGTAGATAATGCCCTCTCTGGTCAAGCTCGACCGTCTTCGCGAGTGATTCAATGGAAGCCTTTTCACCATCGTATTGACATGGTTCAAAAGTGTACGACGGCGGAAATCCTACACTTGCTTCCCAATTCTCATGACTGGAATGGTATACATGGTATTTATTTTAAACAAGCTAAACAGATTTGTCAACAGAAATGGGGCTAAGTTATGAGATTAGTGTGTAGCCCCTGAGCAAATAAGCGCACTGCTGTAGCTGGATGGTGATCTATATCAAGGTGCATGATCACGTGGTTACAACAACAACAACAACAATGGCTGAAAGTGTTGAAAGCGCGCCCACTCCAAAGTAAGTATTATTTGATATTTCCCTTAATAGGCAACTGATTTTGATGAAATATGGCGCAGCAAACGTGTGTTCATGAGCTGCATTTGGTGGTCCCGGGAGTTCGGCACATACCTATGTCGTTTTTGTGAAGAATCGATTTCCGTGTCAGTAGATTCTTCGCAAAAACGACAGAAGTTTTGACCAAAGTACCGAGACCACCAAATACAAGGGCTTCTGGAAGTTTCAGTACTTGTTGTTGTAAACACTATAGGAATGAATGGCCTTTTTGTGGAATTTATCGGGGTATAAACTTGGAAAAGTCGCGGGAATACTGGACGAAGGCCGGAAGGCCTCGTCCAGTATTCCCGCGACTTTTCCAAGTTTATATCCCTGATAAATTCCACAAAAAGGCCATTCATTCCTTATAATTCCAGCATTTGAAATAAATTCATCAAGAAAATGTGTTTATTTTCCGTTTTCTTAAGAATTATTTTAACTGCGCCTCACGGTTATGGAAAGTAGTTCGGCATGGGAGTTTACTGGGATATAAATTTTGGACAGAACTTGCTACGGACCAATCAAATGTTAGGGAATTGTGTAAATATTTTTGTGCTGGAAGTATGTGATGATACACCTTGTATATTTCTTGTTAAAAACATGACAAGTGTTTCATTGATGAAAGCGAACAGTGCAGATCCTGATCAGATTGTGCAGATGCACATGCTGATCTGTATCTACAATGATCGCAAAACCCATAATACCAATTTTCCCAGTCACAGCCATATTTCATAAGAAGCGAGGCTATACCGAGTTTCTATGAATTAAATCAGTCAGCGAGTTTAATACCATATTAAGTCTGGATGAATGTTAAATTCTATTTTATATTGAAGACAAAGAATGATTTGGCAGAGAAATGATACGATGCTATGCTGAGTTTCTTATGAAATCAGTAGCCTATTTCACCAACATTGCAAAGTATACTTATCTAGCAAAGTATACTTTGAGGGAGAAATTTTCAATTTAATGATAAATTTATTAATTTTTATTATACTGAATTTATTACATTATCACAGCCATTTTAGCTGTAATAATGTAATAAATTCAGTATAATAATTCTGCATACTTTTAATCATCAAATTTATGCAGTCATTAGTTCTATATGACATAATGAATTTCGGGAAAAATAAATGATTACTCCCTCAAAGTATACTTTGCTAGATAAGTATGCTTTGCAATGTTGGTGAAATAGGCTACAGGATACGAGGTGAGGTGGTTCAACTGAGTTGTAAGAATGTACTTTTGATGAGAAATGAGAACAGTTACAGAAAAATATTTAGATTTCCTTATACCCATAAATGGGTCTGCATGGACCTGTAGCCTATTTCACCAACATTGCAAAGTATACTTTCCTAGCAAAGTATACTTTGAGGGAGAAATTTTCAATTTTAGGATCAATTTATTAATTTTTATTATACTGAATTTATTACATTATCACAGCCAATTTTGGCTGTGATAATGTAATAAATTCAGTATAATAATTCTGCATAGTTTTAATCATCAAATATATGCAATCGTTAGTTCTGCATGAAATAATGCATTTCGGAAAAATCAATGATTGCTCCCTCAAAGTATACTTTGCTAGGAAAGTATACTTTGCAATTTTGATGAAATCGGCTACAGGTAAATGACCTTCACATGATATTCCAAGTCATCAGGATATGGATTTCCGAACATTTCCGAACCACGTTTCCAAGGCGACGTAATACTTGATGTCATTTTTACAGTGGATTTTCTGTAAAAGCTTCTTAACAAATGAACGGACTTTGATTGATTGATTAATTGTCTTTAATGGCCTATCAACAGCTAAGGTAATTTAAGGCAGGGGGACGGACTTTGAAGTTGAACCAAAGACAAACTAGATTGGTCAGTAAGCGTGGGCCCAGGTACCCCTAAATATGTAAAAAATTTCCAAGTGTGTGGGCTTGTGACCTCGACATTGGGCTTAGCGGCGGCGGCATAAACGTGAATTTGTCACAGGCTGGTAGAGGTCCATTGGAGCAATGCGTGTGTGAAATGTGAAGCAGATCCGTGCAAAGGAAATAGAAGTTATAACCGATTTCTCTGATGTTAAGTATTGTAAAGAGACTAAGTATGTGACCTTGACCTCGAGATCAGCGGAGATTTGTCACAGCATGATAGTAGAGCCTTAGAGGAATGCATGCATGAAATATTAAGAATTTTTGATGAAAGAAATAGAAGTTATAACATATTTCTCTGATGTTAAGTTTTGTAAAGAGATTAAGTATGTAACCTTGACTTTGGGATCAGCGGGGGCTGGACGGTCGTGGATTTGTCACAGCATGATAGTACAACCTTAGAGGAATGCACGAGTGAAATATTAAGAATTTTCAATGAAGGAAATAGAAGTTATAACTTCTTCCCCTGATGTTAAGTTTTGTAAGTATTTGACCTTGACCTTGGGATCAACGGGGGTTGGACGGTCATGGATTTGGCACAGCATGGTAGTAGAGCCTTACAGGAATGCATGTGTGAAATAGTAAGCATTGTAGATGAAGGAAATAGAAGTTATGGTTTCTCTGATGTTAAGTTTAGTGACGCACGGATGCACGGACGCACAGACGGACAACCGGACTCCAGTATACCCCCCCCTACAACTTGTTGCGGGGGGTATAATGACATACCTGTTTAGAATCGAGTACTGTTTATTTATTATATTCACTTGATTTACATTGACGCTAACCGTTTCTTTGTCAAAACGACATAGTCATGAGATAAAGTGATCTATACAATAGAGGCCAAATTAAAGCTTCACATTTGCTGCGCTATATTTCATAGAAATCTGTCATTTCGTTAGAAAGACAATAAAGAAAAACAACTGTAAATGTATCTAACAATATGACACGACACCGTTCAGAAACAACGTGATCCAACACCCTGTTGGCGAAGTTCTTTGCTTACCAGTCCTTGCCTCGAACAGTATCCTGGGCGAGTTGTTCCTTCAATACGTATTGCTTCACCCCGTATACATCCCTACCTCGAGCCATGTCAAATGTCACCTGTACACAGTAAGCTGAAACAAAGGTAATGGTATAATTAGAACTGCGTTGAATTATAAAAATATGTCAGCCTATGTCCTGCTAATTGAGCATTAATGATAATAATAATACAGAGCTCCAGATAAGATTTGTGTCTAAAGCGTACTACACCCCCTGATTTCAAAATCATTGCGTATTCACTTAATTGAGCTGCAAAAAGCTTTTTGCAGCTCAACTAAGTGAATTTTCAACTTTATGACAGTATTTTCATTACTCAATTTGAAATTCAATGTGTATTTTCACATTGCTGTGCGTATTTTGTACTCCAACTTTTGATAATCAATGCGTATTCAGCTAAAATAATTGCGTAGAATACGCACCTTATCTGGAGCACTGATAATAGACTTTATTTTAAGAGGGTTACACATTTAGTTTCAAACTAATCTTCCATGAGGCGCATTCAACACAATATGCTTTAAACCCTTACAATGCTGAATTAGATTTTGTCGTCTGCTGTTTATATTTTATTTGCCATTATACTCATGAAAAACATGCGTTGACAGTACTTTAGAATCATTTCCAAAGGAAATGATTCTAAAGTGCTGTCAAATCATGTTTTTACTGAGAAAATTACAAAATATGAAACAACAGCAGATGACATTTTCGGTTCCCGCCTTTTAAGGGTTAAACATTTCAACCCTAAGTAACGGTAATCGATTGTGATATGTTAATTTTCCAACCATTCCAATCATCACAATATGATTTTCAGACTGGTCCATTTATAACAAGAGTGCTGTAAGTCACAAAATACGCCCGTCAAATATGGGCCAGACAGCAAAAATGCAAAAATGGGAAGCTGTCAGAAGGCAAGAAATCTTAATTTGAATTTGAAAATCTATAGCAATATTTCTTCCACTTGTTGTGATAAACAGGTATACTAATTTATGTAGAGATGTGTAAAGTAGAAATTATATAGAATTGCACACAAAACTGTAGAAAAAAATGGCTGATACATTATATATACATAATATTTTTGGCATGAAAACACCAAGATGCACTTAGAGAAGTTGTGTACACAAACTCTGTACCCTATATAGAATTGCATACAAAAATGTAGAAAAAATGGCTTAAAGAGTTAAAAAGGCGATATTTTTGTTAAAAAATATTTTTTCTGCATAAAAACACCATGGTGCACATCTTCAATATGTGTATAAGATGTGTGTATAGTTTCAGATCGATTGACTGAATGATTTCAGAGAAGTAGTGTACACAAACTCTACAGTTTTCCGTCCGTGGCCGGCCCGCCGTGCGGTAAAACATAATAGGTACCGTTTTTTTAAAATGGTCGTATAAAAAGAGGGTGTTTTCTTATAAAAAATATGAAAAATACCAGATGAGACGGCCGGCTCGTTTGGATCTACAGTGTTTGTAAACATCACAAAAGAGGTCTGTAGTGTTGAAAGGAATAAGTTGACATAACCTGCAAACTATACTATACTATACTATACAATCAGTGTTTTAACTAGATTTGTCAGTAAGCGATGCTTACAGAATACCCCCCCGCGTGGGCCCAGGTACCCCTAAATATGTAGTTATAACGTATTACACGGACGGACACACGGACGGACAACCTGACTCCAGTATACCCCCCCGCGTGGGCCCAGGTACCCCTAAATATGTAGTTATAACGTGTTACTCTGGGCCCGGTTGTTCAAAACATCAGTTAGCTTAACGGACTGTTAAATCCTTAACTGAATGGTTAAAATCTCTGTTAAACAGAGATGTTAACCATTCAGTTAAGGATTGAACAGTCCGTTAAGCTAACTGATGTTTTGAACAACCGGGCCCAGATGTTAAGTTTAGTGACGGATGGACACTTGGACGGACACACGGACGGACAACCTGACTCCAGTATACCCCCCCACAACTTGTTGCGGGGGGTATAATTAATTGTTTTCACGTTTCCCAGAGAAATCTTATATTGTTACATGACTGCCATTGTTTGACACCGCTCACAGCAGTGTTCAAACGTACAGCGCGTGCTGTTTGACCAAGGCTGAAAACAATTCTCATTCCAGGGCCAAGCCAACAGCTACGTAATGCACGTGTCTCATAACGTTGCTAGACGTGGGTAAACTTTTGCGTGTCCCTCGGGAACTGTTTGAACCAGCGGCCTACGGCCTTGGGGTTCAAACAGTTTCCTTGTGCCACGGCAAACGTTTACCTGTGACGTGGTCGAACCTTATAATCACATGCCTTCAATGTGTAACATTTCACATATATATCAGAAACGCAGCGGAATTTGGACTGTGATTTACATTTAGGACAAACCACAAAACAGGGGCTTAGTATATTAATTGTTTGAACAGTGTAGCTTCTTACAAGCCAGCTCATCAGGATCGACACCATTTGCAAATGTTAGGTAACAGGTCTCTAGTGCTGAAAGGGTTAATTTATTTTTCAAATCTTAATATTCCATACATTTTTGCAGACTCTATGAACTTCTTGAACGGACAGTTTGTTGGTGTTTAACGACCTATCAACAGCTAAGGTCATTTAAGGCCGGGCCAACGGGTTCGATCCCGTATTCTGTGAACCTGCTGCATTGAGGGGAAAGTCCCAAAATCAGAACGGAATATTTACAAATAAAATATATATTCAGCAGTGAAATGAGAATAACCTGACCTGTAGCCGATTTCATCAAAATTGCAAAGTATACTTATCTAGCAAAGTATACTTTGAGGGAATAATCATTTATTTTTACCAAAATGCATTATGTCATATAGAACTAACAACTGCATTTATTTGATGATTAAAAGTATGCAGACTGGTGACAGGCCCCGTCCCCCTAAAAGTAATACGATGACGAATAATCGTATTACTCATATTAGGGGTATAATCAGATTCAACGGCCACATACAAGAAAGCCAAAGACGTACATGAGGGCCAAACCAGTAGCCTATTTCACCAACATTGCAAAGTATACTTTTCTAGCAAAGTATACTTTGAGGGAGAAATTTTCAATTTTAGGATAAATTTATTAATTTTTATTATACTGAATTTATTACATTATCACAGCCATTTTGCTGTGATAATGTAATAAATTTAGTATAATAATTCTTCATACTTTTAATCATCAAATATATGCAGTCGTTAGTTCTATATGAAATAACGCCTTTCGGGGAAAATAAATGATTACTCCCTCAAAGTATACTTTGCTAGAAAAGCATACTTTGCAATGTTGGTGAATTCGGCTACAGGTCTCCAGTCAGTATAAATCCCGATCGTTAAATTATCCATCGTATGCTCCCACCTACCACCCACAACTGAACGGACAGATGCAAACCTTTCAACCCTAAATAACTGGACCAATCCAAATGTCACAAAATAATTTTCAGACTAGTCCACATATAAGGGTGTGTTTTTTTTATAAAAAAAAATACGAAAATTACTTGTAAAAAGTGCAGATCCTAAATAGATGGCTCGTTACGAGCCAGCTCATCTGGATCTACATGGTTTAAAAAAACCTCTTTTGAGGGTTGTAGTGTTGAAATTTTGTTTGTTTGTTTGCTTGTTGGGGTTTAACGGCCTATCAATAACTAAGGTCATTTAAGGTCGGATGAATGGCCAAAATCCCATATATTACCTGTACATGTACAAGTACATGTTCAAGTACAAATGGGGGGGAAAATCCCAAATTCAGAACTGAATATTTACAATACAAAACTATATATTCAGGTTTAATATTCCACATAGTGTACCGACTGTCACAACTTACTGAACGGACAGATGTAGGGTTCACCAAATGACACCCAAATCTCATCATCAGTCACCAGCTGCATAACATTCGTGATCTCGTGGCCGAATTTATTGAAGATCTTCTTTGCAACCAGGGCAAGCTTTGGATTTTTGGGATTTGTCATCGATACACTGCTCGACAGCTCATCCAACAGCTAAAATCCAATGATTTTTAATTAAGGTTGTTGTACCCTTCCTGTGGCCCCACGTAAAGTCAATCGAAATCTAACAAGAGCTGTAGGAGAACAGCATAGCTCGACTACGAGGGTTGTCGATGTACACATAGCTTGACAAACAAGGTGGCTGCGGCCTGCATAAAAACCTTAACCAAGGTTGACTAAAAACCTTAACCAAGGGGAATTAACTAAGTAATTCAAGGTTAAATGTAGGTCAAAGACAAATATAGGTCAGGGGTTGTTGATGTACATCACTAGGAGATAAAGTTGTCCAAGTATGGTTGGTGTAGGGCCAGGAGTATTCCATCTACAAGGTTGACTAAAAACCTTAACCAAGGGGAATTAACTAAGTAATTCAAGAGGAAATGTAGGTCAAGGTCAAATATAGATCAGGGGTTATTGATGTACATCACTATGAGAAAAGGTTGTCCAAGTATGGTGTCTGTATGCACAATAGTATTTCATGTAGAAAGCTTGACTAAAAACCTTAACCAAGGTTGACTAAAAACCTTAACCAATGGGAATTAACTAAGTAATTCAAGGTTAAATGTAGGTCAAAGTCAAATATAGGTCAGGGGTTGTTGATGTACATCACTAGGAGATAAAGTTGTCCAAGTATGGTTGGTGTAGGGCCAGGAGTATTCCATCTACAAGGTTGACTAAAAACCTTAACCAAAGAGAATTAACTAAGTAATTCAAGAGGAAATGTAGGTCAAGGTCAAATATAGATCAGGGTTTACTGATGTACATCCCTAGGAGATGAAGTTGTCCAAGTATGGTGGGTGTAGGGCCAGGAGTATTCCATATACAAGCTTGACTAAAAACCTTAACCAAGGGGAATTAACTAAGTAATTGAAGAGGAAATGTAGGTCAAGGTCAAATATAGACCAGGAGTTATTGATGTACATCCCTATGAGAAAAGGTTGTCCAAGTATGGTGTCTGTATGCACAATAGTATTCCATGTACAAGCTTGACTAAAAACCTTAACCAAGGTTGACTAAAAACCTTAACCAAGGGGAATTAACTAAGTAATTCAAGAGGAAATGTAGGTCAAGGTCAAATATAGATCAGGGGTTATTGATGTACATCACTAGGAGATGAAGTTGTCCAAGTATGGTGGGTGTAGGGCCAGTAGTATTCCATATACAAGGTTGACTAAAAACCTAAACCAAGGCGTGACAGTGACGCCGACGCCGACGCCGACGCCGGGGTGACAACATAAGCTCTACTTATTCTTCGAATAGTCGAGCTAATAATAAAAAACCTATTCATAAACCGATAGCTAATAACACAAATAAACCATATATATGTCTTTATGCAGATACTGCCAGCAAGGAAATCACATCATATACTGTAGTTAGAAAATAATAAGCACATTTTGGTGTACACATGCTACATCAAAATTGGTCCATTATCTGGATATTTCAGGTGTGTGTGCATTTTTATTGATAGCAGTATCTGCCTAAAGACTAACTGATCGCATCTATATGGTTTACATTGTATTTATGTAAGTAGCTATTGTTTTATTAGTAGTGTTTTTTTATTAGATTTCCATAGACTTTATATGGGCCACAACTACCTCAATTTGCAACCTATCACATTCAGAATATGCTCCGAGGTGAAATATTCTATAGTCAATCCTGTGAAGGCCAGCCATGGGAAGAGAAAATTCTGGCCTTCATTCACTGGTGATCTTTGTTCACAGGTTCATGCATGTAGCATAATTGGGGAAACAAAAGTGTGGTTTCTATATACAGGTAATTGCTATTCGGTGGTGGCCTTTAGCACAGGTTCGACTGTATTTCATATTTTTCATATTTCTTAACAAAAGTATACTTTGTGTGATTTTTCATGATATTAAATTTACAGAAATTGGAATATTTTCTATAAAGCAAATGTGGAATAAAATACATAAATTATATAATATTTTTCACGAGATATCACACATGTTCTTAGGTATAGTACAACGCCTCCAAACCGGACACCCTGACGACCCCATTGCCTTTAACTTAGATGGGTTTCACTGTCATTTCTTTCATTGTCGTGTCTTTTCATGATTGGAAATGACAATAATTGTGCTTAGATACAATGGAACCTCTCTAAACCGGACACCCTGGGGGTCCCCAGGGTGTCCGGTTTAGAGAGGTTCCACTGTACAAAATCACAAGGCATGTCACATTTCCGTTACCCGTTGCATCAGCTGTTGCATCAGCTGTTCCTTTGTTGTGCCCTTCAAGGCCAGTCGCATGTTAAAGTAGAAGTCGGTCGGCTTGTCAACTGTCCCGTTCTCATGGACCTGTCGATATAACAAATAAATTATTGCATAAAATGCCGTTTCTCAGTCTATTAACATGGTGTATTAAAATAATATTACGCTCCTGTCTGTTTCACGAAAACTGCCCAAATTTTACGGCCATATAAACAATGCAAAGACAATATTTTTGTTGATAATATTAAATTTTTTCAAAATATAAGAATGAGCTTTCTTTTTATTTTCGTGAAATTTGATTTTATTACGAACAATTTATTAGTCTATGGGAATTCAATATGGGATTGAAAAGGAGGTGGAGGAGCTGGGAGAGGACTCAAAAAATGAAACGTTTTGCAAATTGACTCTGAAATCTGGCTAGATAGCTTCGAAATGATCTAAGGAAAAAAAGTTAAATTTTGACAATCGGTCTGCTATATCTGAAATTAGAAAAATTTCCCTATGTTAAATCCCAATAGACATGTGAAGATGTCTCTGGGGATGCATCATGGGGAAATATATAATACGCAATAAAATCAATATTGGGCCAAATTACACGAAATAAAAAGAAGGCTCATTCTTAACCCTTTCCCTGTTTTGCGATATTTCGACTCATCCAAATCCAAAACATCTGAATAAAAGAATGAAATGCTGGGTCAAATGATGGTTAAATTATCTGATAGAGTAGAAAACATTGTGGGAAAAGGAGAAATTGCTTGTTACAAGCAATTTCTCCTTTTCCCACAATGTTTTCAAAAGACATCTTCTGCAGAGGCGTGAAAGGGTTAAAAAAGTGGAAAGGGTTAAAATGATACAATTTAATAATATCGAAAAGTAAATGTAATAAATATGCAAATGAGATAATTGCTAGAGAATACATGTTAGGTGGCCAGAACAGGGGCCTATTTCATCAACATTGCAAAGTATACTTTCCTAGCAAAGTATACTTTGAGTGAGAAATTTTCAATTTTGGAATAAATTTATTAATTTTTATTATACTGAATTTATTACATTATCACAGCCAATTTTGGCTGTGATAATGTAATAAATTCAGTATAATAATTCTGCATAGTTTTAATCATCAAATATATGCAATCGTTAGTTCTGCATGAAATAATGCATTTCGGAAAAATCAATGATTACTCCCTCAAAGTATACTTTGCTAGGAAAGTATACTTTGCAATTTTGATGAAATCGGCTACTGATGCAATGTATCATGTGCTTAGGTAATCAATTTGGTTTATCGACCAATGAAAGAACAGCATTCCGTCTCAATTAATCGCATATCAGTTACGACACTTTCGGCAATATCTATTAACTTAATCCAGGCATGGGAGTGGAATACTATCCCCAATCCTGAAAATTTATTTCAGCAGCGGATTGCACTGCGATTTGCTAGGGGGGTCTGGGGCATTCCCCCCCCAGAATTTTTTTTTCAATTCTAGATGCTCTGTGCTTCATTCTGAGGTATATTTACATGTAGCATTAAATAGATCACATTTTCACCTGAAAAAATATGCTATAATTAGGAAAAATTGGCAACATAATACATTTCAATTTAAAATAATACTTGCAACAAGAAGTCAGTACATGTATAACAGGGATTCCGCTGGGGAAAATAAAAGAATCGTCACTTAAAAAAAAAATCAAAAATTTTTTTTTTTTTTTTTTTTTCGAAAACGGATTTACAAGATTCACAAAAGTGGTCCCTGGGACCTCAAATCCGAATTTCCGGATTAATCTGGAAATTTCCCATGCCTGTTAATCATTAAATGTTCAGCCACTATATTTATAACTGATTTTACGCCTTGTCGTCATCAGTTCACGAGACGCAAAGCATAATACAGCCCACACACACGCTCATTTCGTGTCACACCAATCACAAGCTAGTATAGCGATTCAAAATCACGTTTATGGGTGGAGCTTCACGAGTAGGCTGGGTCCGGTTGCTCAAAGCTTCTGTTAGCATTGCTAAGGATTTAACAGTCTGTTAAGCTAACAGAGGTTTTGAGCAACTGGGCCCTGGTTAACAATAAGTAAGTTATACAAATGTAGTTCACATATTTAATTTTTAATAAATTAATTTCTCACTCGCTAGCGCTCACTGTGAAATTAATTTATTAACAAGAAACGAGGCAAAGCCACGAAAGCCAGGTTTTTTCCAAGCATAGACACTTGGATAACATAATTATACCCACTTTTTGTAGACTAGATGGCCGTGGCCTGCATGTCGCGCCTTGGGGCGAGGCATGGACACTAAAAAAATAGATAAAGTAGATGGAAAAACTTTAACAAAAAAAACTTTAACCGGACACACGGACGTACGGACGGACGTATGCCAAAATGCCGACGATATCGTGCTTTCTGCAAGCGGGTGTGACAATGATGATAAACACCCATGTGAAGTATCAAGGTAATGGGTGAAGCAGTTGCAGAGATATAGTACACAAAAAAACTTTAACAAAATAATTCAAAGTAATTTGACCTTGACATTGGGCACAGGGGCCGCACGGTTGGTGGGTAGAATGAAAATATGGATGATGATAAACACCCATGTGAAGTTTCAAGGTAATGGGCGAAGCAGTTGCAGAGATATAGTATAACGAAAAACTTTTAACCAAAAAAACTTTAACCAGACGTACGTTAAAAAGTTAACGTTGAAAATGGCTAAGTCAATTACGTAGAAATAATAGGTGAAGGTAAAAAAAATGGTCACATGTTGGATAGTTTTATGTTGTAGGCACCCCTTGGTTATGAAGCTGTGAAAGTTTGATGGTCCTAGGTGGTAAAGTACCAAAGAAATGGACTTAAAGACGAAAACTTAACATTGTAAACGCGAAAACTTAACATCAAAATGGCTAAGTCGACTGCGCGGAAAAAATGGGTCAAGTTCAAAACAAAGTAACATGTTGGATGGTAATATGTGGTGGGCACCCCTTGATTATGAAGCTGTGAAAGTTTGGTGGTCCTAGGTGGTACAGTAACAAAGAAATGGACTCAAACACGAAAACTTAACATTGATTGTGGACGCCGCCCGCCGCCGTGGGCCGCCCGCCCGCCGCCCGCCCGCCCGCCCGCCCGCCCGCCCGCCGCCCGGCTTTCGCCAATCCAATAGCCTGGATTTTTTTTAAAAAAACCTGGCTAAAAATTCAATATATGAACTATAACTATTACTTATTGCATCTCAGCAATAAGCTGTATTTATTTTCACTGCAATGGTGATGTTTTAATGTTGGTCCGAGAGTATTTGTGCACAAAATGATGAAACGATCAGTCTTGGGACGAAGTAATTTTCAAGGTAATTTGGGGAACTGAATTAAGGTCCTGTGAACGGCCCAAGGCCGACTGCCGAGGGCAATAGTGTATCAGGTCGTCCACAGCACCAAAGGGCAATATGTTTTAACAGTTCGCCGAATGACCATGAAATAACTGTTTTATTACTCAACCTGTAATATACTGAAAACGATACAATTAACGTGAATTTGTGGTGGGGCACACATTGACTAACCGATATAAATTGCGTAGAATTTTATCACGTAATCTTCGACAAAACGTCATGACTTTTTGGGGTGAAAATAGTTTCGACTATTCCAAAGGCACGCGAAAAAACTATTGCTTACTGTCTGTTCTACGTTTTGCTGCCGACAAACTTTTGGCTGTTAAACACATTAAATCTAAAAAATATTTAAAAGTAAGTACTTTTTTATCAATAAGAAAAAAGTCACCCTCCCCAAAAAAATTTGTTTGATGAAATTCCATCAAATATTGATTTTATTGCGAAAATTTTCCTATGGGAATTTAACATGGGAAGTCAATTTCCAAAATTTTTAGTTTTTTGAAAGATCAAAAAACAAAAAAATTTGGAAATTGACTCCGAAACCTGGCGAGATAGCTTGAAAATGATGTAACTAAGAAAACAAGTTAGATTTTGAAAATCGGTCCACAAATAAAAACATCTATTTTTAGCCCCCATGTTAAATTTCCATAGGAAAATTGTTTTTTCGCAATAAAATCAATATTTGATGGAATTTCATCACACAAATTTTTTTGGGGATGGTGACTTTTTTGTTATTGATGAAACAGTACTAACATTTAAATATTTTTTAGATTTAATGTGTTTAATAGCCAAAAGTTTGTACGCAGCAAAACGTGGAACAGACAGTAGGCACGTGAAATTATTTCCCAGACCCGTCAAAATACAGGGAAATATTCCAAACTATGATCAACTTATATAGGGATTTGGGTAATAATATAGGAATGAATGGCCTTTTTGTGGAATTTATCGGGGTATAAACTTGGAAAAGTCGCAGGAATACTGGACGAAGGCTGGAAGGCCTCGTCCAGTATTCCCGCGACTTTTCCAAGTTTATATCCCCGATAAATTCCACAAAAAGGCCATCCATTCCTTATAATTCCAGAATTTGAAATAAATTCATCAAGAAAATGTGTTTATTTTCCGTTTTCTTCAGAATTATTTTAACTGCGCCTGACGGTTACGGAAAGTAGTTCGGCATGGGATTTTACTGGGATATAAATTTTGGACAGAGACTTGCTACGCGCCAATCAAATGTTAGGGAATTGTGTAAATATTTTTGTGCTGGAATTATCACAGGTTGAAGTAACGAACCGAGGTCTATAAATACATTAAATATGCCTAAAATGAAAAAAAAATAAGCTAAACAATTTTTTTTTACTCCCATCCATATGGAGTATATGGAGGGAGTAAAAACATGTTTTTTAGCTTATTATTTTTCATTTATTGATGCTTTTAGGCATATTTAATGTATTTATAGACCTCGGTCCGTTACTTCAACCTGTGGGTAATAATAGAATAAAAACATTCTGTTGATTTAGTATGATATTTATTAAACAGGTTCAAGATATCATAAGAAACTAGGCTGTCATGAGATTCTTATGAAATCAGTCAACATGTTTAAGAAATAGAGGATCAGGGCTCCAGTAGCCTATTTCATCAACATTGCAAAGTATACTTTACTAGCAAAGTATACTTTGAGGGAGAAATTTTCAATTTTTTTTTAAATTTATTAATTTTTATTATACTGAATTTATTACATTATCACAGCCATTTAATGGCTGTGATAATGTAATAAATTCAGTATAATAATTCTGCATACTGTTAATCATGAAATATATGCATTTGTTAGTTCTATATGAAATAATGCATTTCAGGAAAAATAAATGATTACTCCCTCAAAGTATACTTTGCTAGTAAAGTATACTTTGCAATGTTGATGAAATCGGCTACAGATAAGGAATTAGTAATTGAGTATTGTCACTTCCAACATTTCTGAAGCATGCAATTGGGTATTTCAACATTTTAATTGGGTGAAATAAAATCACACTACTGTTTACACATCAGCAGACCGCAATTATTGAATAGTTGGCTTCTAAATGAAAACATGTCTTGGCATTTCATTAGAATTGTCTAATTCTAATGAAATACCAAGATGTGTTTTCATGGAAAATAAGAAAAATATGCTATATTTGTGGTCTGTTTATTGTTTTCTACAGCATGATAAATGTGCCATAAAATTGTTATTGCTTTTTGATACTCGCTACTTCTGATTTCAATTGGGTTTTTGGCAATTTTAATTGGGTATTTAAGCAAATACACAGCTTATCTGGAGCTCTGGAGGATCTTGCACGAGTGTGATTTAGCATGATATTTATTAAACTCTGGTCCAATGTTCTTTCCCTAGACCCTCAAGCAATCCTCCATTAGCAAAACAAATATATGTACCCATGATCAACCGTCCTAACATCCAGTAAAATACCTAGTAAAATAAACAGACCTAAAATCCAATACCCCACCGCCAGACTATCACACAATCCCACCTTGAGCTTCAGACCCGGAGCTCCGACCATTTTCATCGCCGTGTTCGGTGTCATCTTGGTTATATGCCTCATCCGGTAGTTGGTTCCCTCCGTCGCCTCCCTTTCGGCAAGATCAGACAGACCTTCCAGCTTCTCGGTAAGTTGGTCCAGGGTGCGGGTCAGCTGCTCGATGTCGTGGTCAGTCTGTAAAACAGTGGAACCTATCAAAACTGGACACCCTGGGAGGTCCCCAAGCTGATGTCGGGGTTTGATTTTCAGACTAGTCCACATATAAGAAGGGGATGTTTTTTATAACAAAAACACAAAAAATTACTTGTAAAAAGTGCAAAAACCTCTTTCGAGGATTGTAGTGTTGAAAGTTTGTTTGTTTGTTTATTGGGGTTTAAAGGCCTATCAACAGCTACGGTCATTTAAGGCCGGGTCAATGGGTTTAGTACTAAACCCCATATATTACCTGTTCAAATGGGGGGGAAATCCCAAAATCAGAACTGAATATTTACAATAAAAAAAACTATATACATTGTATTCAGCCCTGAAATCAGAATAATCCTGATCTGATGCCAGGTCCTCGCCACATCAGAAGCAGTAGGGCAGTAATAATCTTACTACTTTTATAATGGGCAGTAACGCAATTCAACTCCCAGGTAACAAAAGAGCCAAAGATAAAAACCAGGCAAATCGTGATTCCTATAAGAAGGAACCCCTACCATTAATTTACGCCGTCGTATTCGCCCGACAAACCATCCACATGATGTGCGGGTATGCTGATCGTACAGGTAATTAATTCAGAGTGTAGCTTAGTGGGGCTATGTCAATGTCAGTCTGTAAACAGTGGAATCTCTCAAAACTGGACACCCTGGGAACCTCCCAGGGTGTCCGGTTTAGAGAGGTTCCACTGTAATTTAATGATCTCTCAACCGGACATTCTGGAAGGGCCCCAAGTTGATGTGGGACTATGCTGCTCGTAAAGGTAATTAATTAAGGGTGTAGCTGAGTGGCGCTATGTCTGTAAACAGTGGAATCTCTCTAAACCGGACACCCTGGGGAGCTCCCAGGGTGTCCGGTTTGGAGAGGTTCCACTGTAATTTAATAACCTCTCACCCGGACACTCTGGAAGGGCCCCAGGTTGATGCGGGGGTATACTGCTCATAAAGGTAATTAAAGGGTGCATGTAAAGTCATGTAAAAGTCAACAGACAAAGACAGGGCCTCTTCCACTTCATCTTTTTGCTAATAGATAACAAAATCCAGTCAGCTATTTTTATCTTGTAAATTGAAGGACAGCCGAGGATAAAATAAAGTTACATAAAGATCAACTTTATTAAGACAGGATCTCTCCATTTACTCTTAATGGATACAATGTTTTTATCTTCTAAATTGAAGGTCAACTCAGGGTCAACCGGAGGTCATGTAAAGGTCAACTTACATAAGACATTGCCTCTTCTATTTCTTCTTTCTTCAAGGATAAAATCCTGACGGCTATTTTTATCTTATCTTCCTCACCATCCTTCATGTACGTCAGCTGAAACGTTACCAGGTCTAAATATAGACAGTCTGTTTACAAGAGTGTTTATCATAAAAAAGAAGATATTCATATTTTTGTAACACATAATATATACATACATTTCATGGTGTGAAATATATGGATATTTCACACGAAGAGATGAATTGAAAATCAATAATGTTCCACTCCACTCCATAGATTTTCATGTTTTGAATGACTTTAATATGTGAAAAAGGCAAAAGTATAGAGGGCTATTATAAACTATTAATATATTTTCGGCTTTATGTCCGTCATATGTGGTCAAGGTCATATGTCGCTGTGACTGGGGAAATGGGGCTTGTGTGTTTTGTGACCGGTGTAGATCCAGATCAGCCTGTGCATCTGCACAGTCTGATCAGGATCTGCACTGGACACAATTCCATCAATGAAATACCCAACAGGAGAAATGGGGCGTATGGGTTTTGTGACCAGTGTAGATCCAGATCAGCCTGTGCATCCACACAGTCTGATCAGGATCCACACTGTTCGCCATTCAATCAATGAAACACCCGTCATGCCTCTAACAAGCAACATAGATTGTTTTCAGTCTACATGAGTGTGCTATTTGATCATGAGCTACACTGGTAACAAACCCCATAGGCCACATTTCTCAAGTTACAGACAGTAATATGTTCATCTAGTGGTGTGAAATGTCCATATTTCAAGAGTGATGTTAGGCACAAGTTAAATATGGACAATTCACAACAAGAGATGAATTGAAAATCAATATGATTCCACTCCATTTGCACATAACATCATATACAATGTATTTTCACGTTTTGAATGACTTTAATATGTGAAAAAGGCATTAATACACTCTTTCGAGTTATTTGCATGGGTTACACTGTGAGAGAACACCCGTAATTGCACCCTCTTTTATTACAGTCAAAGTTATTGGAAAATTTGGAGAGAGTACAATGTACAATGTTAATGTGATTGAACACATTCCAAATATGCACTCAAATATATCTAGTTCATAGAAACAGCTGCGTATCAAAACACGGGAAACACGTCAGTGTGTAACTATTCATATGCATAGCACAATTCTTTTGCTCATAATCTCAAAAAATATGCATATATATCCGCCGTGAAGTGTAATAAATAGGATATTCCATCGTACATGTTTGAATAGCGGAAATAATACACTCGTGTCCGTCGGCTTCCGTGCAAGCAACTTGTTCACTACGCTCACTCTTTGCTTATGCGGAAGCCGATGCACACTCGTGTATTATTTCCCGCTATTCAAAATGTACAATGGAATATCCTCTATATCTTTACTGACGATATTATAGGGGGCTACTATAAAATATTAATATATCTTGGGCTTGTTGTCCGTTCAATAGCAAGGTCATATCACAGACAGGGTACGACTGTAAAGTAGACGCTATTTAGAATAAATGAATATGGTAAGTGTATATCGATTTACTTCTCGTTTATACAGTCGAGCCTCCTTGAGTCTACTCCTGATGACAACTTGCATCGAGGCGATGAAATCCCTGGTCCCCGTGGGGCTGAATCCCTCGCCACACGAGGCCCATACTGGGCCCAGCACGTACGTCCCACCTGGCTGTAGACACTCGTCTAGAATTGGTGCTGAAAGGAACAGTGGTAAAATGTTTTATCCCGTCAACACAGTGCATATGTGCCGTGAAACACGGTGCAATGAAACGTTTTTGATATCCTGTCAATACGACCTAATCACTGCATATGAATATGTGGTGGCTGGGGTTATATTTTTGAATTTTACAGCCATTTGTAGGTGTTGACGGGCTAAATAGAATAGTAGGTTAGTGCCGTGATTGGGGAAAAATATCTGGCGTGGCACGGAAACGGGATGTGCTCGGCAGAGCCTCGCCCATCCCGTTTTCTGAGCCTTGCCAGATATTTTTGCTTGCTTTGCTTGTTGGGCTTTAACGGCATATCAACAGCTATGGTCATTTAAGGCCGGGTCAATGGGTTTAGTACTAAATCCCATATATTACCTGTACAAGTACATGTTCAAGTACATGTTTGTTTGTTTGTTTGTTTCTTTATTAGTGTTTAATGGCCTATCAACAGCTAAGGTCATGTAAGGCCGGGAAAACGGGTTCGATCCCATTTTAACCTGCTGCATTGGGGGGGAGAAAATCTCAAAATCGGAACGGAATATTTACATCGAGAACAAAATTAATATATTCAGCCCTGAAATTAGAATAACCTGACCTGGTGCCAGGTCCATACCACACCAAAGTCACTTGGCCCCTTCCCCTAAAATAGGATTACGAATAATCATAATACTCACATAAGGGGCATAACCAGATTCAACTGTCACATACAAAATGCCAAAGACGTATGTGAGGGCCAAACCAGGTCTCCAGTCGGGATTCTGGTAAGGATGAACCCCGATCGTTAAATTACCCATCGCGTGCTCCCACCTGCCACCCACTCAAGTACATGTACAAATGGGGAGAAAATCCCAAAATCAGAACTGAATATTTACAATAAAAAATATATATATATTCAGTCCTGAAATCAGAATAATCTTGATCTGATGCCATTCAACTCCCAGGTAACAAAAGAGCCAAAGATAAAAATGTACCTGAGGGCCAAACCAGGCAAATCGTGATTCCCATAAGGAGGAATCCCTACCGTTAACTTACGCCGTCGCGTTCGGCCGACAAACCACCCACACCAGATATTTTTACCATTTCACGGCACTAACCTACTATTCTCTAACCATGCGCAATTTGTATACATTCGGAGTGTACCGTAATAACCCTATATATTTGGACACAATTTATTCTAGGAAACACATATAAATATCTGTAGCCGATTTCACCAACATTGCAAAGTATACTTATCTAGCAAAGTATACTTTGAGGGAGAAATTTTCAATTTTAAGATAAATTTATTAATTTTTATTATACTGAATTTATTACATTATCACAGCCATTGTGGCTGTGATATTGTAATAAATTCAGTATAATAATTATGTACACTTTTAATTATCAAATAATGCATTTTGGGAAAAATAAATGATTACTCCCTCAAAGTATACTTTGCAATTTTGATGAAATTGACTACTGATATTTTATGTAATTTTCACTTACTTTCAGCAAGGGAGGTAATCTCATTTCCCTCCCAGTCGTAGAGTAACCTGGTGTGGGTCCGCAGGTCGAGTTTGGCCGTACAGATCATGAGAAACTCCTCCATGTTGTCCAGGTCAGCCACAACTTCTACGGGCTCGATACATTTGCCGTTTCTGTAGACGATGATTCGCACTCGCTTTGGCCCGACAAGTGTCCTGAAATAATCAGTGGTTATGTTTAATACAAGATCACCACCTTGGTGTGCTTAATACATTTACCTTTTCTGTAGACGATAAATATTAAATTAAGGTAGTTATACCCTTCTTGTGGCCCCATGTAAGGTCTATGGAAATCAATAAAAAAACCTACTAATAAAACAATAGTTACTTACATAAATGCGATCAGTATGTGCACACACACCTGTAATATCCAGATAAGAGACCAATTTTGATGTAGCACATGTACAGTCGTTTCTGTCAAAATGTTCCGGGTTTATACGTGTACAAAGTGTTGTGCGTTGTGTATCCGTGGAGTTTCCGTTTCAAACCGTGTCGTCTACGTGTAATACGTTTTCGGCCATGCGTTGCGTTTCCCCACTCTTGCGCATGCGCGAAAGTCGAACAAACCGTGTAATCCGTGTACAACGGTTGTAAACGTATACAACGGTTGTAAACAACGCATTGAGTTTCAAAAGCGTGTAATCCGTGTACAACGGTTGGAAACGTATACAACAGTTGTAAACGTATACAACGCTAAGGTAAACCGTTTAAACAGTTTAACGCTTTCTTTGACAAACGGTTACACGCTTCTACATGTACACAGCACCGTACAGATAAAACCGTGTTATACGTATAACACGTTTCCACGGGTTTTAACGCATTACACGTTTTGATATGCCAACCGTGTATCGCGTAGAATGCGCATGCTCAGATCGTTCTTCGTGTGTGTATATATACTTCTAGAGTATGCGTTTCAACGCTTTCATATAGCTACACGCTTCCAGGTAAAGCGTTGTACACGTTTCAATGCTTTCACCTCCCTACATATGTATATACGCCAAAGCGTGTTAAATATACGCCTTGAAGCTAAACGTATTACACGCTTTAAAACTAAACGGTTTGACAATGTGTATTACACATGTACGAACCGTATTATACGTTTAAACAACGTATACAACGCTTTCAAACTAAACGGTTTGACAATGTGTATTACACGTGTACGAACCGTATTATACGTTTAAACAACGTATACAACGCTTTTAAACTAAACGGTTTGACAATGTGTATTACACGTGTACGAACCGTATTATACGTTTAAACAACGTATACAACGCTATAGCAAATTGTTGCGTTCGTGTTGCGTTCGCGTTGAGTTTGCAAGTGTTGTCTACGGTGGAACAAAAACACAGACTGCACTGTATATTTATGTCTCTACACAGGTGTGTAGAAGCCAAATTGTACATGTAAAACACCAAAATGTGCTTATCATTGTCGCGCCTGCTTTAGCAGAAGTCGCCGCTTTTTCCATCGTCGTCATCCACGTCGTCTTTAGCACATGCCCATGATCATGTTACGATCAAATGCCTCGGCAGGCACGACACCACTTCCGTGGCGGAATTCTTGTTTTCTAACTACAGCGTATGGTCTGATTTTCTTGCTGGCAGCATCTGCATAAAGACTTATTGAACACATATTACGAGTAGGTTTTTTTTTTTTATATTTCTATTGACTTTGTATGGGGCCACAAGAAGGGTACAACCACCTTAACCCTTACTATGCTGAATTAAAATTTGTCGTCTGCTGGAAAGGTTATATTTTCAATATTTCTCGATAAAAACCTGTTTTGGCAGCGCATGAGAATCCGATTCTCATGTGTTGCCAAAACAGGTGTTTTGTTAAGAACTAAGGCAAAATAAGACAAATTTTGTCTCCCGCGTAGTGAGGGTTAATATAATTAACTAAAATAATCATTATTCTTATAAAACATGGGAATATGCCCCACTCATATACAGCACCATACAATGACTTGGACCACAAATTGTGATATGAACGTTCACAATATTTCTAACGTACAATTGCAAATCATTTTCTGTTCTACAAACCAGGGGGCCGTTTCACTAAACTTTGTACGACTAAAACGTTTGTAAGTGCAAATTTAAGATCGTCTGGAAATTTCAATTGATGAATTTACATTTATTGAGCATAGGCTGTATGCAGCCTATGCTCAATAAATGTAAATGCAATAATTGTTTACAAGAACACGTTGTTAATGTGAAATTTACAGACTATCATAAGTTTGTGCTTACAAATATTTTAGTCGTACGAAGTTTAGCGAAACGGGCCCCATATGTTGTTATATGCTGTGACCACCATTGGAACTGTTTAGCTGGGATGGTTCAAACCAGTAGCCTATTTCATCAACATTGCAAAGTATACTTTAGTAGCAAAGTATACTTTGAGGGAGAAATTTTCAATTTTATGATAAATTTATTAATTTTTATTATACTGAATTTATTACATTATCACAGCCAATTTGGCTGTGATAATGTAATAAATTCAGTATAATAATTCTGCATACTTTTAATCATGAAATATATGCATTTGTTAGTTCTATATGAAATAATGCATTTCAGGAAAAATAAATGATTACTCCCTCAAAGTATACTTTGCTAGTAAAGTATACTTTGCAATGTTGATCAAATAGGCTACAGATGGCCGCGGCCTGCATGTCGAACCCGCCGAGGCATTTGACCTTGACCTTGGCCACAGGGGCCGCATGAGTGGGACACAGCATGAATATATGGATGATGACTAATAAGCATATGAAGTTTCAAGTCAATGTGACTTTAATAGTACTGCAGAGATATAAGGTATTTAAAAACTTTAACGCAGATTTCGGACGGACACACGGACACCCGGACGTCGTTGTGATCACTATGTCTCGCTTTCCGCAAGCGGGCTCGACAATGAGTGGTCATAGCATAAACTTCCATTGATAAAAACAAAACATAGAAAAATAAAGCTTTTAAAATCGGCATACGCCAAAATGCATATTCTAAACATTAGTTAAAATTCAAAATTGAAATTTGAACATCTGCATACTGGAGTGTATGTAATAAACTGTTTGAAACATCTTTGAAAAGTCAATAATAGCAATGGATCCAATATGATTGCAGGGCTCCAGATAAGGAATTAGTAATTGAGTATTGTCACTTCATCATTTCTGAAGCAATTGGGTATTTCAAAATTTTAATTGGGTAAAATAAAATAAAACTACTGTTTACACATCAACAGACAGCAATTATCGAATAGTTTGCTTCGAAATGAAAACTTGTCTTGGCATTTCATTAGAATTGCCTCCTTGGAGACAATTCTAATGAAATACCAAGATGTGTTTTCATGGAAAGTAAAAAGATATGCTATATTTGTGGTCTGTTTATTGTTTTCTGCAGCATGATAAAGATACCACAAAAAATGTATTGCTTTTTGATACTCGCTGATTTCAATTGGGTTTTTTGGCAAATTTTAATTGGGTATTTAAGCAAATACGCAGCTTATCTGGAGCATGCGATTCTGTGGTTATATAATAAATATAAACTAACACATTAGTGATGATTTATATGGTCGTCAATTTCATAAGAAACTGGCATGTATGTGAAAGTGAGTGAGTGAGTGAGTGAATAGGGTTTAACGTCCGCTTTTCTGACATAGAGGTACAAGCCTCAGGGAGTCTACACGCAGACGGTATGTGAAAGTGATATGAAAGTTGGTTAAACCTACTTCATCCTCTTAGACAGCCGTGGTTTTGCTGTCTTTTTCTTTCCCTCGTCCGGTATTAACAGCCCCGTGAGTGTCCACTTCGCACCGTTGCTCACTATTATATTTCCTGCAACCAAGGTAAATGATTAAATAAAATTCAGAACAAATTGCACTTGAAAGTCTAGCTATCAAAATAGTTGAGATTATTAGAAATATTGAGCCCGAGCCATTTGAATGCAAGTGCAGGTTCGGAAAACTCTATAAACCGGGGTAGAAAATCACACATATTTTTAATGAGAAATTCCTTCAGTGCACAGGAGGCATATGTCAATAAACATCAGGGCTCCACATAAGGAATTAGTAATTGAGTATTGTTGTCACTCCATCATTTCTGAAGCAATTGGGTATTTCAAAATGTTAATTGTGTAAAATAGAATCACACTACTGTTTACACATCAGCAGACAGCACTTATTGAATAGCTTACTTCTAAATGAAAACACATCTTGGTATTTCATTAGAATTGTCTCCAAGATGTGTTTTCATGGGAAAATAAGAAAATATGCTATATTTGTGGTCTGTTTATTGTTTTCTGCTGTACGATAAAGGTACCACAAATTTTTCATTGCTTTTCGATACTCGCTACTTCTGATTTCAATTGGGTTTTTGGCAATTTTAATTGGGTATTTATGCAAATACGCAGCTTATCTGGAGCTCTGGATGCTATTAATAGAAAACAAGAGTGTCATAGATCACAATAAAAGTCATAGTTAGCTAACGGGAAAAATTTACAAAAACAAATTAACACATTTTTCACATTAAAATCGACCATGGAACATGGTTGGTTGAAGTAGCATAATTATATTTATGGCTGATATTGTTTGTGACAATTCAACAAAATGCTTATTGTCTGATTTCGAGGACAAATTTAGAGAATTTACTCAAACATTTCATAAACACTAACAATATCAGTAGCCTATTTCACCAACATTGCAAAGTATACTCATCTAGCAAAGTATACTTTGAGGGAGACATTTTCAATTTAAAGATAAATTTATTAATTTTTATTATACTGAATTTATTACATTATCACAGCCATTTTGGCTGTGATAATGTAATAAATTCAGTATAATAATTCTGCATACTTTGAATCATGAAATATATGCAATTGTTAGTTCTACATGAAATAATGCATTTCGGGAAAAATAAATGATTACTCCCTCAAAGTATACATTGCTACACAAGTATACTTTGCAATTTTGATGAAATCGGCTACTGATAATATTTAAACCTTCTATAAAATACTTAATGCAAAAGCCCAAACGTGTTGCGTTTATATCCCAATAGATTATATTGTCACTACGTGGATCAGCGCGACGTTGAATGATTCATTTGACATCATTAATCTCCATGATGCTGTCGCAACATCGCTGTTCCAGGAATCGTGACAAAAGGATGTAAAACAAGATGATTCTTAATAACCATATTTGGTTATTTACATTTTCGAAACAATCAGAAAATGCAATGTAAGTATAAGTAAGAACCATGGGTGATACACACAGTATTTGGTCTGTTTGATGTTTCCGAGGAAAATTTCAGACATTAAACAGACCAAATGTATTATTTACTACAACAAACAACTTTGTTTTATTCCTTAACCCTTTGAACCCGAAAGCCCGCTATAGCGGTGTTTGCAAACAGTGCACTTTTTGCAAGTAATTTTCATATTTTTGGGAACAAAAAGACTCTCTTTTCATAAATTGACTAGGGTTGACTAGGGTTGACTAGGGTTGTCAGATTAGCTCAGTAGGTAGAGCGTCGGACTGTGGATCGGGAGACCATGGGTTTAATTCCCACCTCCACCGCTGCAAATGGTTAATTCGGCGTGTCCTTGGGCAAGACAACTTCATGCTAGCCTAGTCCTATCGGATGGGGACTTAAATAGTCGGTTCCGACATGCAAGGTCATCGACCCAGTGCCATCGTTAAATCAAAGCATTTACATAAATTGACTAGTCTGAAAATCATTTTGTGACGATTGGATTGGTTTCTAAATTAACATTTAAATATCCATTCCAGTTATTTATGGTTGAACGGGCTAAGAATGTTTTACAAGCCCTAGCAGTGTCAGAAAATATCCATTTCACGTACGTTTTGTAGTAGCATATGGATCCTTGTAGTTTTCCCCACACGAGACATAAATCTCTGCGTCAGTGGCAATGTCTCGGGCATCGAACATTTCAATCCCGTCTTCGAGAAAAATTCGGCGAGCAGCAAACGGTAGGTTAAGCTTGTCTGTGCATGTCTCCAGTAACTGGTGTGGAGAATATAAACAAATACAGTAAATATAAACAAATACAGTAAATACAATGTATAAACAAATACAGTAAATATAAAAAAGTGAAAGTGAATGGGTTTAATGTCCCACCAACAGCTAGGGTCATATAGAGATGGGACCACAGTTTAAAGTCTCATCCGGCAGACCAGTGGGATGGAATGGTGCTTAACGGCCCATCAACACAAAAGAGTACCATGTAGGGCCAAGCAATGTAGATGAAGAATAAAAATAATAGTAAAATAGTATGTCAGATGTGGTAGGCAATCAGATGATTAGGGTAACAATACCAGTAGGATGGAAATACTATGAAAGTATTTGTGATGCCTAAGTCGAGGTTTGAACCAACAACCTCCGGATTGGAAGTCAGGTGGTGTTCTAACCACTGGACCACGATCCATCCCTGTACATATAAAATCTATATTTGGCTCCGATTGGTGAAATGTGGTTTATCGGTTTCGCGACCAGTGTAGATCCAGATCAGCATGTGCATCCGCACATGCTGATCAGGATCTGCACTGGACACCATTTCATCAATGAAACAGCCTTCATGTTTCAAACAAGAAATATTGATCGTTATCATGCTACAGAAGTGTCCTATTTGATCAGGAGCTACATTGGTCACAAATCCCATAAGTCACATCCAAAAATAAATACCTTATACATAATTGTATATATATAATATAGAGAATATCAGGCTAGTGTCGGTATATCAAGTTTATCAGACAAGGTTAGGAAATGTATATCCTGGCATTTCCGAGCCGAGCCTTATAACAATCTGTGTTATATGTTGCATGACGGGTGTTTCATTGATAGAATGGTGAACAGTGCAGATCCTGATCTGGATCTACACTGGTCACAAACCCGGAAGTAACATTTCTTCAGTCACAGCTGCATACAGTCTACACTGGTTACCTCAAACTCTCTTAAGTCAAACTACAGATAACTCAAAAGTCAATTTGATTTGATTTAATTGTGTTTTACAGCCTGTCAACAGCTATGGTCATTTTAGGCTGGAGCTCTGGGGCCCATTTCACTAAACTTTGTACGACTAAAATGTTTGTAAGTGCAAATTTGATGGATTTACATATATTGAGCATAGGCTGTATGCAACCTATGCTCAATAAATGTAAATCCAATAATTGTTTACAAGAAAACATTGTTAATGTGAGATTTACAGAATATCATAATTTTGCACTTGCCAACATTTTAGTCCTACGAAGTTTAGTGAAACAGGCCCCTGGGTCCCACGTACATGTTTTCCTATATAATAGCTCTCGTTAACACAAAGATCCGTTAACTCAAAATACATTCCTCAGTCCCTTGAACTAAACGATTGTAAACTGTATTTGAATCTTGAGACATATCCGACAGTATCTGACAATATTCTTTTTACAGCGTTGACCATCCGACTTACCAACTTCATATTTGGCGCGGCCAGTCTGACAAACGGCTCGCGAGTCCCGTTCTTGAACGCAGTGACTCGGATTGTCTTTGGCTGTTTCTTATACTGCGACTTGATTCTCTTTCCTGCAAGAGTAATTTCTTACATTTCCATCGGTAGTTTACAGTAGAGGTGTCATTGACGGAAATGAATATTGATGTATCGATTTTACACAGCTGTCAATACTGTACCGAGAAATATTTTGAAATATCGATACCACAAATGTGGTGGTGTGGTAATGATTTAGTACTTAGTATAACATTATTTTAATGTTCCATTATTTCGTAAAAAACTGAAACAGAAGAAAATAAATCTCTAGATATAAAATGTAAGTATGGTGGTATTGAATGTTTGAATAGTAATTATTATAATATATGAATTTCATCATGTTAAATAGTCCATAGACAGTCTTGTAAGTGTAACTTCTATATTCCTAATAATTGATATATTGATGTATCGTCAATATTTTAGTTTCTATACATCAATATGAATCAATCAATGACACCTCTAGTTTACAGAAACACAATGATGAATTACACCACTCCAGGGCTCCAGATAACGAATTAGTAATTGAGTATTTTTCTGAAGCAAATGGATATTTATCAATTATAATTGGGTAAAATAAAATCTCACTACTGTTTACACATCAACAGACAGCAATTATTGAATTAGTTTGCTTTGAAATGAAAACAAATCTTGGCATTTCATTAGAATTGTCTCCTTGGAGACAATTCTAATGAAATACCAAGATGTGTTTTCATGGAAAATAAGAAAAATATGCTATATTTGTGGTCTGTTTATTGTTTTCTGCAGCATGATAAAGGTACCACAAAATTTATTTTTGATACTCGCTACTTCAATTGGGTTTTTGGCAATTTTAATTGGGTATTTACGCAAATACGCAGCTTATCTGGAGCTCTGCCACTCTGTTCTGTAGAGTGGCAGTAGTCTACACCACTCTCGCGTTTCCCATATATTGATAAATTACGTCAGTAACGTCACATAGACATGATTTCTACATAAAAAATTCAACATAAGTGGCTCTGTTTTTAAGGAATAAAACCACGGGCTGTTGCGTTTCCTGGGGTGCACAATACATTTGTTCTGCTTAAAGTGCGTGGAGTCCGAAGGACCCCTCGCAAACTTTAAACAGACCAAATGTATTATTCACCCCAGTAAATGCAACAGCCCATGGTTTTATTACTTATAATGACACTGCATTTCAAAAATGCAAATAACCAAATATGGCGTTAAAATTAACAATAATCTTGTTTTCCGTCATTTTGTCGCAATTCCTGGAACAGCGACGTTGCAAACTTTAACCAATCAACAGCATCGCGCGACGTCACGTGTGTCTAATTTATTGTATTGGGATGTAAACGCAATACTTCGAAAGGGCGTTTGCATTATGAATTTATAGAAGGTGTAAATATATTGATATAAAAACTCTGGTTGGCTACCCATGACCAATGTAAACAACCTCAAATCCTGAACATTGGAAATATGAGACCACATAATATGTGGTTGTGACTGGAGAAACGGGGTTTATTGGATTTTTCACCAGTGTAGCTCCTGATCGAATAGCACTCTTGTTGTCTGGTAACAATCTATATTGCTTGTTAGAAGCATGATAGGTGTTTTGTTGATGGAATGGCGAACAGTGCAGATCCTGATCAGACTGTGCAGATGCCCCATTTCTCCAGTCACAGCCACATACATGTATATGGATAAATTATGTCAGTAATGTTGCAATGACATGTTTCCTTCAACCAACTAGATTGGTCAGTAAGCGAGGCTTACGGAATACCCCCACGTGGGCCCAGGTACCCCTAAAATATGTAAAAATGTCCAAGTGTGTGGGCTTGTGACCTTGACTCTGGGCTTAGCGGGAGCGGCATGAACGTGAATTTGTCACAGGGTGGTAGAGGTCCATTGGAGCAATGCGTGTGTGAAATGTGAAGCAGATCCGAGCAAGGAAATAGAAGTTATAACCGATTTCTCTGATGTTACGTTTTGTAAAGAAATTAAGTATGTGACCTTGACCTCGAGATCAGCGGGAATTTGTCACATCATGATAGTAGAGCCTTAGAGGAATGCATGCATGAAATATTAAGAATTTTCAATGAAAGAAATAGAAGTTATAACATATTTCTCTGATGTTAAGTTTTGTAAAGAGACGAAGTATATATTTATATGTAACCTTGACCTTGGGATCAGCGGGGGTTGGACGGTTGTAGATTTGTCACAGCATGATAGTACAAACTTAGAGGAATGCACAAATGAAATAATAAGAATTTTCAATGAAGGAAATAGAAGTTATAACTTATTTATCTGATGTTAGGTTTTGTAAAGAGACTAAGTATTTGACCTTGACATTGGGATCAGCGGGGGTTGGACGGTCGTGGATTTGGCACAGCATGGTAGTAGAGCCTTACAGGAATTAAATGCATGTGTGAAATATTAAGCATTTTAGATGAAGGAAATAGAAGTTATAACATATTTCTCTGATGTTAAGTTTTGAAAGAGACCAAGTATTTGACTTTGACCTTGGGATCACAGGGGGGTTGGACGGTCGTGGATTTGGCAAATCATGGTAGTAGAGTCTTACAGGAATGCATGTGTGAAATATTAACCATTTTAGATGAAGGAAATAGAAGTTATAACAATATTTCTCTGATGTTAAGTTTTGTAAAGAGACTAAGTATTTGACCTTGGCCATGGGATCAGCGGGGGTTGGACGGTCGTGGATTTGGCACAGCATGGTAGTAGAGCCTTACAGGAATGCATGTGTGAAATATTAAGCATTTTAGATGAAGGAAATAGAAGTTATAACAATATTCTCTGATGTTAAGTTTTGTAAAGATACTAAGTATTTGACCTTGACCAGCGGGGGTTGGACAGTCGTGGATTTGGCACAGCATGGTAGTAGAGCCTTACAGGAATGCATGTGTGAAATATTAAGCATATTAGATGAAGGAAATAGAAGTTATAACAATATTTCTCTGATGTTAAGTTTACGGATGCACAGACGGACGGACGCACGGACGGACAACCTGACTCCAGTATACCCCCCCCCACAACTCGTTGCGGGGGGTATAATTAAAGCATTTGCTGACACACCCTCTGACTCAATAAACAGTCACTTTCACAATGGCCAACCCTTCAGAAATTAATTTGCGTAACTCTTGACTATATTTTATGCGTGATTTACTTTGTTTTTATAAATTATCATGTCTGAAATGTCAGAAAATATTTATTTAACCAGATGAGTTGATTTTTCGTAAAATAATGCCCGTAATTTAATTTTGTCAATTGGCTGTTTGGATCTACGTTAGTCGCAAAACCCTTAAGTTCCATTTCTCCAGTCACAGCCACATAGTAGCATACCTGTACTTGACCACGGCCGGCGATTGTAGTAAGATGTTGTTGTTGAAGCAGCGCTCATCGGTCGTTGGAACCTACAAGAGTAGATTAATTGGTTGGTTGGTTGGTATGCTTTGGTTGGTCGGTCGGTCGGTCGGTTGGACAGTTGGTCAGTTGGTCGGTTGCCTGATAAATTGATGCATTCATTCAATGCAGGACTGCAGACTCAATTCTATTGATATTTCAAGACATATTCATGATATTAACACGATGAAATAAAATAAACAAAAGCGTGTGGCCCATCGACACAGAAATAATCCTGGTGACAGATTGGAGAAACAGTTGCAAACTTCTTAACCGGACGGAGGAATGGACACACGGACGGATACACAGTCCAAACACATTGAAAGAAAATAGATTCAGCCCTGAAATTATAATAACCTGATTTGGTGCCGGGTCCATACCACACCAAATTAACTTGGCCCCTTCCCCTACAAGTAATAGGATTAAGAATAATAATATTACCCAGTGCAAATGAATCATCCAATCAAACGCAATCAATAACGATCATACCGTGTTTTTTTTATCGGTGCAGGCGCACTGGAGGGCCGCGACCTGAGGTTCTTGCCCGTGTATATTGGCTGGTATTTCTCTGGCCCCTCGGGGTCCTCATTTCTGGGGGTTGCAGGGTCCCATAGGTTCGGGTCCGCGATGAACTTTGCATCTATTTTTGGTTTCCGAAGTCCCTCGGCCATGGTGGCAGAGTTACATCGCCGCTGGGATGTGCGGAATTTGTATGTGTAGTCGGAGTGTGGAAGTTTCTGGGTGTATGGAGATGGCTTCTCTTTTCTGAAAATAAATAATAGCACTCTGTAGACTAATATTTTAAGAATATACAAAACGACAGCTCACGCTTAACCAATCAAACTTCTTTATTTTAGAGCGAGATTCGAATAAATCCTCGGAATGTTGACTAATAAAAAAATATACAATCTGATTGGCTGACACTGAGCACAGCTCAGGCTCACGCAAGCAAACTGAATGATTTTGAACATGGTATTCGAATACATCTTAAAAATGTTTATAATTCCATACTCCTAATGAAGAGCTAACTCACATGCACTTTGTGGTAGAAACGACAACCCGCCGTGATATCCAAATTTACTCCGATACTACATGTATATAAACAGACATGTCTGTTTGTTTAGGCCGTACAAAGTTAATTCTTTGTTAAGCGTCCTCGTGCGGGTAAGTTTTGAGAGTGGTTCTGTGAAAAAACAAACAAACTCTGTAAGCTATTTGACACTATTTACTGGTGAAGTAATATGAAAACTGATTGGGGACATGTGAACGTTTTATATCCGTTCATGAATTTACACTAATTTACTTTTATTTTGTAAAGTTTGACCGCAGAAATTTATATTTATGCTAAAAACTTCCTCAACCGTCTGCAGACATTCTATTTTTTTTCAATACCTTGTTTGTTTTTACCAGATACATGTATGTGGATAGGTTTTGGCCATCTGGGTGGACGCTTAACAGAGAAGAATAATGGCATGGCGTAATTTATATAATATCAGAGTAAATTTGTGTAACTTACTCATCCACATGTTGTTTCTTCGAGTACCGGAGTTCGTCAAGGTATTGCGCAATCAGCAAGTCCTCATAACTGACCATTCCACCGGGACCGGCCTTGTGTGACTTCATGTCCACGTGTTGTGTGGTCGTTACCAGTGCCCGCGCCTTCCGGCTTTCTGCCCACTTTGTGGCTGTCGACATACTGGCTGCTGAAAATATAAATTGGTTGGTTTGGTTGGTGTGGTTTGGTGGTGGGTTGTTTGGTTGGTTGGCTAGTTGGTTGAATTGTTCAGTACTTAGGTGGGTGGGCGAGTACATGGTTATTTCGTCAATTGCATGTTTGGATGGTTGAGTGGTTTGTTTGTTTGTTTATTGGTCATGTAAGACCGGTTGATTAGTTAATTTGTTGATTGATTGGTTGGTTCGTTTGCTGATCAGTTGATTAATTGATTGACTAAACTAAAAATATATCAGCATATAATAGCAATTGATTGATTGATATAAAAGAGTTGAGCATATGTTACCAGGAATAACATGCATAGATACAAGTACCTCAGAAAGGATTTTACTATGAAATATCTAAACAAATATATCAATTTCTTATAAAATGGTTCAGGATTGATGTTATTTTTTGCTTAACCCTTAGACCGCTATCTTAATTTTGTTGTTGTCTGCTGTTTATTTTCTATTTTCAATTTTTATCATCAAAAACTTGCTTTGACAGCACTTTAGAATAATTTACAACATGCTTTGACAGCACTTCAGAATCATTTCCAATGGAAATGATTCAGAAGTGCTGTGAAAACATGTTTTTATTGATAAATAAGGCAAGATATAAAAGCAACAGCAGACGACAATTGTTGTGAGTAGCGGTCTAAGGGTTAATTATGCTTTTACAAAAGTACCATGTATATGTATGAAATACAGGTATAACATGTCATGCGTATAAATGTGTGGCTGTGACTAGAGAAATGGGGCTATGAGGTTATGAGATGGGGTTATGAGATTTATGACCATTGTAGCTTCTAATCAAATAGAACACTCATGTAGCCTGGCAACAGAGCTCCACTGATAAGCTTTGTGTCTAAAGCATACTATACCCCCTAATTTCAAAATCATTGCATATTTTACTTTTACAAATGGGTTATTGATTTTCTTTTAAACATTAACTTATTGGAGCTGCTTTTTGCAGCTCAACTAAGTGAACTTTTAACTTTATGACAGAATGTTCACTACTCAATTTGAAAATCAATACGTATTTTCACATTGCTGTGCGTATTTTGTACTCCCACTTTTGATCAATGCGTATTCAGCTAAAATAATTGTGTAAAATACGCCAATACGCACCTTATCTGGAGCTCTGCTGGTGTGTTTGTGTGTTTATTGGCGTTTAACGGCCTATCAACAGCTAAGGTCATGTAGGTTCGATCCCGTTTTAACCTGCTGCATTGGGGGGAAAATCCCAAAATCAGAACGGAATATTTACATCGAGATACAACATATTCAGCCCTGAAATTAGAATAACCTGACCTGGTGCCAGGTCCATACCGCACCAAAGTCACTTGGCCCCTTCCCCTATTTAAAATTAATACCGGTAGGATTACTCTTATAAGGGGTATAACCAGATTCAACTGTCACATACAAATTAATGCCAAAGACATATGTGAGGGCCAAACCAGGTCTCCAGTCGGGATTCCGGTAAGGATGAACCCCGATCGTTAAATTACCCATCGCGTGCTCCCACCTGCCACCCACTGCTCTGCTGGTAATGATCTATATTGCTTGTTAGAAGCATGATGGGTGTTTCATTGATGGAATGGCGAACAGTGCATATACATGTAATGATAATTTATAATCTTGCAAGCTCCGGACCCATCATAGATAACACGAGATAATCTCCAGCAACGTAATCAAAATATAAGTGTAAAAATGTTCTCAATGTAAATGATAACACCACATGGGAAAATTACTGATATAAAGGTACCTTAAGAAATGAGAGACCGGATACAGTTATGGTAGTTTTAAACTTTTGAGAACAATTTGTTTTTCTTTATTTCTGCTTGAAAGTATATGTTGTTACCACTCATTTGAACCGTCTCGACTAGACGGTTCAAATGAGTGGCAACAACATATACTGTTATGGAGAAATAAAATTATCCTGATCAGACTGTGCAGATGCCCCATTTCTCAAGTCATAGCCACAATTATACATTTGTGTCCACCTCATAATCTACATAGCAACAATGTGTGTTTCCAAAAAAAAATATATTAAAACCAAGAATATTAAATTCTGACAAAGTTTGTACCTGAAAACGTGAAATGAACCTTCTTCAGTAACCATCAATATTACCAACACGCAATCGTTGATTTCTTTCAGGTAAGACACCACATCTACTGTGATAATGTTCATGCATCTCATGTGTTTAACAATCTTTCCAGCATTATTTCATAGAAAATTAATTAATTAACCCTTACACCGCTATCTTATTTTTTTTGTCGTTTGCTGTTATATCATCAAAAACATGCTTTGACAGCACTTTATAATAACTTACAACATGCTTTGACAGCACTTCAGAATCATTTCCATTGGAAATGATTTTGAAGTGCTGTCAAACCATGTTTTTATTGAGAAATAAGGCATGATGTAAAAGCAACAGCAAACGACAATTGTTGTGAGTAGTGGTCTAAGGGTTAATAAGTTGTTTCTCATCCAAACATTGTAATACAATGGGATGGATGAGAGACTTATTGAAATTGGTTTAAAAATATATGCCCACTTAGTAGGCAAAATAATTTTGTTATATCAGAGACATCATTTGAGATATTTTCTGGCAATATAAACATTCATTCACCATTACCCCACGTATTGATTGGCATTATTATACATTTTATACCGGACGTAAATTTCCAGACTGATATCAGGGGCGATAACCGCGATTCCTTAAAATGTTAACTGACATTACTATTCATTTTATTCTCTGTGTATATTTTTTATAATCTGTCGAAAATATTATTTTTTCAGGTGACGCATTGAATTAGTATAAATAACTATAATATAAAATAAAAAAGATCATGCCTCATATGCATATGAAAATAGCCCGATACCACCGCGAGTCACTATAGGTAAAATAAACTTTACTAAATGATTATATCTGTATAGCAGGCACTCGTAATTTTTAGAACTGGTGGAATGGTGACACAATTATACACTTATTTAATTCCTATAAAGAACATGTTGTGCCCACTGAGTGGGCATGTACCTTTAAAATGTGTGTAAAAAAAACAATAATTCCTTTTCTTTCAACATTTTCGAATAAAATTATAACTTGGTAACTTATTTTTAGTGGTAGCTGCAGTTGAGAATTTGCAAATTAAATTTATCTAAATTATTATAAATGCTTAAAGGTACATGCCCATTTTTTGCCAGAAAATGTCTCAGATGATGTCTCTGATATAAAGAACAGTTTGTGTCTACTGAGTGGGCATGTACCTTTAAAGGCTGTATAATAGCTAACATGCCATATTATTCATTTATGAACTTTATTTGTTTAATCATTTGATACCATTAAATATTTGAAGGAAAACTATTTAAAACATGAAAAGTACACATCAAGTTATCCAATATCAGAAATTTAGTTTATTCACAAATATTTATTCACAATGTTTTTGACAGAGAGTGCACCAATTTGCACAGGCAATAATATGTGGAATGAAGTGAATATGTTTAAATATCGCTATGGAAATATTCACCCATCCATGAAATTGAAACAGACGCTTGCTGGGCAATACATCAATATTTCATAATTGTAAAACATTGTATCAATATCTTTGTAAAGGGGAAAAGCAAAATGGTTTGTTTGTTTGTTGGGGTTTAACGGCCTATCAACTGCTAAGGTTATTTAAGGCAGGGTCAATGGGTTTAGTACTAAATCCCATATATTACCTTTACAAGTACATGTACATATTCAAGTACATGTACAAATGGGGGGGGTGGGGAATCCCAAAATCAGAACTGATTATTTACAATAAAAACTCTATATATTCAGTCCTGAAATCAGAATAATCCTGATCTGATGCCAGGTCCTCGCCACACCAGAATCTCTTGGCCCCCTCCCAAAAGCAGTAGGATCAGTAAGTAATAATCTTACTACTTTTATAATGGGCAATAACCCAATTCAACTCCCAGGTAACAAAAGAGCCAAAGATAAAAACATACCTGAGTGCCAAACCAGGCAAATCGTGATTCCTATAATGAACCCCTACCGTTAATTTATGCCATCTCGCAGGATTGGTGTTTTATTGATGGAATGGCAAAACGGGCAGATCCTGATCAGACTGTGCGGATGCACATGCTGATCCGGATCTATACTGGTTGCAAAACCCATAAGTCTCATTTCTTCAGTCACAGCCACATATTTGATGTGTTCCTTATTGTATGTTATTAAAATATGGTTGCAGAGCTATAACATACCATAAACAAATTTACATGGGTTTTGCAAGAAAAATAATCAACAATGAAATATTTTTACATTGACATTGGGCCATCACACATGGGTGGGCAATAGAATGAAAATATTGATAATGATAGACATGCATTTGAAGTGTCTTTTAAGTCATTTTGACTTATAGTGACAAATTTTGCAAAATTCAAATACATGTATATTTAACCTTGACCTTTACGTATCACATGGTCATGATTATGCGCAAGTATGGTAGCTGTAGGCCCAAAAGTATTAAAGATGTAAACTTGACCAAAATATTTAACAAAAGAAAATGGCTTAGTAAATGGGAAAAAGTACCGGTAGGTAAAGATCACTTGTAGATCATGAGTTTAGCAGCAGCCAGGGCCCGGTTGCTCAAAACATCCGTTAGCTTAATGGACTATTAAATCCTTAACTGAATGGTTAAAATCTCTGTTTTAACAGAGATGTTAACCATTCAGTTAAGGATTTAACAGTCCGTTAAGGATTTAACAGTCCGTTAAGCTAACTGGTGTTTTGAACAACCGGGCCCAGTTAGCTTAACGGACTGTTAAATCCTTAACTGAATGGTTAAAATCTCTGTTAAAACAGAGATTTTAACCATTCAGTTAAGGATTTAACAGTCCGTTAAGCTAACAGATGTTTTGAGCAACCGGGCCCAGACTGTGATATGTACATGGTTAACCCTCTTCACGCAGAGGATATGCCTATATGTTTGCGAAAAATCCTAAATATTTTCCTTCTATGCAATAAGAAGTATATTTCGATGAGACGGTTCAAATGAGTGATCACAACATATATTTTCATTGAGAAATAACAAAAATAACAATGGGATATAAGTACAGTCGAGCACAATTATTTCGAAGTCAAAGGGAGATCGTCCATATAGTCGAGATAGGACTAGGTACAAGAGAGCGATGAAGAGACATGGTCGATTATTTTCGCGAAAAATATGAAATCATGTTACCCATTACACCACGAGTTCACAATCACCAATTAACTAATGACCAAAGGTAGTAAGCTAATCAACATTACAAGATGGCGTCACGACTCTCAGTGACCAGCATAAACTAGATTGGTCAGTAAGCGAGGCTTACGGAATACCCCCCGCGTGGGCCCAGGTACCCCTAAATATGTAAAAGAAAATTCAATGTGTGTGGGCTTGTGACCTTGACTCTGGGCTAAGCGGGGGCGGCACGAACGTGAATTTGTCACAGTGTGGTAGAGGTCCATTGGAGCAATGCGTGTGTGAAATGTGAAGCAGATCCGAGCAAGGAAATAGAAGTTATAACCGATTTCTTTGATGTTAAGTTTTGTAAAGAGACTAAGTATGTGACCTTAACCTCAAGATCGGCGGGGATTTGTCACAGTATAATAGTAGAGCCTTAGAGGAATGCATGCATGAAATATTAAAGAAAATAGAATGAAAGAAATAGAAGTTATAACATATTTCTCTGATGTTAAGTTTTGTAAAGAGACAAAGTATGTGACCTTGACCTTGGGATCAGCGGGGATTGGACGGTCGTGGAGTTGGCACAGCATGGTAGTAGACTTACAGGAATGCATGTGTGAAATATTAAGCATTTTCAATCAAGGAAATAGAAGTTATAACTTATTTATCTGATGTTAAGTTTTGTAAAGAGATCAAGTATTTGACCTTGACCTTGGGATCAGCGGGGGTTGGACGGTCGTGGAGTTGGCACAGCATGGTAGTAGACTTACAGGAATGCATGTGTGAAATATTAAGCATTTTAGATGAAGGAAATAGAAGTTATAACATATTTCTCTGATGTTAAGTTTTGTAAAGAGACTAAGTATGTGACCTTAACCTCAAGATCGGCGGGGATTTGTCACAGTATAATAGTAGAGCCTTAGAGGAATGCATGCATGAAATATTAAAGAAAATAGAATGAAAGAAATAGAAGTTATAACATATTTCTCTGATGTTAAGTTTTGTAAAGAGACAAAGTATGTGACCTTGACCTTGGGATCAGCGGGGATTGGACGGTCGTGGAGTTGGCACAGCATGGTAGTAGACTTACAGGAATGCATGTGTGAAATATTAAGCATTTTCAATCAAGGAAATAGAAGTTATAACTTATTTATCTGATGTTAAGTTTTGTAAAGAGATCAAGTATTTGACCTTGACCTTGGGATCAGCGGGGGTTGGACGGTCGTGGAGTTGGCACAGCATGGTAGTAGACTTACAGGAATGCATGTGTGAAATATTAAGCATTTTAGATGAAGGAAATAGAAGTTATAACATATTTCTCTGATGTTAAGTTTTGTAAAGAGACTAAGTATGTGACCTTGACCTTGGGATCAGCGGGGATTGGACGGTCGTAGACTTGTCACAGCATGATAGTACAACCGTAGAGGAATGCACGAGTGAAATATTAAGAATTTTCAATGAAGGAAATAGAAGTTATAACTTATTTATCTGATGTTAAGCTTTGTAAAGAGACCAAGTATTTGACCTTGACCTTGGGATCAGCGGGGGTTGGACGGTCGTGGAGTTGGCACAGCATGGTAGTAGACTTACAGGAATGCATGTGTGAAATATTAAGCATTTTAGATGAAGGAAATAGAAGTTATAACATATTTCTCTGATGTTAAGTTTTGTAAAGAGACTAACTATTTGACCTTGAGCTTGGTATCAGCGGGGGTTGGATGGTTGTGGATTTGGCATAGCATGGTAGTAGAGCCTTACAGGAATGCATGTGTGAAATATTAACCATTTTAGATGAAGGAAATAGAAGTTATAACAATATTTCTCTGATGTTAAGTTTTGTAAAGAGACTAAGTATTTGACCTTGACCTTGGGATCAGCGGGGGTTGGACAGTCGTGGATTTCGCACAGCATGGTAGTAGAGCCTTACAGGAATGCATGTGTGATCAAGCACTTTAGATGAAGGAAATAGAAGTTATAACAATATTTCTCTGATGTTAAGTTTAGTGACGGACGGACAGATGCACGGATGCATGGACGGACGGACGTACAAATGGACACTTATGTGGATAACCCTAACCTTTTCCTTTGTTCATCCCTATTGTTCTGTAGCCACATAAACCCATTTTTAGCCACATAAAATCACGGAACAATAGAATACTACATAACCTATTGTTCTCCTAGCCACATATGTATCCATTTGTAAGCTCGCACGGACGGACGGACAACCTGACTCTAGTATGCCCCTCCACAACTCGTTGCGGGGGGTATAATTATACGAGATAGGGCATGGTCGAGATAGCCGAGGAAATTTATATTAAACAAATATGGATATAATTCGGGACTTTAGTGAATCATCGAGATAGGAGATATCATCGAGATACTGATATTCAAGATACTGGTGCTCGACTGTACAAGTATGGTAGCTATTAAATGACCCAGCAATTAACTACTCAAGTCTTACAGATATGGGACCTTGGTTTCAAGTCTCAACCAGCGGGATGGTAATATTATGCAAATATTTGTTCATCCTTGAATCGGGATTGAATCCACAACCAATATGGCAAGCCAAAGTCCAATGCTTTACTACCAGACTAAACCCATCCATAACACTGGTCAGAAATGTGTTAGCTCCATGTTCTCTCGGCTATCAGATACTTCCACTTGAATGAATTCACTTGTGTTAAGTTTATTATGGATCACCTGTAACAAGAGAAAACAAGGCTAATTGAGTTTGCAACCAGTGTACCATGTGATCAGTTAGCATATCAACACATTCTGAATAGAGACAAAATATTTATTCTAAGCAGGTCAAATCTCCAGGTCAATAACGAACATTGTAGTCTCTGTCAAAACTGCACGACTGGCTGATCTGGGGTTACATTGGTCATAAACACAATATTAACTCTTTGCATGCTAGCGGTGAAAATAACATCCAACAACTTATGAGCATGTTTCTTATTTATGTCTATAAACATGTCTTGCAATTTTATTAGAATTGAGTCCAGTGGACTCAATTCTAATGACATTCCAAGACATATTCGTGATATTTATAGGGAGAAATGAAAGAAAATACAGTGCATTGTCGTCTGCTACTTTTGAACTATTTATAGCCCGCAAATTTCCCAGCTGCAAAGAGTTAATCCTTTTTTGTTGTTGTTGGTGCCTTGTTCAATCCTGTCTGTGTATGACAGATATGTCTGGGGATTTAAACGGTTTGCTCCAATCAATAAGTGTTTACACTCAATAAACTGTGAAGAACTCGGCACACTGTAAATCTGAAGAAACTGGTAATGTAAGATACAAGAAATAATTTGTCAGATCAGATATTTTCGACAAATTTATCATGTAGGCTATTTTTTCAGCAAATTTATAATTTATCAGATTAGCTATATTTTCAACAAATTTATAATTTATCGGATCGGCTATATTTTCAGCAAATTTATAATTTATCAGATCAGCTATATTTTCAACAAATTTATAATTTATCAGATCAGCTATATTTGCAACAAATTTATAATTTATCGGATCGGCTATATTTTCCAAAAATTTATGAGTTCAGCTATATTTTCAAAAAATTTATAAATTATTAGATCAGCTATATTTTCAACAAATTTATAAATAAGCAGATCAGCTATATTTTCAATATATTTATATATGGGAAGTGCTCTGGAAATATAATGACCTTGCAGTGTTGTCCTGAAGTCTCACATCCGAGTGGGCAATTTCAAATTTAGGCCCTTTCCCCAGTATCAGGCAACAAAAACATTATGTGCTTGTTCAAAGCATGACGGGTGTTTCACTGACTGAATGTCGAACTGTGCAGACCCTGATCAGACTGTGTGGCTGATCTGGCTATACACTGGTCCAAAACGCTATAGGCCCCATCTCACAGACACAAACTTGCAAGTAGTGTTATGTTAGCGTGAATAGAATGTCTGCCTGCGTTGAATCAATACGCTCCGCTTTATTTGCTAATGTGAGAGTACTTTACGTAACAGCCCGACGCATGGCCAGTGACGATGAAGTTAGATTGTGACTGACAATAGAATTAAATTCATTATAGATACAGGCAAGCCTGTCTTAACCCTTAGAATGCGGGAATGAAAAGTGTCGTCTGCTGTTGTTTCACATTTTATCTTTTATGTCAATAAAACATGGTTTGGCAGCATTTTAGAATGATTTCCCATGGAAATGATTCTAAAGAGCTGTCAAACCATGTTTGTGATTAGAAAAATGGAAAATAAATTAATTCAGCATTGTAAGGGTTAAAGAGACCACACAGGGGAGATGAATAAAGCATTGTCTCATAAAGGCATTGTATCTCAGCTGGTGTCTTTAAACCTGTCATCACCCCTAAGTCACTGGCATGGACTATTTCATGTTAAGGTTGAGACTGTTCAATTATGCAACAATAGTTGTCAGAAGACAGCGAAGCTCGCCTGTTGGCAGCCTACACTCAAACTTGGCACAGTTGCATAAAAAAACATAAATATTATATAACTTGACCCTGGGTTAAGGGGCGTGCGGTGGACCTTGACATTGGGGTCAGTGGTGCAAGGTGGGCCGTCGGTTTGCTATAGCATAATATAGCATATTAAGATGAATGCATGTATGCAATATCAATGCGTTCCCTGAAAACAGAAGTAAAAGAAAATTTAACCTAACGTTAAGTTTATATACAAACTAAGTTGGTGATTTTCTACAGCATGATAGCTATTCACATGAGGAATTCATGTATGAATGTGCTAAGTTTGTGACCTTGACCTTGTGTAAAAAGGTGGGGGGTGGGTCATGGAGTTGCTGTAGCACAATAGAGGATCATCAGATGAATGCATGTATGAAATATCAAAGCGTTCCCTGTAAAGAAACAGAAGTTACACAACATTTACCCCAACGTTAAGTTTATGAACATGCTAAGTTTGTGACCTTGACCTTGGGGTAAGGTTTGGGTGGTGGGTTGTGGATTTGCTACAGCATGATAGAGGGTCGTCTGAGGAATGCATGTATGAAATATCAAGGTGTTCCATGAAAGGAAACAGATGTTATAAGACATTTACCCCAACGTTAAGTTTATGAATGTGCTAAGTTTGTGACCTTGGGCTAAGGATTGGGTGGTTGGTCATGGATTTGTGACAGCTTGATAGAGGGTCATCTGAGGAATGCATGTATGAAATATCAAGGCGTTCCATGAAAGGAAACAGATGTTATAAGAAATTTACCCCAACGTTAAGTTTATGAATGTGCTAAGTTTGTGACCTTGACCTTGGGGTAAGGGTTGGGTGGTGGGTCATGGATTTGCTACAGCATGATAGAGGGTCATCTGAGGAATGCGTGTATGAAATAACAAGGTGTTCCATGAAAGGAAACAGAAGTTATAAGACATTTACCCCAACATTAAGTTTGTGGACGCCGACGACGCCGGGGGTATGCCATAAGCTCTTCTGCACTTCGTGCAGGCGAGCTAAAAAATTGTGCAGATCCTGATCAGACGTCACCGATCTCATCAGGATCTTAACAGTTTGCAAATGTTATGAAAGAGGTCTGTAGTGTTGAATGTTCAATACGTATATTATACCAACCAAATGCATCACTTAATTTGTTTTATCAAATTTCAATCAGCTATTACTCCCATACTGTCCGTAGCTAGCTACGGATGGTACGGGAGTAGATTGCAAGAGTTACCTTTGCAACTAGACAACCCCCCCCCACGTTCCCCAAATGCTGGATCCGCCCCTGCACAGCCACACATATTACATCCACTTGCAAAACAGTTCTAATTTCCCCTTGTATTGATCATTGTAACTTACAGCTGCGACAAACGTCAGGTTAGCTATAATTTGATTGATTGGCTGATTGTGTATGTCTGTTCAACAAAAAGGGCATTTATAGTTCACCCTACCTCTAAGCCAAAACAAGAGTGCTGCAAGTCACAAAATATGCCCGTCCAATATGGGCCAGACAGCGAAGATGCAAAAATGTAAAGCTGTCACCAAGACAAGAAACATTAATGTAAATTATAAATCTTTCGCCTTATTTCTTCCTCTTGTTGTGATAAACATGCATACTAATTTAGATAGAGATGTGTAAAGTAGATATATAGAATTGCATACCGAACTGTAGAAAAAAAGGTTAAGTTTATATTTTTGTCAAAAGAAAATAGAATTTTGGCATAGAAATACCAAGGCACACATCTTCAATATGTGTAGAAGATGTGTGTATAGTTTCAGATTGATTGACTGAAAGGTTTTAGAGGAGTAGTGTACACAAACTATGTACCTTATATAGCATTGCATACAAAAATGTAGAAAAAATGGCTAAGTTAAAAAGACGATATTTTTGTTTAAAAATATTTTTTCGGCATAAAAATACCAAGGTGCACATCTTCAATATGTGTAGAAGACGTGTGTAAAGTTTCAGATTGATTGACTGAAAGGTTTTAGAGGAGTAGTGTACATAAACTATGTACTCTATATAGAATTGTATATAAAAATGTAGAAAAATGCTTAAGTTAAAAAGGTGATATTTTTGTTAAAAACTATTTTTTACGGCATGAAAACACCAAAGTACACATCTTCAATATGTGTAGAAGATGTGTGTATAGTTTCAGATCGACTGACTGAAAGGTTTTAGAGGAGTAGAGTACACAAACTCTGCATTTTTGTCTGTCCGCCGCCCACCATGTGGTAAAACATAATACATGTATGTACTGTTTTTTTTTAACATAGTCGTATAAAAAACATTAACACAAATTTCAAAGTAATTTGACCATGAAGTTTAGCATGGGGGCCACATGGGTGGGCTATAGAATGAAACTAGGCTTACTGAACACCCCCGCATGGGACCAGGTGCCCCTAAATATGTAAATCTGTGGGCCTAACATATGAAAGGTAGTGGTTATAGAGTTGATTGTTATCAGATGTCACAATGTTAAAGGTACGTACATGCCCACTTAGTAGGCACAAACTGTTCTTTATATGATTTAAATAAGTGTATAATTGTGTCACTATTCCACCAGTTCTAAAACTTACGAGTGCCTGCTATACAGATATAATCATATAGTAATATTTATTTTACTGATTATAAGTGACGCGCGGTGGTATCAGGCTATTTTCATATGCAAATGAGGCAGGACATTTTTTAATTATTTATTCTAATTAAATGCGTCATCTGAAAAACTAATATTTACGACAGACTATAAGGTATGATCATTGCACATCGAAAAATAAATACAGAGAATAAATAGTAAATAAATAGTAATGTCCGTTAACATTTTAAGGAAACACGGTTATCGCCCCTGATATCAGTGTGGAAATTTTCCTGAAATAAAATGTATAATAGTGACAATCCATGGGTGGGGTAATGGTGAATGAATGTTTATTTGGCAGAAAATGTCTCAGATGATGTCTCTGATATAAAGAACATTTTGTGCCTACTGCGTGGGTATGTACCTTTAATATGTTGTTGTTTTTTTGTGGTTCATTGTGGAACGCACCAAGTATAGGACCTTGACCTTGGGATCAGCGGGTATTGTACGGTCATGGATTTGGCACATCACGATAGTAGACCCTTAGAGGAATGCATGTGTGAAAATACGGAAATTTTTCAATGAAGGAAATAAAAGTTAAGAATAACAGATTTCTCTGATGTTAAGTTTTGTGAAGAGACTACCGTAGGTATGACCTTGACCTTGGGATCAGCGGTGGTCGGACGGTCATGCATGGATTTGTGACAGCATGATAGTAGACCCTTAGAGGATTGCATGAATTAAATATTAAGAGTTTTCGATGAAGGAAATAGATGTTAATATCTCTGATGTTAAGTTTTGTTGAGATCGATCAGCATGGGTTGGGCGGTCATCGATTTATCACAGCATAAAAGTAGAGCCTTAGAGGAATGCATGCGTGAAATATTAAGAATATTTGATGAAGAAAATAGAAGTTATAACCAATTTCTCACATGTTAAGTTTTGCAAAGAGACTAATTATGTGACCTTGACCTTGGGCTCAGCGGGGGTTTGACGGTCGTGGATTTGTCACAGCATGATAAGAGATGCATTTTAAGGGACAATGATTCTGACCCAAAAGACATTACCATGGAGTACCTATGGCTACATTGCTGTGCATGCTTATAAATTTCATCAGGTAACTATCTATGCATTGACCGAATACGCATGGACTGAAAACAAATTGTTGTATCTTGCATTGACTAGCAGAGCTCCAGATAAGTTTTGTATATAAAGAGTATTATATCCCCAGATTTCAAATTCACTATACATATTGTACTTTTATAAATGCATTATTGATTTTCTTCCTTATTAAATAGGGAACAAATGATAAACAAAATAAAACACATTTAAAAATTCACTTCTTTGAGCTGCAAAAAAACAAACAGCTTTTGCAGCTCAGCTAAGTAATTTCAACTTTATAACAGTATTTTCACTACTCAATTTGACAATCAATGGGTATTTTCACATTTGTGTGAATATTTTGTACTCCAACTTTTGATAATAAAATTCTGCTAAAATAATTGTGTAAAATACGCCAATACACACCTTATCAGGAGCTCTGGACTAGATACAATTAAATATCCGGGTCACAACTACTTTGCGTGACATTCCAATGTCAAACGGCGTACCTCAACATGAAAGAATGATGTCAGTGTAAACAAGAGCTGTATGAGAACAGCATAGCTCGACTACGAGGGTTGTGTTCCATATACAAGCTTGACTAAAAACCTTAACCAATGGGGAAATAACTAAGTAATCCAAGGGTAAAAGTAGTTCAAGGTCAAATATAGGTTAGGGATTATTGATGTAGGAGATGAAGTTGTCCAAGTATGGTTGCTGTAGGCCCAGGAGTATTCCATATACAAGCTTGACTATATACCTTAAGCAAGTCTGAGTACAAACCTTAACCAAGGGGAATTAACTAAGTAATTCAAGGGAAAATGTAGGTCAAGGTCAAATATAGATCAGGGGTTATTGATGTACATCCCTATGAGAAAAGGTTGTCCAAGTATGGTGTCAGTATGCACAATAGTATTCCATCTACAAGCTTGACTAAAAACCTTAACCAAGGGGAATTCACTAAGTAATTCAAGGTTAAATGTAGGTCAAGGTCAAATATAGGTCAGGGGTTGTTGATGTACATCACTAGGAGATGAAGTTGTCCAAGTATGGTGGGTGTAGGGCCAGGAGTATTCCATATACAAGCTTGACTAAAAACCTTAACCAAGGCGTGACGATGACGCCGGTGTGACTACATAAGCTCTCACTATTCTTTGAATAGTCAAGCTAAAAATGCAATACAAACAAGTCCGCGTTTTTTTCAATGAAATTATATTTCCTCATTATGTAGCATATAAAATGTTGCCTGATAAATAAAATACCATATGCAAGTGTATTTTGGTATCAAATTTACCAGACTCGGCTCGGAAACGGCAGAAATTCCTCAACGAGCCTCGGAATTCCTACACATTTCCTAGCCTTGCCTGATAAACTTGATATCAAAAGACACTAGAGGTGTACCGCTTTGAGCTGGCGCGTTATTATTGTAAATATTATTGTAAACACGTGCTATTTTTAAATAGTTTACGTCATATGTTGTAGACATGGTATTTGTATACCAGCGCAAATGCAAAAACATTCGATATAATTGCTATTAATAGTAACCTTGTTTAGTGCTCTAGTGGGTAGATCTGCCGTTTGGTGATCGGACGGTCGTGAGTTCGAATCCTGCCAAAGGAATATATTTTTCTCTCGCTTTTACTATTTTGGCGCCAGAGGTAACGCACACATCCCGAAACAGTTGTGCATTTACTTTTACACAACATTATAAAACACTTCACTTTGAACCTTAATAATCATTGTGAAATGCATTCTGCACATTCGTGTGTTATTGTGAAAGTCCAGTTCGACTCAAATGCATATATGTTACGGAGAACACCATCATGACCATGTCGAAAATAAACCTCTCACTTCAGATAATAAACTAATAAATAAATAAACGTGGATCCATGTGGTTCATAATTACCATGTCAATTGTTGTTACATGTAATAAAGATTCATTAAAAAGAAAAAGAAAACATAAAAACAATATTTTAAAAAATATATATATATATATAACGGCCAAAGTGAGGATCGAACGCATGCAGTGCAAAATTAAAATCAAGTGCCACCGTTGGCCGCCAGTTTACCCACTGCTCCAGTATAAGAAACTGTTTTGTCAATCGCAATATATCGATCATGACTATAGCGACGCGCCATAATAAACAGGGAAATACCTACAGGAATTCCATGTTTGTTTATACACCAATGTTTATATAAACAAAGCATGTAAACAACGCCATGTCAGGCTGGTATACTTATAGTCTGGTTTTTTCTATGGAACTAGAAATGTGGCCTGTTGGCACACGAAGAAAATGAAGCACATTTCAAAACACAGAAGGCCAGAGAAGCGTGGATTTGTCACAGCATGAAAACAGACCATCAGAGCAATGGGTGTGTGCAATATCAAGCAGATCCATACAAGGAAAGCGACACCCGAGTTTCAAATGCACCAAGTACATGACCTTGACCCTGTGCTTAGCGGGGGCAGGACAATCGTGGATTTTTTCACAGGGCGGTAGAGGACCATTAGAGAATGTGTGTGTCAAATATCAACCAGGTCCGTACAAGGAAACAGAAATTATAAGACATTTACCCAAACATTAAGGTTTCAAATGCACTAAGTATGTGACCTTGACTCTGGGCTTAGCAGGGGCGGGACGGATTTGTCGAAGAGCAGATAGAGAACCATTAGAATGGAATGGTGCTTAATGGCCCACAGAAACAAGAGTACCATTCGGTGGCGGGCATAAAAAACAAAACAGAAACCAATGTGTAGCAAGTGAAGATTTTCGAAAACGACACCATCACCTACACACAGAAGCTCCTGCATTTCCTGACTTTCTATGAAGAGTTTGCACTCATTGCATACTCCAGGGCGGGAGATCCTGACATGTGGGAACCTAACAGGCACCTGTCTTTACAACAAAATTGTCAATTATCACCGTCATTTTATCAGTTATACTAGTATTGCTTACACGAAAGCGTCTACTTTCTAACTATATTAAAATTAAATGTACATAAAATTCACGTATAACGTGTAAGGGCAACTATCACCTTTTCTTCTGTCTGCAAAGACAAAATTTCCTTGTAGAATTGCTAATTAACTGATGGCAGCCATATTGATTATTTGGAATCACCTTGGTAATGACGTCACATGTGAGCCGCAGCTAAAATTTGTATAAATGAAATAGATGTATTTACAAAATAATTACCTGTATTTTATTTCATATTATTTTTTATTTTATTTCATATTCTTTTTATAGTGAATTATATTTTTATGCTATTAAATAAAGTAAAGTGGGTGTACATTAGCCTCGTTCTGAAGAATCTGCTAATTTTGCAAATGGCTGCCATCTTTGTATGATGATACACCTCCTCGTCACAAATTTATTGATTTTTGACTATTGTCAGTGATATCTATACAATTATCTGATATACAAGGTTTGTATGTTGCATTATATAGGCACACAATTCTACATATTTACCTTGCATTTACAACATAAGTGTAGAAGCAGTTTCGGCTAAAAACACGATTCAATGAATCATTCAATTTTACAAATTATTTCAACTTTCACACTGTGACTGTTCAAGAACACCGTTAGTTCCCGTGACAGCACCTTGTCACTGAAGATTAGAGTTTGTCAGTTTTGGCAATATATTAATTGATAGTATGGTGTTTGTGACAGGATCTAATGCATTGGAATCTGGGAATCGCAAATTATTTTAAAATTAGGGGAGACTGAAAATAGAATTTTGATTAAGCTAATAATAATAGTTCTCTCCCTTTAGGCTTTAATGAATATATTCAAATAACTCTTAAAAAGTTACATATAGTTTAGTAAATTTATTTACATGGTGAATTTACGTCATTTGCTCTGGGCTGTTAAATTATAATAAATATGCACTACGACGTTGCATGCAGCATGGTCATCGTTGGTAGCTACACATTTTCCGCTTTATAAGGCAACATATATCGCTACACCACGCTCAACGGTAAAAATTTGCATAAAAGCATTTACATTTCTCGCACTATTCACTAAAATATAGAGGGCGTTGACGTTCATACTTCGCTATATTTTTTATTGAGAGTGAATTCTACAATATGACATAAAAATATAATCATAAACTTACGTAATAAAATGTGTATTAGAAAAATTCTTAGGTCACTCCATGGATTAAGCCAGCCATTTGGGGAAGGAGCCCTTTTCAACCATTTTGGGAAAAGTCGCAGTAAATTGGGGATTTTCCAGCTAAATTTTTTGTGTTCAGCCATTTCATGTTAATGATAAACTGTCGAGTAGAATGCAATGTATTATTACATATATTTGTATTATATCTCATCAAAAGTGTATCTTATTACCATTCAATTGAACCGTCTCGATGAGACGGTTCAAATGAGTGGTAACAACATATAATATAATTGAGAAATGAAGCAAATAGAAAAGAAAATGTTGATAAATTTTGATTTTTGTCTGGCCCGCGAAAGCGGAAAGCGAGACATAGGTTTTGCTTTTCCGGCGGCGGCGTCCTCATTCAATGTTAAGTTTTCGTGTTACGGTCATTACTTCAACACCTTATCAGCTACAGTCATCAAACTTTATACATCCCTTTACTATAAGTAGATGAATATAGGACTATTAATATTTTTTTCTTGAGCCCCAGGGTCAAGGTCAAGGCGAGACATTTAATTCTGCGGAATTCTTGTCTTTTCAATTGGGAATTATTTCTGAGTTTGGGAAGGAAAAACCGCCCCTAGCATTGGGAAGGAGCCGAAATTCGGCCCCAGTGTGTATGGTAAATTAATCCCTGCACTCTCCAAGAAGTCGAAAGTAAAGAACGCCTCAAATGCACATTTGGAAAGATTACTCTGTCAAAACTCCTATGTAATTCAGTGTAATGAAATGTAATTAGAGTTATGTACTCAGAACTACATTGTTGGGTGATAGTCAAAACATACCCACTTTTTTTTTGTCAAAACGTACCCATCTCGAAGTCAAAACGTACCCATTGCGAGAAGTCAAAACGTACCCATGTGTTCAGTGAGTGTTGAATACATTTTCAACCAACTAAGAATTTAACTCCATTCCTTGAATGCTGTAGAAAATTAAGAAATGTTCAGGGGGCCGTTTCACAAAGCTTTGTACGACTAAAATGTTTGTAAGTGCAAATTTAGGATCGTCTGGAAATTTTTATTGATGGATTTACGTTTATTGAGCATAGGCTGCAAATATGCAATACATGTAAATCCAATAATTGTTTACAAGAAAACATTGACGATTGTTAATGTGAAATTTACAGACTATCATAATTTTCCTTAAATACAAACGTTTGAATCGTACAAAGTTTAGTGAAAAGCACCCCAGTTCCGTATTAGCTCAGAATGTTGGCAACTCTCGGGGGTCATTTACTGAAAAAGATTGATTTTTTTCCTTTCATCAACAATATCTACATTGGAAACAATTCTCGTGTGCTTTCAAAGCGTGTTTTCATCAACAAGTTAGAACAAACGAGAAAACAGTCGATGGCGCGCCATCGCTATATACCCACTTTTCCCAAATACTAAGTAAAAAAAGGGGGATAATCCATGACTGGCCATGGAATCAAAATTCACATTGTGTATCTACATGTACACACCATAATGAAGGCACACACCAAGTTTCAAGTCCCTAGCTATTACGGTTAAATAGTTTTACTTCTTACAAGGCAAAATTGGAAAATTATAAGTCGAAAAGTGGGAGATAATCCATGACCCGGGTGTAGAATCAAAATTCACTTTGCGCATCTACACACCTGTCACCATAAGGAAGGCACACACCAAATTTCAAGTCCCTACCTATTACGGTTAAAAAGTTTTACTTACTTTTAGTACTGTAATAAGAAATGTGACGGACAGACATTTCATGACGAGCCGGCTCATCTATATCTACACTGTTTGCAAACACTTCTAAAGAAATCTGTTCTTATTAGGTTTGAGGCGGCTTTCAGCTGCACCGAAAACCTATTGTTTTCGTTGGTTTTTTTTTTTTTGTTCAGTCTACAGCCCAAACCGCTGGTCGGATCGACTTCAAATTTTGCATACCGATTCGGATCAAATGTGAGTCGAGACTTAGAGATTTTCAGAAATCTCTTAATGCCACTTTCCACGAAACCGGAAGTGACGTCATACTTTCTATAACTTCCTTATTTTCCAACCGATTTCAAAAATTCTCGGCTATCTGGTCAAATAAGAGAGCTATAGGCATTTGAAGTTGAAAAATGTACATACTTTTCAACGATTTTGCCGAATTTCGGCTGATAACGGGTGGTCTTTACGAACGTTTTCCAATTTGTACAGTAATGTCAGCAACATAATTTCTTGCCAGTGTGATAGGGGAGTGTCAGGCGCATAAAAGATGATAATTTTCAGAGCTCTATCTTGACTACTTCCGGTTCTATTGGATGTCAAAGATGAACGTCTTTTTTTCAAGTTTTCAAAATAGAGCAAACGGATGTGACGTCAGCTTCGTTATTTATCAATAGATTTCAAAATTTCTTGCTGCGGTCGATGTTTCAGTCCTTTAGCTAAAACTTTCCCGCTTTGTGCCCGGCCTACATGTATGGTGAAAAACAAACGAAAACTTCACTGGCGGAATATTGCACATATTTAATTTCCGTTTTATTAGGTGTATTTACAAATGGCGTAAACTGCAATTTAAGGGCGATAACTATCGAAAAATAATCATCCGCTGACTTCAAATTTTGCATGCCGATTCGGATCAAGTGTGAGCAGAGATTTTCAGATATCTTTTAATGCTACTTTCCACGAAAACGGAAGTGACGTCATACTTCCTATAACTTCCTTATTATCCAACCAATTTCAAGAATTCTTTTTGCATTGGAAAGCTGACAAAATTCTCTATCTTAGACTCGCTGACAGTTTTCGGCTATCTGCTCAAATAAAAGAGCTATATGCATTTGAAGTTGAAAAATGTACATACTTTTCAACGATTTTGCCGAATTTTGGCTGATAACGGGTGGTCTTTACAAACGTTTTCCAATTTGTACAGTACTGTTAGCAACATAATTTCTTGCCAGGGTGATAGGGGAGTGTCAGCCGCATGAAAGATGATAATTTTCAGAGCTATATCTTGACTACTTATGGCTCTATTCGATGTCAAAGATGAACGTATTTTTTCAAGTTTTCAAAATAGAGCAAACGAATGTGACGTCAGCTTCGTTATTTATCATTTGATTTCAATTGTTTTTGCTGTAGTCGATATTTCAGTCCTTTAGCTAAAACTTTGGCTGAGGATCGAACCCGGAATCCCTCGCTCCGAGTCCATCGCTCTACCTCTAAACTAACCGGCCCCACATCGGTGTGATGATGCGAACACAATAATGTTGGACTGTTCATTCTAAAACTTCAGAAATTCTTTTTGCAACCGATAGTTTACACCTTGGGCTAAAGCTTAGTTACACATGAAATCAATGTTTGAGGCTCAAACCGTTGATGCTGCTCTAGTTGTGTATGTTTCTATCGCGCGTCGTTTTCGCCTGACAGCTCTTGTTGCGTGTGTTCCAGGAGTGAGGATGCCGGCCGTGAAGGGAGATGGCATGCGGGGACTGGCCGTCTTCATCTCCGACATCCGCAACTGTAAGTCGCGGTTGTCACCGATAGATTAGTCACGGTTTACACCGATAGATTAGTCACTGTTTACACCGATATATTGGTCACGGTTTACACCAATCAATTAGTCACCATTTATACCGATAGATTAGTCACCATTTATACCGATAGATTAGTCATGGTTTACATTGATACATGTTGATTAGTCACTATTTACACTGATATATTAGTCACCATTTACACTGATAGATTTGTCACGGTTTACACCAATTGTCGTTGTTTACACGGAAAAATTATTCACGGTTTATACCGATAGTCACGGTTTACTTTAATATGTCATGGTTTACACTGATAGATTGTGGTTTACACTGATATATTAGTTGTGGTTTACACTGACATGTTATGGTTTACACCGATAAGTTGTGGAGTACACCAATAGATTAGTCGTGGTTTACACTGATATATCATGGTTTACACCGATAAGCTGTGGTGTACACCCATATATTAGTCATGGTTTACACTGATATGTCATGGTTTACACCGATAAGCTGTGGTGTACACCCATATATTAGTCATGGTTTACACTGATATGTCATGGTTTACACCGATAACTTGTGGTTTACCCAAATTTACACGATAGATATTAGTCGTGGTTTACACTGATATGTCATGGTTTACACCGATAAGTTGTGGTGTACACCGATAGATTAGTCGTGGTTAACACTGATACGTAAATCACGGTTTACACCGATACATACATCAAATCATTGTTTACTCTGATAAGATAAATTGCAGTTTACTTGGATAGAGATATAAGTCGAGATTTACACCGATATGTAAGTCTAATCTGCGAAGTGTTAATATCATGAACACAACTGTGGCAGTGACAGGAAACATGGAACTTATGGGTTTTGCTACCAGTGTACTGTATATCCAGATCAGCCTGTGCAACTGCATCAGGATCTTCACAGTTCGCCATTTCATGAGCGTGGTATTTGAGCAGGAGCTACACTGGTCACAGCCACAAGTATGAAATCCTCATGTGGACGAAACAATGGCAATTCATCCGTATCAGTGACATCTGTGACTGGAGACTGCCTTACAGCATTTGCTCCACTTTGGTTAAGGCACAGGCCAGTCGGCGCAGATTCACATTTGCACAATACAATCAGGGTTTGTACTGTTTGTCATTGAGTCTGGGGAAACATCAGTTTTGCTTCTAGCTAAAAATGTATTGAATCTCGGTGAATGGTCAGGGCTCCAGATACGGCACATATATTTGTATTGTACACATTAATATGCATTGATTTTCAAATTGAGGAGTAAACTGCTATGATAAAGTTGAAAATTCATTTATTCGAGCTGCAAAAAGCCAACACTTTGCTTTTCGCAACTCAAATAAGTGAATTTTCAACTGTCTTGGGTGTCTTCTTTCATGTGTTCCCTACATCTTGTAAAAACATGTGATACATGTACATTCAGTCATCCATATGTAAAATTAAAGAAAACTCAGTGGTTATAAATATTCTTTAGACAGAAAGCTTATCTGGAGCTCCGGGTCTCTACAGCAGCCCCTACAGCAGCCCCCTCTCTGTAACAACCGCAGATGGGGCATTTCATGTTCTACAAACACATTTCCTAGTTTCTGATAGTTTTCCGTGATCGTCGCGGATCTTTTTATTCATCGGAGGAAGTTTCAAGCTCGTCAGCTACAGTTTTTATGCCCCGGGTTTCGGTAGAACCGGGAGGAATGTAGTACTCGGTCTGGTTAAGTAGTTTGCTGGAGGAAAGTTAATGGTGTGTCATTGCAATATACCCAGGGGTGAAATGCACACCATAAGGAAGCCATATGCAATGTACATGTACCAAATATGAAGTATCCTGCTATTAAGGTTTAAAAGTTTTACTTCTTACAAGAAATATGACGCACAGGAAAATTGGTTGTTTGTGAAGTTGATATCAGAGCTCCAGATGCGTATTTTATGCACTCATTTTAGCAGAATACGTATTGATTATCAAAAGTGGGAGTACAAAATTCTCAGCAATGCGAAAATACACATTGATTTTCAAATTGAATAGTGGAAATACTGTAATAAAGTTGAAAATGTTCTTAGTATTAACCAATGATAATTTTATTTGGCGAAAGCCGGGCAGGCGGGCGGCGTCCAGTACCACCTAGGACCACCAAACTTTCACAGCTTCATAATCAAGGGGTGCCCACCACATATCACTATCCAACATGTTACCTTTTTTTTAACTTGGCCCATTTTTTCCGCGCAGTCGACTTAGCCATTTTCAATGTTAAGTTTTCGCGTTTACAATGTTAAGTTTTCGTGTTTAAGTCCATTTCTTTGGTACTGTACCACCTAGGACCACCAAACTTTCACAGCTTCATAACCAAGGGGTGCCTACCACATACAACTATCCAACATGTGACCATTTTTTTTACCTTCACCTATTATTTCTATGTATTTGACTTAGCCATTTTCAATGTTAACTTTTTAACGTACGTCTGGTTAAAGTGTTTTGGTTAAAAAAAAATTGTTATACTATATCTCTGCAACTGCTTCGCCCATTACCTTGAAACTTCACATGGGTGTTTATCATCATCCATATTTTCATTCTACCCCCCAACCGTGCAGCCCCTATGCCCAATGTCAAGGTCAAATTACTTTGAATTTTTTTGTTAAAGTTTTTTCATGTACTATATCTTTGCAGCTGCTTCACCCATTACCTTGATACTTCACATGGGTGTTTATCATCATTGTCAGCGCGATTGCGTCGGCATTTTGGCATAAGTCCGCCCGTACGTCCGTGTGTCTGGTTAAAGTTTTTTGGTTAAAGTTTTTCCATCTACTATATCTATTTTTTTAGTGTCCATGCCTCGCCCCAAGGTGCGACATGCAGGCCACGGCCATCTAGTCTACAAATAGTGGGTATAATTATGTTATCCAAATGTCTATGCTTGGAAAAAACCTGGCCTTTGTGGCTTTGCCTCATTTCTTGTTTTTAGCTCGACTATTCGAAGAATAAGTAGAGCTTATGTTGTCACCCCGGCGTCGGCGTCACCGTCACACCTTGGTTAAGGTTTTTAGTCAACCTTGTATATGGAATACTCCTGGCCCTACACCCACCATACTTGGACAACTTCATCTCCTAGGGATGTACATCAGTAACCCCTGATCTATATTTGACCTTGACCTACATTTCCTCTTGAATTACTTACTTAATTCTCTTTGGTTAAGGTTTTTAGTCAACCTTGTAGATGGAATACTCCTGGCCCTACATCAACCATACTTGGACAACTTACATCAACAACCCCTGACCTATATTTGACCTTGACCTACATTTAACCTTGAATTACCTAGTTAATTCCCCTTGGTTAAGGTTTTTAGTCAACCTTGGTTAAGGTTTTTAGTCAAGCTTGTACATGCAATACTATTGTGCATACAGACACCATACTTGGACAACCTTTTCTCATAGGGATGTACATCAATAACCCCTGATCTATATTTGACCTTGACCTACATTTCCTCTTCAATTACTTACTTAATTCTCCTTGGTTAAGGTTTTTATTCAAGCTTGTATATGGAATACTCCTGGCCCTACACCCACCATACTTGGACAACTTCATCTCCTAGGGATGTACATCAATAACCCTTGATCTATATTTGACCTTGACCTACATTTCCTCTTGAATTACTTAGTTAATTCTCTTTCGTTAAGGTTTTTAATCAAGCTTGTAGATGGAATACTCCTGGCCCTTCACCAACCATACTTGGACAACTTTATCTCCTAGTGATGTACATCAACAACCCCTGACCTATATTTGACTTTTACCTACATTTAACCTTGAATTACTTAGTTAATTCCCATTGGTTAAGGTTTTTAGTCAACCTTGGTTAAGGTTTTTAGTCAAGCTTTCTACATGGAATACTATTGTGCATACAGACACCATACTTGGACAACCTTTTCTCATAGTGATGTACATCAATAACCCCTGATCTATATTTGACCTTGACCTACATTTCCTCTTGAATTACTTAGTTAATTCCCCTTGGTTAAGGTTTTTAGCTCGACTATTCAAAGAATAAGTAGAGCTTATGTTGTCACCCCGGCGTCGGCGTCACCGTCACGCCTTGGTTAAGGTTTTTAGTCAACCTTGTATATGGAATACTACTGGCCCTATACCCACCATACTTGGACAACTTCATCTCCTAGTGATGTACATCAATAACCCCTGATCTATATTTGACCCTGACCTACATTTCCTCTTGAATTACTTAGTTAATTCCCCTTGGTTACGGTTTTTAGTCAACCTTGGTTAAGGTTTTTAGTCAAGCTTGTACATGGAATACTATTGTGCATACAGACACCATACTTGGACAACCTTTTCTCATAGGGATGTACATCAATAACCCCTGGTCTATATTTGACCTTGACCTACATTTCCTCTTCAATTACTTAGTTAATTCCCCTTGGTTAAGGTTTTTAGTCAAGCTTGTATATGGAATACTCCTGGCCCTACACCCACCATACTTAGACAACTTCATCTCTTAGGGATGTACATCAGTAACCCCTCAGGGCCTGATCTATATTTGACCTTGACCTACGTTTCCTCTTGAATTACTTAGTTAATTCTCTTTGGTTAAGGTTTTTAGTCAACCTTGTAGATGGAATACTCCTGGCCCTACACCAACCATACTTGGACAATGTTATCTCCTAGTGATGTACATCAACAACCCCTGACCTATATTTGACCTTGACCTACATTTAACCTTGAATTACCTAGTTAATTCCCATTGGTTAAGGTTTTTAGTCAACCTTGGTTAAGGTTTTTAGTCAAGCTTGTACATGCAATACTATTGTGCATACAGACACCATACTTGGACAACATTTTCTCATAGGGATGTACATCAATAACCCTTGATCTATATTTGACCTTGACCTACATTTCCTATTCAATTACTTAGTTAATTCTTCTTGGTTAAGGTTTTTAGTCAAGCTTGTATATGGAATACTCCTGGCCCTACACCCACCATACTTGGACAACTTCATCTCCTAGGGATGTACATCAATAACCCTTGATCTATATTTGACCTTGACCTACATTTAACCTTGACCTACATTTCCTCTTGAATTACTTAGTTAATTCTCTTTCGTTAAGGTTTTTAGTCAAGCTTGTAGATGGAATACTCCTGACCCTACACCAACCATACTTGGACAACTTTATCTCCTAGTGATGTACATCAACAACCCCTGACCTATATTTCACCTTGACCTACATTTAACCTTGAATTAATTAGTTAATCCCCCTTGGTTAAGGTTTTTAGTCAACCTTGGTTAAGATTTTTAGTCAAGCTTGTATATGGAATACTATTGTGCATACAGACACCATACTTGGATAACTTTTTCTCATAGGGATGTACATCAATAACCCCTGACCTATATTTTACCTTCACCTACATTTAACCTTGAATTACTTGGTTAATGTTTATAGTCAAGCTTGTATATGGAATACTCCTGGGCCTACATCAACCATACTTGGACAACTTCATCTCCTAGTGATGTACATCAATAATCCCTGACCTATAGTTGACATTGACCTACTTTTATCCTTGGATTACTTAGTTATTTCCCCTTGGTTAAGGTTTTTAGTCAAGCTTGTATATGGAATACTCCTGGGCCTACAGCAACCATACTTGGAAAACTTCATCTCCTAGTGATGTACATCAATAACCCCTGACCTATATCTGTCATTGATCTACATTTAACCTTGAATTACTTACTTAATTTCCCTTGGTTAAGTTTTTTAGTCAACCTTGGTTAAGGTTTTTATGCAGGCCGCAGCCACCTTGTTTGTCAAGCTATGTGTACATCGACAACCCTCGTAGTCGAGCTATGCTGTTCTCCTACATCTCTTGTTTATAAATTCACTTATTTGAGCTGCAAAAAGCAAACAGTGTTTGCAGCTCAAATAAGGGAATTTAAAAAAAAAAATTGTTATCATTGGTTCCTATTTAATAAGGAAGAACATCAATAATACATTTGTAAAAGTAAAGTACGCATTGAAATTTAAAATATGGGGGTATACTACTCTTTAGATACAAAGCTTATCTCATGCTCTGGATATACCATGCTGGATACTTGAATTACATGAACATGCAAACACGTTATCATTGTAATGCATCACGATTTCATCCTTGCCAGATTGATATCTGGTTAAACATTTGTAACATGAAAGTTTGTTTTCTGTCGGTTTAGTGTTGTGACCAGCGTAGGGATGGGCCATGGTCTAGGGTACATGTATATGGCATTGGACTTAAATATTGCAGGTTGTGAATTCAATCCTCACCTAGGCATGAAAGATACTAAGTTAGTATTTTCCACCCCACTGATCTGTCGGATGAGACTGTAAACTGTGGTTTCGTCTCTACATGTATATGACCATAGCTGTTGCTGAGACTTTAAACCCATTTACTTTCACTTTCGGTTTTGGCTCAGTGGTAGAATACAATACTTCAAGGTTGTGAGTTCGAAACCTACCCTAGGGCATGACAAATACTTTACATAGTATTTCAATCCCACTCATCTATCGGATGAGACGTTAACCCTTACTACGCTGAATTAAATGTTGTCGTCTGCTGGAAATGTTTTATTTTCAATATTTCTCGACAAAAACCTGGTTTTGACAGCACATGAGAATCGTCTCCAGCAGTGGAGACGATTCTCATGTGCTGTCAAAACCAGTTTTTTGTTAAGAATTAAAGCAAAATTGAAAAACAGCAGACGGCAATTTCCGTGAACAGCGTAGGAAGGGTTAAACTATGCTCCCATCCCTATATAACCTGAGCTGTAGCTGGGAGGTTAAACCCCTTCCATTTCATTTCTTCCACCGTGGGCATTTGTGTGCCGACATGCCACATTTTCTTGTCCTCAATGATTTTCATCTTGTTGGTGAAATGCAATATTTAATTTGCAAGATTCCGTAGATTCGTCTGCACTGGAGGCCGAATGTCGGAATCCAATATTGAGATCGCGCAGTTATGTCTACTAATTGCCAGTTCAGAGAAGAGAGCCCTAAGGTTCCCTCTATTTCATTGTGCATGAAAACGAAATGAAAAACTGTTAGTGTTGCCCATTTTCGTGTACGTTTTACAGATCAGTTTTGACGATGAAATATCTTTTTATAGCTGCGGCAGGCTGTTACATGTATACCGTATTCATTGTAATAAACGTCCTTGCGGCTATAAAATTTGTGGGGATCAAAACGTGGAAAATACCAGTGTAGGATCAAAATATGTTATTTTCACATACAAAAGTCATTTAAAACAAAGTTTTAAATGACTTTTGTATGTGAAAATAACATATTTAGAATGCAAATATGGGAGGGGTGGGCTATTATTAGAGAGAGGGCTACTGTTAAAATAAATACGATATTTAATAGGGGTTTCCCAAAGCAAATTGTGTCCGAATGTTTAGGGTTAATACGGTATTTTGATAAAATAGAGTTTCTAGAAATATATCCGAAATGACTACAGTATTGCGTATGGCATCATCGTCAGGCTATATAAATAGAGGATCTTACATGAGTGATGATTTAATATGATATTTATTAAACGAGCTTACTAATTTCATAAGAAACAAGGCTATGTCAAGTTTCTTATGAATTCAGTCAACGTGTCTAATAAATCTCAATATTAAATCAACACAAAATGTTAGATTATATTTATTGCATAATGGTCAGCACATCACAATCGGTTGAAGCTCTAATAATTCCAGCACAAAAATATTTACACAATTCCTTAAAATTTGATTGGCCCGTAGCAAGTCTCTGTCCAAAATTTATATCGCAGTAAACTCCCACGCCGAACTACTTTCCGTAACCGTGAGGCGCAGCTAAAATAATTCTTAAGAAAATGGAAAATAAACACATTTTCTTGATGAATTAATTTCAAATGCTGCAATTATAAGGAATGAATGGCCTTTTTGTGAAATTTATCGGGGATATAAACTTGGAAAAGTCGCGGGAATACTGGACGAGCCTTTCCGTTTTCTTAAGAATTATTTATACCCCCCCCCCCCCACCCCCCCCCCCCCCCCCCCTGGAGTCAGGTTGACCGTCCATGTGTCCGTCCGTCACTAAGCTTAACATGAAAGAAATATGTTATAACTTCTATTTCCTTCATCTAAAATGCTTAATAGTTCACAAACTTAGCACATTCATAAACTTAACTTTGTGGTAAATGTCTGATAACATCTGTTTCCTTTGATGGAGAACCTTGATATTTCATACATGCATTCCTCCGATGACCCTCTATCATGATATAGCAAATCCACAACCCACTACCCAACCCTTACCCCAAGGTCAAGGTCACAAACTTACCATGTTCATAAACTTTACGTTGGGGTAAATGTTGTGTACGGTAACTTCTGTTTCTTTCGCGGGGACGCTTTGATATTTTATACATGCATTCATCTGCTGATCCTCTATTGAACTACAACAAATCCATGACCCACCCCCCACCCCTTTCCCCAAGATCAACATCATAAACTTAACGTTGGAGTAAATGTCTTTTTATAACTTCTGTTTCTTTACAAGGAACGCCTTGATATTTCATACAAGCATTCATCTGATGATCCTCCATTGTGCTACAGCAAATTCATGATCCACCCCCCCCCCCCCCGCCCCTTTTCCCAAGGTCAAGGTCACAAACTTAGCACATTCATACATGCATTCCTCATGTGAATAGCTATCATGCTGTAGAAAATCACCAACTTAGTGTGTTCATAAACTTAACATGTTGGGTTAAATATTGTTTTACTTCTGTTTTCAGGGAAATCATTGATATTTCATACATGCATTTAGTGGGTGGCAGGTGGGAGAATGTGATGGGTAATTTAACGATCAGGGTTCATCCTTACCGGAATTCCGACTGGAGACCTGGTTTGGCCCTCATATACGTCTTTGGCATTTTGTATGAATCTGGTTATACCCCTTACAGTGTATGTGAGTATTATGATTATTCGTAATCCTAATTTAGGGGATTACTTTTAGGGGAACGCGCCAAGTGACTTTAGTGTGGTATGGACCTGGCACCAGGTCAGGTTATTCTAACCTCAGGGCTGAATATATTTTTTCTCGATGTAAATATTCCATTCTGATTTGGGGATTTTCCCCCCAATGCAGCAGGTTAAAACGGGATCGAACCCGTTTGTCCGGCCTTACATGACCGTAGCTGTTGATAGGCCGTCAAACACCAATAAACAAACAAACATACATGCATTCATCTTAATATGCTATATCACGTTATAGCAAATCCAAGACCCACCTTCCACCACTGACCTCAATGTCAAGGTCCACCGCACACCCCTTAACCCAAGGTCAAGTTGTATAATATTCATGTTTTTTATACAACTGTGCCAAGTTTGAGTGAAGGCTGCCAACAGGCGAGCTTCATTGTCTTCTGACAACTCTTGTTAATTATTTATACTAATTAACTGCGTCACCTGAACAAATAATATTTTCGACAGATTATAAAGTACGATCATTGCACATGAAAAAATAAATACAGAGAATAAATATTAATGTCCATTAACATTTTAAGGAATCACTCTTATCGTCCCTGATATCAGTATGGAAATTTATGTCTGATATAAAATGTATAGTAATGCCAATCAATGCATGAGGTAATGGTGAATGAGTGTTTATTTTACCAGAAAATGTCTCAGATGATGTCTGATATAAAGAACATTTTGTGCCTACTGAGTGGGCATGTACCTTTAATGGTAAGTTTGAGTGACGTACATTGTACATTATCCACTATATGAATCAGTGTACACATGAATTATTTTACAATTCTGGCAGAAACAGGAGATACGAACTCCCCACGGGATATAAATATTATAAAATACTGATTTTGGCCAAATTGCATTGATTGCCTGGTGCGTCTGTTAGATGATCAATACTGACAATATTCACTAGGCTAAATGTAGTACCGTTGTCCGACTAGGACAGTTGATGTAAAGCCATTCACCCCTAAGTAAATGGAATGGATTTTGATATGTTAATTTTGCAACCAATCCAGCCGTCACAAAATGTTTTTCAGACTGGTCCATTTATGAAAAGGGGTGTTTTTGTTGTCGAAAATATGAAAATCACGTGCAAGAAGTACAGATCCTGACAAGACGGCTCGTCACGAGCCGGCTCATCTGGATCTACACATTTTGCCAATGTCACTAACAAGCATGTAGTGTTGAAAAGGTTAAACAAGCATACTTCTCACCAATGCGGCCCTGGGTTCGATCCTCGGCCGGGGCATTATGTGAGATGTTATGGTGGTTGCCAGACCAGACAAGAGGGTTTTCTCCGGGTACTCCGGTTTCCTCCATGTGAAGGATCGCCCTTATGCCTCCATCAGTGCCAACGAAAGTATTTGTACATGTATAAGTGGTCTTGCGTTAAAGTTTTGGTCTCGCCCGCGAAAGCCGGAGTCGGCATCGACGGCGGCGTCATCATTCAATGTTAAGTTTTCGTGTTACGGTCATTACTTCAACACCTTGTCAGCTACAGTCATCAAACTTTATACATACCTTTACTATGATATGTAGATGAATATAGGACTATTCTCAGGGCCCCAGGGTCAAGGTCAAGGCCCCAGGGTCAAGGTCAAGTCGGTAAAAGGCGAGATATTTGATTCCGCGGAATTCTTGTTGTTTTTATGCCCCCGGTCTCGGTAGAGACGGAGGCATATAGTGTTCGGACTGTGTGTCCGTCCATCCGTGTGTCCGGCACATTAAGAAGTTTGCCAGAGTTTCGAAATTCTGTTAAAATTTATATATCCCTTGAAGGATTACTTAAATATTTCAACACAGTATACATGTGGACTTATGCCACACATCCATGCTGCCCTTAATATGACCTTGACAATGACAACTTTGAACTTTTTCCCACAAAAAGTTTGCCGGAGTTTCTTAATTATGTTAACTTTTATATCCCTTGAAGGATTACTTAAATATTTCAACACAGTATACCTGTGGACAGATTCCACACAACCATGCTGCCCTTAATATGACATTGACCTTTTGACCTTGACAACTTTGAACTTTTTCACACATTAATATGTTCGCCGGTGCTTCTCATTTCTGTCATAACTTCTATATCCCAGGTCCTGGACTATGGTGGATTAATTTAATATTTCAATACATCATACTTGTGGACAAATGCCACACATCCACACTTCATTTAATACGACCTTGACATTTTGACCTTCATAAATGCGCTTATCAATACTTATCAACTTTGCCAGTTTCTCCAATTTTCCACTGGCGGCATTCATGTGCCGATCTGTTCACTTGCTCTAGTTATACCTCCAGCATACAAAGTATGTCGAGTGTTATATTGTTTTCGTAATTCCGTCCGTCTGTCCGTCGTTTACAGTTTTTGGATATCCATTATCTCTGTAACTTCAAACATCATATACTTGCTTATCATCATCTATATTTTAAAATTCCATACCACAGCCATGCGGCCAAAGTAAAGGTATTTGTCCAAAGTAAAGGTAAAATAATTATCGTTAAAGTTTTTTAAATATTTGTGTTAATGTTTTATTTGTCGGTCCAGGCAACGGCCGGGGTATACGTGAGCCCTGCTCTCTTTCTGTAATCGTTGTAAAATAAATAAATTTGTAGTGCTCATATGTGTGATTTATAGTGGAACATCTCTAAACCGGACAACCTGCGGACCTCCCAGGGTGTCCGATTTAGAGAAATTCCACGAGATATATTGTGACAACACATTTGATCTGTCCAAGCCACTACCTCATTCCTAAAATGTCGAGAAACACTTCCTTTCTTCCCAAAATATCACATAGAATCTGTGTATTGATACATGTATAGGGTTCCCCCTCCAATTTGTTCCAGCTATTAAGCCTGTCTAGCAGTATATCTGGCCATATTTCGCTTGTTTCTGATTGTTATTGGAAAAACATTGTGCCGTGGACATCTAGCCAATCATTAGGATAGGAGATTTACTACATTATATGCTATCGTGGCTATTTGCCGTTTCACTCAGTAGTAGTTGCTATAATTTGATTTATTGGTGTTTAATGACCTATCAACAGCTATGGTCATTTAAGCCCAGGGGGGTGGGGGTGGGGGAATCACAAGGTCAGAGAGTAATATGTACATCTATTGTGACAGCGTAAATTAATGGTAGGGATTCCTCCTCAAATTGCGATTTGCCTGTAGCCTATTTCACCAACATTGCAAAGTATACTTTTCTAGCAAAGTATACTTTGAATGAAAAATCATTCATTTTTCCCGAAATGCATTTTTTCATATAGAACTAACGACTGCATATGTTTGATGATTAAAAGTATGCAGAATTATTATACTAAATTTATTACATTATCACAGCCATGGCTGTGATAATGTAATAAATTCAGTATAATAAAAAAGAATAAATTTATCCTAAAATTGAAAATTTCTCGCTCAAAGTATACTTTGTTGCAATGTTGATGAAATCTGCCACTGGTTTGGCCCTCGGGTACGTTTTTATCTTTGGCTCTTTTGTTACCTGGGAGTTGAATTGGGTTATTGCCCATTATAAAAGTAGTAAGATTATTACTGATCCTACTGCTTTTGGGAGGAGTCAGTGATTCTGGTGTGGCGAGGACCTGACATCAGATCAGGATTATTCTGATTTCAGGGCTGAATATTTAGTTTTTTATTGTAAATATTCAGTTCTGATTTTGGGATTTGTACAGGTAATATATGGGATTTAGTACTAAACCCATTGACCCGGCCTTAAATGACCATAGCTGCTGATAGGCCATTAAACCCCAACAAACAAACAAACATCGACAAAATGTATATTCAATATTCAGCCCTGAAATTAGAATAATCTGACCTGGTGCCAGGTCCATACCACACCAAAGTTACTTGGCCCCTGGTTGCTAAACTCAAAACTGAGTTAGTTGACTGAGTGAATGGTGCTTTAGTGCTTTAGATCCATTGTTCAACCTGGTTCTGAAGTGGAGTGGGCTCTAGAATGTACTCCCTTGTCGAATCGGCGATATTGATGTTGGGAATAAATCATACTTTCCACAATTCATGTTGGACATTGGACAAACAAAATTCAGAGGTCTTGAAGAATTTCAATATTATGTTAATTTTCGACAACATGTACGTTACGGAAAAGCCTGATTTTTTTTCATCAATATCTGCGAAACATTCCATGCGATTTTGAACATGAAGTTGAAAGATGACAAAATTTGTTGCTGTCAAAATTTTGTCGACTTTCAACTTCATTGACGGAAATATAGAAATTTGTGTAAATGTTTTTCATTAGATACCACACATGTTCTTACATGTAGGTACTGTACAAAATCACATGGCTTGTCTTGTATGACATTGCCGTTGAATGGAACAGAAAACCACATTCAGTCAATCAGTCGGTCAACCAAGCAAACTGTCCGTCCAAGCATGAGAAATGAGTACATGCACAGAAAGTTTGAATCAGCTCGCTACGATCACAGGTGGAAAACTCGGACCTGTGACAGCAAAAAAATTCCCATTAAAAAAAATTTCCATTACCCCACCCAGTTCTATGTTCTATGGGCATTTTTTGGTGTCACAGTTCCGAGTCTTCCACCTAAGACTACGACAAACTCAGAGTCATTATTCCATCTTCCATTTTTCTTTCATCTGAGACATTTAGACATTTCCAAAATTTGTTCAGCTAAGTAAAGTATGAAAAAATGGAAGAGGCCAAAGTTTCCCATAGAGGTTGCATGACGAGATGTATTGTTTATTGATCTAAGAATCATAAGAGAATTCGTTGGTCTGGCCTGTATCCTATTCACTAAGTCGTTTTTGTAGACAGGCTTCGTAATTGCTTTTGCATTTTGACATATTACTGGGTTACATATGAGACACACCATGTGATTTTGTACCTAAACGTAATTTCATTAAATACGTTTACAAAATTTACAATATTTTTCTAAAATAAAGTAAACGTATTTCATGAAATTACGAAGGTACAAAATCCCATGGTGTGTCTCATATGTATGTGGGCGGTGATTGAGAAATGGGGCTCAATGGATTTGTGAGCAGTGTAGCTCCTGATCAAATAGCACACCCGTGGAGTGTGGTAATGATCTATATTGCTTGTTACAATCATGACTGGTGTGTCATTGCTGGAATTGTAAAGAAAACTATATGTGTGTGTAACTGGAGACTTATGGCATGCGTGATTAATGTTGTTCCTGATCAAATATCACACTCCTGTAGCCAGATAACGATGTATATTGCTCATTAGAACCATGACTAGTGTGTCATTGATGGAATTGTGAACAGTGCAGATCCTGATCAGACTGCAGATGCACAGGCTGATCTGGATCTACACTGGTCACAGAATCCATAAGCTCTACTTCCCCAGTCACAAACACATCAACTTTGTGGACCACTTGCAGACAACGAAGACTTTAAGTTGTTGTATGCGACCAGCGTAGTCCCAGATTGGGATGCACATCTGCAAAGTTTGATCAGGGTCTACGCTGTTTGACATTCTGTCACCGAAGCATTTGTGGCATGGGTCCATTGCAGTACTGGTGCAGTCCTTGACGCATATGAACAGGTGCACTAAAACCACACTTGTAAAACAAATTTGTGGCAATTTCTCCAATCTGCCACCAGGGGCATTGAGTGCCGACAGGCGACATAACATTCTTGTTTCTGGTGCAGGTTGTCGTGTTCACGATTATCATGGATTTCTTGGCATTGTCAACCAATCAATCAATCAATCAATGAAACTATTGTTTTTCAGGTAAGAGTAAAGAAGCCGAGATCAAAAGAATAAACAAAGAACTTGCGAACATTCGATCAAAATTCAAAGGTGAGTAGTAGATGTTACATGTACATCAACATAGGGGTTGAAACCAACAAAACTTGCCACTTGCCATGCTTGTTATGAGCCAGCTCATCACGATCTACACTGTTTGGGTATACTTTTTCATTATTTACAAAATTTACTTAACCCATTTTCTTAAAAATGGACTACCGGTACATGTAATTCCACAGGGGTGAAATAATAATGTAAGGAAATAAGGATTTTAAGTTCCAGAGGCCAGTTTCTCTAAATTTCATACGACTAAAATGTTTGTAACTGCAAAATTAGGATAGTCTGTAAATTTCACATTAACAATGTTTTCTTGTAAACAATTATTGGATTTACATGTAATGAGCATAGGCTGCACTAGCAGCCTATGCTCAATAAATGTAAATCCATCAATTGAAATTTCCAGACGATCCTAATTTGGCACTTAAGAACATTTCAGTCGTACGCAGTTTAGTGAAACGGCCCCCTGATAACTGCAGAAAAATACTAATGTTTCAACATGGGAAGCACACTTTAGTTTAGCCATTTTCAAGATTTGGCATTTGGAACTGTTCCCACCCCTATTCCATTGCCTAATTTTCTATATCCATTGACTCTTACTACATGTATTTGTCGAACTTGATTGAAATATGAATGAATAATACTATGTATAGGAAAGTCATTTTTGAAAGCGATGTAAAGTTTTACAATTAAATATATATATGTGGATGTGACCTGCAAAATGGGGCTTATGTTTTATGCAACCAGTGTAGATCCAGATCAGCCTGTGCATCTGCACATTCTGATCAGGATCTGCACTGAACATCATTCCATCAATGAAACACCCGCCATGCTTCTAATAAGCATTACAGATCGTTATCCGGCTACAGGAGTGTGCTATTTGATCAGGAGCTACACTCCTGTAGCCCAATAACAATATATATATTGCTTATTTGAAGTATGACTAGTGTTTCGTTGATGGAATGGCGAACAGTGCAGATCCTGATCAGACTGTGCGGATGCACAGGCTGATCTGGATCTACACTGGTCACCAAGCCCATAAGCCCCCACAGTTTCATATGCTTGTTTATGTTGCCCAATCAGCGGGGGTCTACCTTTATGGGTGAAAGGGTAAGACACCAATTGGTCAATCAATTCCAGGTGACAAGACATTGGATGGATACCAGAAGAAGAAATATGTGTGTAAACTGTTGTTTATCTTCCTGCTTGGCCACGACATCGACTTCGGCCACATGGAGGCCGTTAATCTACTCAGTTCCAACAAATACACGGAGAAACAAATCGTAAGTCAGCCTACACAACTCCAACACATACACAAAGAAACAAATCGCAAGTCAACCTTCTCCGCTCCAACAAATTGTAAGTATCTACTCTGCTCCAACAAATACAGAGAGACAAATTGTAAGTGAACTGTCTGAGCTCCAACAAATACACGGAGAAACAAATCGTAAGTCAACTGTCTTAGCTCCTACAAATACATAGAGAAACAAATCGTAAGCGAATCTACTTCGCTCCAACAAATACACTGAGACGCAAATCGTAAGTCAGTCTACTCTGCCTCAACAAATCATAAGTCAACCTACTCATGCTCCAGCATAACACAGGGAAACAAATCGTAAGTCCACCTACTCACGCTCCAGCATAACACGGGGAAACAAATCATAAGTCAACCTACTCATGCTCCAGCATAACACAGGGAAACAAATCGTAAGTCAACCTACTCACGCTCCAGCATAACACAGGGAAACAAATCATAAGTCAACCTACTCACGCTCCAGCATATACACAGGGAAACAAATCATAATTCAACCTACTCACACTCCAGCATAACACAGGGAAACAAATCGTAAGTCAACCTACTCATGCTCTAGCATAACACAGGGAAACAAATCGTAAGTCAACCTACACGGGCTCCAGCATAACACAGGGAAACAAATCGTAAGTCAACCTACTCACGCTCTAGCATAACACAGGGAAACAAATCATAAGTCAACCTACTTGGGCTCCAGCATAACACAGGGAAACAAATCGTAAGTAAACCTACTCACTCAAGCATAACACAGGGAAATAAATCGTAAGTCAACCTACTCAAGCTCTAGCATAACACAGGGAAACGAATCATAAGTCAACCTACTCAGGCTCCAGCATATACACAGGGAAACAAATCATAATTCAACCTACTCGCGCTCTAGCATATACACAGGGAAACGGATTGTATTGAGAAAAATAGCTGTGACTGGAGAAATGGTGCATATGGGATTTGTGACCAGTGTAGCTCCTGATCAAATAGCACACTGCTGTAGCCCGATGCCAAGTGGATGCACAGGCTGATCTGGATCTACACTCGTTGCAAAACCCTCAAGCCCCATTTTCTCCAGTCACAGACAGAAATGTGTAGTCAATAGTTATGCTTCTTGGTATGTTCTTGCCAATAATTAATCTATATTTGTCAACTCTGGTGAGCCAGTCTGGTATTCTGGCACCAGATCATTAAATAGTGAGTCTGGTGCTGCAAAGATATTGCAATTTCTCTGATAAATTTGCGATGCTCCGTCATACAGGTTTATTTTCACCAATCATCTGTACAGTACAGTCGAACCTCTCTAAACCGGACACGAGAGAAATGTTAGTTCTGCTTAATTTTGTTTGGTTCATTGCCATTCATCTTCTATGATAATGTCTGTTTGTGATCACAAAGCACCTACGTGTGTCTTAAAATAAAAATAGTCATATGCCTGTTTTGCAGTGTAAACTCTCTAAACTGAACACCATGGGGACCTTCCCAGTGTGTCCAGTTTGGAGAGGGTTCACTGTATATGACCTTATTGTTGTTGTAGTTGTTATGTTGTTGAACATACTCACAGCACTATTGAAAGACAATACATTGCTTCCCATTATATTTAATTGTTAAATGATGGTTAGATATTTTCCCCAGGTGAATATTCTTTGTGTTGGGCTGAATTGTACGGAGCCCCGCAGGTGACGTAGAATTCTTTTTTATTAATTCGTTCCCACCAAATAACAATTTGTTCCCACCAAATAACAATTTGTTCCCACAAAATAACAATTTGTTCCCATGAATTAACAATTTGTGGGAACGAATTGTTAATTCGAGGGAACAAATTGTTATTTAGTGGGAACAAATTTTTAATTTGTGGGAACTAATTGTTAATTCGAGGGAACAAATTGTTAAATTGAGGAAACAAATTGTTATTTCGTGGGAACGAATTAATAAAAAAAAATCATGTCCTGCGGGGCTCCGGAGAATTGAACGTACACTGGGCACAAATGTCACATGGTTCATTCTGTCGGCTTGAGACAATTTGCTGCATTAGAGATTTTGTACTTCGCCATAATAATAAATCAGATACAGGAAATCAATTCTGTAGAATTTATGTAGTGAAGCAAGTTTTCATACGAGATAACCATGTGATTTTGTATGTTAAGAAGATGTGCGATATATCAAAACTTTATATTTTCCTTAATGGGCGACACAATTTAACAAAATATTAAGACCAAATGCAAATGCGGAATATTCCGCATTTGCGATGAAAATATTGTCGACTCGACGTCATTTACAGAAAATATCACAGTTTCTGTAAATATTTTTCATGAAAAATTGCACATCTTGGGTATAAAAATACACAGCTTGTCCCATTTATCAAAGTCTGGCATTGCGAAGTGTCAGACCATCCGCGTTGGATTCCCCTCATACCACTTTCATATTAGTCATGCCGTCGTAGATGAGGTCTTAACCCTGTCAAAACTACAGCCCTCTATAGCAATGCTTGCTGCCAGTGTACATGCAGATGAGCTGGCTCACCAGGATCTGCACTTTTGCAAGTAATTTTCATATTTTTTAGAGAGAAAACCGCGCACTTTTCATAAATGGTCTCGTCTGGAAATCATTTTGTGGCGATTGGATTGTGCGATTTTTCATGAAATATATTCAGTTGAAACTGATATTTCCGTAAATGACGTCGAAAGATGACAACATTTTCATAGCAAATTCAGAATAGAATTCCGCATTTGTTATGAAAATGTTTTCAACTTTCGACGTCATTTACAGAAAATACCTTAAGTTCTTAGGCACAAGATTACATGGCAAGTAATGTAATGCTCATAAACAGACATAAACGGAGAGTGACCTCCAGAAACGCCTAGAGTTTACCAATGGTTTCGGTAGCAGGTACATAAAACCCACCTGATAAATCAATCCAACATTGCAGGGCTACCTGTTCATCTCGGTGCTGGTTGGAATTATGTCTGTGATCAATCAATCAATCATACATTTGTAGCTGTGACTGGAGAAAAGGGGATTATGGGGTTTACGACCAGTGTAGATCCAGATCAGCCTGTGCATGCACACAGTCTGATCAGGATCTGCACTGTTCGCTATTCCATCAATTAAACACTTATCCTGTTTCTAACAAGCAATATAGATCGTTATCAAGCTACAGGAGTGTGCTATTTGATGAGCTGCACTGGTCACACATCCCATAAGCCCCATTTGTCTTGTCCCAGCCAGATGTAAATTGTGTATGTGATCATCAATCGATCCAATGTTTCAGGGATACCTGTTCATCTCGGTGCTGGTGGGAGCGACAAGCGACCTGATGAAGCTGGTGATCCAGGCGATACGGAACGACCTCGCGAGTCGCAACCCCGTACACATCACTCTAGCGCTGCAGTGCGTCGCCAACATTGGTAGTCGCGACATGGCCGAGGGTCTCAGTGTGGATATCCCGAAACTTCTCGTTTCTGGGTAAATATCTGACTTCTATCTCCCAGTGTGGATATCCCGAAACTGCTCTTTTCTGGGTAAATATTTGACTTCTATCTCCCAGTGTGGATATCCCGAAACTGCTCGTTTCTGGGTAAATATCTGACTTCTATATCCCAGTGTGGATATCCCGAAACTACTCATTTCTGGGTAAATATCTGACTTCTATCTCCCAGTGTGGATATCCCGAAACTTCTCGTTTCTGGGTAAATATCTGACTTCTATATCCCAGTGTGGATATCCCGAAACTTCTCGTTTCTGGGTAAATATCTGACTTCTATATCCCAGTGTGGATATCCCGAAACTGGTAGTTTCTGGGTAAACATCGGTTGCAGAAACGTAACACTTCACATACCGGTACTCTTGCTCCATCTGGGTAAATGTCGGTCCACGATCTGAAATTATAGTGTGGATACCACGGAACTACTACTGTGTAAATATTGGTTGCATAAACGTAACACTTCTCATACTCTTGCTCTGTCTGGGTAAATATTTGCCCATGATCTGAAAATACATTCGGTGTGGATATCCCGAAACTACAGGTTTGTGGGTAAACATTAGTTGTGGAACTGTAGCAGTTATTGCGCTATTCCTTTCTAGATTCATAGTGTCAAATATAAGGTTCAACTTCATAAATTGTTCTATTCATCACATTGTGCCTCGGCTGTTAAACCTGAGCCCGGTTGCTCAAAACCTCTGTTAGCTTAACAGACTGGGCCCAGTTGTTCAAAACACCAGTTTGCTTAACGGACTGTTAAATCCTTAACGGACTGTTAAATCCTTAACTGAATGGTTAAAATCTCTGTTAAAACAGAGATTTTAACCATTCAGTTAAGGATTTAACAGTCCATTTAGCTAACGGATGTTTTGAGCAACCGGGCCCTGTTAAATCCTTAACATTGTTAACCCTTAGTGTTGAATTAAAAATTTGTCGTCTGCTATTTATTTTTAGCTCACCTGAGCAAAGCTCATGTGAGCTATTGTTACCGCAATGTGTCCGTCGTCGTCGTCGTCGTCCGTCGTCGTCCGTGAACATTTTCAAACGTCTTCTCCTCGGTAACCATTTGGCCTATAGTCACCAAACTTCATGGTCATGGTCCTTAGGTAGGGGGATTACAAAATTGTTAAAATGACGTCATTACGTAATCCAAGATGGCCGCCATCTAAAAATAGCACAAATTCTTCAAAAATCTTCTTCTCAAGAACCGCCAACCGGATTTCGACAAAACTTGGTAGGAATAATCGATGTACAATGCTCTTTCAAAGTTGTTAAAATGGTGACCCCGGGGTCAAACATGGGCGTGGCCCGTTGGGTCAAATTGGGGTCAAATTTTATTTTTGACCGAATATGGTCATGTCTTATATCAAATTGAAGGTATCAATGAGGCGATCACTCTGGTGCATTTTTTGTCGAACTCGGATGGTTATGTCATCAAGATAGCCGCCGAAAGGTGAAAAGGTCGTTCTTTTATTAGAGATTTCAAAATTCTTCTTCACATGAACCGCTTGGCCCATGGTAGCCAAACTTAAAAGTTATGGTCCATGGGTGAAGCCTTTTCAGATTTGTTAAAATGGAGGTCATCGCTAATCCAAGATGGCCGTCGTCTAAAAATAGCATAAATTCTTAAAAAATCTTCTTCTCATGAACCGCTAGCCGGATTTCGACGAAACTTGGTAGGAATGATCGATGTGCACTGCTCTTTCAAAGTTGTTAAAATGGTGACCCCGGGGTCAAAAATGGGCGTGGCCCGTGGGGTCAAATTGGGGTCAAATTTTATTTTTGACCGAATATGGTCATGTTATATATCAAATCGAAGGTATCAATGAGGCGATCACTCTGGTTCATTTTTTGTCGAAATCGGATTTTTACGTCATCCAAGATGGCCGCCAAAATGTCAAAAGGTTCTTTTATTAAGAGATTTCAAAATTCTTCTTCACATGAACTGCTTGCTTGGCCCATGGTAGCCAAACTTAAAAGTTATGGTCCATGTGTGAAGCCTTTTCAGATTTGTTGAAATGGAGGTCATCGCTAATACAAGATGGCCGCCGTTTAAAAATAGCATAAATTCTTAAAAAATCTTCTCATGAACCGCTAGCCGGATTTTGACTAAACTTCGTAGGAATAATCGATTTTCAATGCTCTTTCAAAGTTGTGAAAATGGTGACCCCGGGGTCAAAAATGGGCGTGGCCCGTGGGGTCAAATTGGGATCAAATTTTATTTTTGACCGAATATGCTCATGTCATATATCAAATTGAAGGTATAGATGAGGCGATTGCTCTGGTGCAATATTTGTCGGAATCGGATGATTATGTCATCCATGATGGCCACCAAAAGGTCCATTTATTCGAGATTTTGAACGTCTTTTTCTCAGGAACCACATGGCCGATGCTGGCCAAATTTCATAGGAAGTTCAGATCCTTGGGTGAAGCATTTTAAGATTTGGTAAAATGAGAGTCCTCGCTTAATCCAAGATGACCACCATCTAAAAATAGCACAATTTTTTTAAAACATATGAACTCAATGTCACATTCTCGTCTGGTGTTCATGGAGTCAGGTGAGCGAATTAGGGCCATCATGGCCATCTTGTTTATTTTCCATTTTTCTTATCAAAAAGATGATTTGATAGCACTTTAGAATCATTTACATTGGAAATGATTCTAAAATGCTGCCAGACCATGTTTTTATTTAGAGAAAATACAAAATAAGAAACAACAGCAGACAACAATTTTCGGTTCCCGCCTTCTAAGGGTTAATGATTGAGAAACATTGCTAAGGATTTAAGTCTGCTAAGCTAACTGGTTCTTTTATGCTTAATCAAGCTTGTACTTGTGATCAGCGCCATCTGAATACATCATCAGCAACCTTTGTTATCTAAGAGACCAGGGAGCACAACAAGTATGGTTAATTTAACAATCCATTTACAAAAATAAAAATGCATTGAATTTGACAGAGAGTACAATGCTCTTTAGACACATTGACCCTAAATGGTACTTTATCAGGTAACCTATCAGGCATTGACCTGGTTACAACAAAGTGAAAACTGACGTTCCATTTGTCGGATGATGTCACGTGACGTTACCAAATGACGGCAATGTAATGATGCAACGTAAACAATTCTGTGTTCCGTCCATAGATAACGACGTCATCTGTGGTCATTTTCGAGCATAAAGCGCTACCTGATAAATAGAATACCAGGCTACTGTCTTTTGATGTCAAGTTTATCAGGCTCGGCTCGGAAACAGTAGGAATTCCTCGACAAGCCTCGGAATTCCTACACGTTTCCTAGCCTTGCCTGATAAACTTGATATGAAAAGACACTATCCTCGTATTCTCTGTCGTCTGTGTCGATGGTTCACGTGCAGAGCTGGCTGGTTGTGAGCATGTGATGAGTAATTGAATGATTGGGATTCATCCTTAACGGCCCTCATCTCTTCTCTTTGGTATTCTTGTAATTGAGAGTTGCAGCTTATATATACCCCTTATAAGAGTAATACGATTATTCATAATTCTATTACTTTTTGGGGAAGGGGCCAAGTGACTTTGGTGTCGTATGACCCTGGCACCAGGTCAGGTTATTCTAATTTCAGGGCTGAATATATCTTCTTTTTTTTTGTATTAAATATTCCTTTCTGATTTTGTGATTTCCCCCCTAATTCAGCAGGTCAAATGCGGATTGAATCCGTTGGCCCGGCAATAAATGACCTTAGCTGTTGATAGGTTGTTAAAATCAAATAAATCAAATCTTTGGACGCGATCGCCACTTTCGCAATTGCCGATAAAAATAAACAATTGCCGATAAAACTTTTTTTTGAAGTGGTGATTTTTTTATTTTCCCCAGCGGAATCCCTGACTGGCGTTATGTCGCATCAAAAATCAATACCATTCTCTCTGTAATTCTTGATTATTCTTGAATCGGTGAGTATGGAGCCCCGCAGGGGACACGGATATTTTTTTATTAATTCGTTCCCACGAAATAACAATTTGTTCCCTCGATATAACAATTTGTTCCCGTGAATTAACAATTTGTTCCCATGAATTAACAATTTGTTCCCTCGAAATGACAATTCGTTCCCACAATATAACAATTTGTTCCCGTGGGAACGAATTTTTAAATTGAGGGAACAAATAGTCAATTCGTGGGAACAAATTGTCAATTCGTGGGAACAAATTGTTAATTTGTGGGTACGAATTGTTATTTTGTGGGAACAAATTAATGGAAAAAAGTTTTCTACGTCCCATGCGGGGTTCCGTATGTGTGAGACCATTATCATGTTGACACCATTTTGTTGCAAGATATCCTGGACTATTTGTCGAAAGCAATCTCGTTCATGGCTCTCTGGGGAACGGACAACGAAAGGGAAATAAATTCTTCATCATCTTATTTGTGGCCGTGACTCGAGAAATGGGGCTTATGGGTATTTGTGACCAGTGTAGCTGCTTATCAATTAGCACTCTCATGTAGCCTGATAACGATCTGTAATTGCTTGCTAGAGGTATTACGGTTGTTTCATTGATGGAATGGCGATCAGTGCAGATCCTGATCAGACTGTGCGGATGCACAGGCTGATCTGGATCTACACTGGTCGCTAAGCTCATAAGCCCCATTTCTCCAGTCACAGTCGCAGTCGCAGTGAGGTTGTACACAACGCTGTAGGGAGTTTGTCGTTCTCATTGTGAATGAATACAATCTTGAATATAAAACTGTGTCAGATATTCTACATGCATGCAGGGCTTCATTTGCATTTTGTTTTCCTATATTATATCTGCGATGTTCTACCCATTCACCAGTCGACACTCACATACCATTAATATGGAATCAATTTCTGCTTCCCATAGACTTACATACAAACCATGAGTTTGGTTTCAATCCTATTATTGATGGGTTGTGGCCTAGGCGTTAGAACACCCGACTTCCAGTACGGAGCTTGTGGGTTCAAACCTCGCCTTTTGCATCAGAAATACTTTAATTGTTTGGTTGGGAGCATGCGAAGGGTAATTTAACATATAGTAACATATAGAATACGACCCCTTTAAACCAACCTAAAATTACCTTAGCTGTTGATAAGCACAATTAAATCAAAGAAATCGTCACCTTTGGTGAGAAAACTATGCGCATAGTATTTCCATCTCACTAGTTTATCCCACATTCACTTTTTATGCTCGCTGCGGTAAAACAGAGCGCTATGTCTTTTGGTATCAAGTAGTCAATTCTGATTTTGGGATCCCCCACCCCCCAAATCACAGCAGGTCAAATATGGTGATTCGACCCCGTTAACCCGGCTTAAAATTACCTTACATGTAGCTGTTGACAGACTGTTAGTTACATGCCCACTCAGTAGGCATAAAATGTTCTTTATATCAGAGACATCATCTGAGACATATCTCGCAAAATAAACATTCATTCACCATTACCCCATGTATTGATTGGCATTATTATACATTTTATATCAGACGTAACTTTCCACACTGATAACTTAATACTGTCAACCGTGTTTCCTTCAAATTCAAATGGACAATACTATATATTCTTTTGTATTTAACGCATTTGTGACGCATTTAATTAGTATAAATTAAATAATTAAAAAATATCATGCCTCATTTGTATATGAAAATAGCCTGATACCACCGCGAGCCACTATCAGTAATATATATGTTACTAAATGATTATATCTGTATAGCAGGCACTCTGGTGGAATAGTGACACAATTATACACTTATTTAATTCCTATAAAGAACATTTTGTGCCTACTGAGTGGGCATGCACCTTTAAATACCATTGAATAAATTCTCTTACCAGGGATACGATAGATGCAGTAAAACAGAGCGCGGCCTTGACCTTGCTCCGACTACTGAGGACGTCGCCTGACGTTATACCGATGGGAGAGTGGACGTCACGAATCATACACCTTCTCAATGACCAACACATGGTATGTCCATCTCACTGACCAACACATGGTACATTGTATGTCCATCTCAATGACCAACACATGGTTTGTCCATTTGACTGACCAACACTTGGTATGTCCATCTCACTGGCCAACACAGGTACTGTATTAACCCTAAATATTTGGACACACTTTGCTTTGGGAAACCCAAAACAAATTGTATCCAAATACATTGTTATTGTGATTGGACCACTACTGGCATCCTAATGATAATACTGGCAATCTCACTGTTGTGGTAAACCGTATATTTGTATAGGTTTCCCCAAATAAATGGTGTCCGAATAGTTAGCGTTATTACGGTATGTCCATCTCACTGACCAACACATGGTATGTCCATCTCACTGACCAACACATGGTATGTCCATCTCACTGACCAACACATGGTATGTCCATCTCACTGACCAACACATTGTATGTTCATCTCACTGACCAACACTTGGTATGTCCATCACTGACCAAACATGGATGTCCATCATCACTGACCAACACATGGTATATCCATCTCACTGACCAACACATTGTATATCCATATCACTGACCAACACATGGTATCTCCATGGTATCTCCATCTAAATGACCAACACATGGTATGTCCATCTCGCTGACCAAAACATGGTATGTCCATCTCACTGACCAACACAGGTATGTCCATCACACAATTTGTCCGTGTAAAACATATTCAGAAAGATAGGACAATTTAATGCTTAATATTCTCGTCTGTGCATGATGCATTCACCATCTGTAGGTGACATCAATCATAATCGTCTGAACCCCATTCAATAAATCAGTTTAATAATAACAAATTTGCACCTATCATTTCTTCTGTCCTGTCCATCACAGATTGCTTGTCCAGCGAACTATTCTACAGTTCGTCCAATTCACCTGCATATTCGGTATAGTCGACAACCAGTACAGCACTGTGCAATATAAATGAAGCTTTTGCATTCTATCTTTGATTCGAAGCTGCAATAAGGGGCATCAATCATAATTATCTAGTTACAAACATTAACTATATGATTACAAATACCATACAATAGTAGAAATAATATGCAACTCTGGCTACACCGATTAGAGCTCTATACTGTCTGTTTCACTAAACCTGCCCAAATTTTACGGCCGTATAAACAATGCAAAAACAGTAATTCTTTTTATAATATTAAATTTTATCAAAATTTAGCAATGAGCCTTCTTTTTATTTCGCAAAAGTTGGTCCAATATTGATTTTATCACGTAAAATTGATTTGTCTATTGGAATTTAACATGGGAGAAAAGGAGGTGTAGGAGCTTTGGGAGGAGTCCGAATAAAAATAAATGGAAACTGGCTTCGAAACCAGGCTAGATAGCTTGGAAATGATCTGACTTAAGAAAACAAAAGTTAAATTTTGAAAATCGGTCCAGTATTTCTGAAATTCTAAAAAAGATGTCTATGGGGATTTAACACAGGGAAATTGTTTTTTTGCAATAAAATCAATATTCGACCAAATTTCACAAAATAAAAAGAAGGCTCATTCTTAAATTTTGCTTTAATTTGATATTATCGAAAAAAAATATTGTTTTCGAATTATTTATATGTTCGTAAAATCTGGGCAGTTTTCGTGAACAGACAGTAGTTGTTGTAGCGTGTCACATGTTAATTCCCCTATTGCAGGGTGTGGTGACGGCGGCAGCCAGCCTGATAGAGTCACTGGTGAAGAAGAATCCCGAGGAATATAAAGGCTGTGTGTCACTGGCCGTGTCTCGGCTCAGTCGGGTAAGTAATAACCCTGACAACCCTAAATATTGACGCCTATAAATGCATAATTCAAGCGCCCATTTGATGTATTGAGTTTACATCTCAATACATTACGTTAGACCCATGTGACGTCGCGCGATGTTGCTGATTCTTCATGCGATGTCATTAATCTCGACGACATTGAACCATGTACATAATACATTTGGTCTGTTTAAAGTTTGCGAGGAGTTCTTCAGACTCCATGCACTTTAAACAGACCAAATGTATTGTGTACCACAGTAAACACAACAGCCCATGGTTTTATTGTCGCGCCTGCTTTAGCAGAGGCGCGACTATAGTCGGCGCTTTTTCCGTCGTCGTCCGCATAAGGCAAATATTATCGAAGTCTGGCAAGGGGTTAAAGAGATATTGTGAAAAAACAATAACTTTAACGCATTTCTGTTACAAAACTGGTGAACATTAAAAGTAAATAAATGACCTTGACCTTGAGAATTTGGATGTGGGGGTGTGTGTAATGAAGCATCATCCCTAGACAAACATTGATGTTCATATGTATCATGTGTATAAATATTTAAGCGATTGGCAAAAGTATTGAGAAGTTATTGTAGGATTGATCAGACAGACTATCAATCAGACAAGCCATTAGTTAATCAGTCAATCAATCAATACATTGGTCAGTCAGTCAACCAAGAAATCAAACAACAACTGTTCTTCCAGCAGTTGAAGGCTGGAATACCAAACCTCTCTCTCTTTTCTCTTTTCCACCTCTGACAGTTTAATCAGGTAATCAATCAATCAATTAATCAGCCAAGCTGTCTGTTTCCAGATTGTGACGTCGTCATACACAGATCTACAGGACTACACGTATTACTTTGTGCCGGCCCCCTGGTTGTCAGTGAAATTACTTAGGCTTCTACAAAATTATCCTCCTCCCGGTATGTATGTAGCTGTAATATACCGTATATATTATGTATGTATTTGGACACCATTTGTTTTGGGAAACCCCTTGAAAATCCAAAACAAATTGTATCCAAATACATTGATATTGTGTGAAACCTGTACAGCCATACGAACACTAAATATTCTACAAAATTATCCTGTGGGTGGAAGGTGGGTGCAAGCGATGGGTAATTTAACGATCGGGGTTCATCCTTACCGGAATTCCGACTGGAGACCTGGTTTGGCCCTCGCATACGTCTTTGGCATTTTGTATGTGACAGTTGAATCTGGTTATACCCCTTATGTGAGTATTACGATATTCGTAATCCTATTTTAGGGGAAGGGGTCAAATGACATTGGTGTGGTATGGACCTGCCACCAGGTCAGGTTATTCTAATTTCAGGGCTGAATATATTGTTTCTCGATGTAAATATTCAGTTCTGATTTTGGAAGTTTCCCCCCAATGCAGCAGGTTAAAATGGGATCGAACCCGTTTGCCCGGCCTTACATGACCTTAGCTGTTGATAGGCCGTTAAACACCAATAAACAAACAAACAATCTACAAAATTATCCTCCTCCAGGTATGTATGTAGCTATAATATACCGTATATATAATGTAAGTATTTGGACACCATTTGTTTTGGGAAACCCCTATAAAATAGGGGTTTCCCAAAACAAATTGTATCCAAATACATTGATATTGTGTGAAACCAGTACAGCGATACTAACACTAAATATCGTGGCTCTCTTTTGTTGTGGGCACCCATGAGTTTCTCTTCCAAAATATATTGTGTCTAAATAATTAGGGTTATTACGGTAATCTACATGTACATGTATAGCTGTGAATGGACAAATTATGGATTTTGTGAGCAGTGTAGCTCCAGATCAAATAGCACTCTCCTGTTGCCTGATAACGATGTTTATTATATACGTACTTTCGTTTCCCATTGAAACACTATGGAACGCAAGCCATCAATATTTTTCCATATTGACGTCTCGTGACTATATATTGGTCAGTGCCTGAACTACGTTTCACCTCGTAAAATAGTTCCTTCTAAATCAACACTAATTTGTTTATTTTAGTTACATTTTGTATATTTTTGAGGCGCATACACATTACAAGTGATTTACATAATTATATAATAAAAAGGTTATTTGATTTGTATGTGGATATATGCCAATTGTGCTCCTAAAGTCGCTCAATATCGCATGCTACAGAACTCGTGCATATAGCCACATACAAATCAAATAACCTCTAAATATTGCTTGTTAGAAGCATAACGGGTGGTGTTTCATTGATGGAATGGCGAACAGTGCAGATCCTGACCAGCCTCCATTTCTCCAGTCACAGCCACAAATATGCTTTATTTTTCAGAGGATCCGGCGGTGCGCACGAGACTAACAGAATGCCTGGAGACGATACTGAATAAAGCCCAGGAGCCGCCAAAATCCAAAAAGGTTCAGCACTCGAATGCAAAGAACGCCGTTCTGTTTGAAGCGATCAACCTCATTATACACATGGACAGCGATCCAAACCTTCTAGTCAGGGCGTGTAACCAACTCGGCCAGTTCTTACAGCACAGAGAAACCAATCTGAGGTAGGGCCAGATAAAAAGATTGCTAGCTAATGACAGTTTGTTGCGGCGTCAATTGCACATGCATGAAGTTAATTTTGGTATTCTGGGATGCTATTACTATGTACCCTAAAATTATTCAGGGTACAACAGGGATTCCGCTGGGGAAAATAAAAAAATCGCCACTTCAAAAAAAAGAAAACGATTGGCGATAAAAAATTACAATTTTCCAGAGAAAAAAAAAAGGAAAACAAAAATTAATTTTTTTGGGTTTTTTTGTTGTTTTTTTTCTCGAAAATTGTAATTTTTTATCGCCAATTGTTTATTTTTATCGCCAATTGCGAAAGTGGCGATCGCCAGCGGAATCCCTGGTACAAATAGATGCCATCCTGTTCAGCTATCCATCTGTCTGTCCAACAGTACCTACTATCTCTGTTTTTAGTAGGTTAACTAAGTTTTTGTGTTTTGATCCGTTTCATCATATCCCCGACAGCCACCATATTTCTACAACATGTTTGCCTTGTAATACTACATGCAAGCTGCTGTATATCAGCAACTTTCATGTGACCTTCATATGCCACACATTCTAGACCTGCACCGGCGTGCTTCATTGTCCTCTGACACCTCTTATCCCAGCTCTCCAGATAAGGAATTAGTAATTGAGTATTTTCACTCCATCATATCTGAAGGAATTGGTTATTTCAATATTTTAATTGGGTAAAATAAAATCACACTACTGTTTACACATCAACAGACAGCAATTATTTAATAGTTTGCTTCGAAATGAAAACATGTCTTGGCATTTCATTAGAATTGTCTCCTTGGAGACAAGGAGACAATTCTAATGAAATACCAAGATGTGTTTTCATGGAAAATAAGAAAACTATGCTATATTTGTGGTCTGTTCATTGTTTTCTGTAGCATGATAAAGGTACCACAAATTTGTTATTGCTTTTTGATACTCGCTACTTCTGATTTCAATTGGGTTTTTGGCAATTTTAATTGGGTATTTACGCAAATACGCAGCTTATCTGGAGCTCTGTCTTATCCCATTAATTATTTCCTCGCCGATAGGCAAGAGGGGATATAGCGGGTACATGCATGTACGTACGTACATACATTAACACCTTTCATTTTTATGAAGTGCATCATCGATTTTGTTAATATTTAGCCACAATGTGTGTCTTGTGATGCTTTCTTTTTTTGGCATATGACCCACGTCAAGGACGTGTGGTTGGGTTTGAATAAACAACATTTTTTTTTTGGAGAATTTATTTGGTATCATCTTTTAAAAAGTGAATAGTCCAACTACCGACCTTATATAGTATAGTTGGACTTTTAAAAGTTTATACCCCGATAAGATTTCCAAAACTACTGTTTATTCCTGGTATTTGTTTACAGATATCTTGCGTTAGAGAGTATGTGTTTACTTGCCACCTCCGAGTTCTCACACGAGGCTGTGAAAAAGCATCAGGAAACGGTGATAACAGCTCTCAAGGTAAATACAGAGATGGGTTGTGGCCTAGGGTTAGAACACCTGACTACCAATCCAGAGGTTGTGGGTTCAAATCTTCTTGCCTTGGGCATCAAAAATACTTTCATATTATTGCCATCCCACTGGTCTGTCGGATGAGACTTTAATCTGTGGTCCCGTCTCTATATGACCTTATCTGTTGCTGGGACGTTATACCCATTCACTTTCACTTTTCTCAAGGTGAACACACGAGGGGCCTTCAAAAAGTAGCCCTGACTGGAGTATAGAAGCCCTGACTGGAGAAATGGGGCTTGTGGGATTTGTGGGATTTGTGACCAGTGTAACTCCATATCAAATAGCACACTCCTGTCACCTGATAACGATCTATATTGCTTGTTAGATGTATGAAGGGTGTTTCATTGATGCAATGGCGCACAGTGCAGATGCTGATCAGACTGTGGATGCACAGACTTATCTAGATCTACACTGCAATACCCATAAGCCCCATTTTTCCAGTCACAGCCACATATATCTGAGACCAAGTATGTGCAAAAGCTTACCTGATAAATAGTATAACATACTGGTGCTTTTGATATCGGGTTAATCAGTCTCGGCTCTCAAATGGTTGGAATTCCGAGATAAGGTTCGGAATTCCAGCATGTTTCCTAGCCTTGCCTGATGAATTTGTATGATAACACACTTGTGATTTCAGACGGAGCGTGACGTAAGTGTACGACAGCGGGCGGTAGATCTACTATATGCAATGTGCGACCGAACCAATGCAGAAGAGATAGTGGGGGAGATGCTGGAGTATCTGGAGACCGCCGACTACTCGATACGAGAAGAAATGGTAAGTGCTGGCACAGCTCCAGATAAGTATTTGCATATGCACAGAAGTAAAAATGCAAAAACCAAATTACAGTGGGCAAAATACTAAAATGCAATTAAAATCTTGGGTACACAATGTCTCCTTAATAGTATTTTGCATACTTATGAAGCCTGTTTATAACAGAATATATGCACAAGTCATTAATTTCTGAATTATATTATGTGATTACTAAATTTACTAAATTTACAACAATAAGAAATTTTCAATTTAAGGATAAATTTATTAATTTTTATACGCCCGTTTGAACAAACGGGACTTATTATGTATTCATCTTGTACGGGCGGGCGGTCGGGCGGGCACATCTTGTCCACGCAATAACTAGAGTTCTACTTGACGGATGTTAACCAAATTCGGTATACATGTTTATCACGGCAAGATGAAGAAGCCTATTGATTTTGAAAAATTTCCGATGACTTTTCTCCCCTTGGCGGCCGTTATTATTTTTCGCACTCTGTATCCTTGTCCACGCAATAACTCAAGTTCTACTTTATCGCTCGTAGCCAAATTCGGTATACATGTTTTTCACGGCAAGACGAAGAAATCTATTGATTTTGAAAAATTTCTGATGACTTACCGTAGTTATCGACCCTTGGCAGCCATTTTTAGTTTTCGCACTCTGAATCCTTGTCCACGCAATAACTCAAGTTCTACTTCACCGGTCGTAAACAAATTCAAAGAAATGTTTATCACGGCAAGACGAAGAAGCCTATTTATTTTGACAGATCGTGACCAAATTCAATATACATGTTTATCACGACAAGAACCCTATTAATTGTCAGTGAGTTATCTCCCCTTGTTAACTGGCCTTGCCTCGACGGGCGTAAATGTGACCTTCGGCACTCTTGTTATTATACTGAATTTATTACATTATGTAAAAAATTCAGTATAATAATTCTGCATATTTTTAATATGCAGTGGTTAGTTCTATATGAAATAATGCATTTTGGTGAAAATAAATGATTACTCCCTCAAAGTATATTTTGCTAGATAAGTATACTTTGCAATTTTGATGAAATCGGCTACAGGTGCTGAAAGTGGCGATACTGGCAGAGAAGTATGCGGTAGACTATACGTGGTATGTGGACGTGATCCTCAACCTCATCAGGATAGCTGGCGACTACGTCAGCGAGGAGGTGAGTTGCGAATTACCTTGACCTTCAACCTTAATTATCCCCTCGCTGATAAGAAAGAGGGGATATAGTGTTTAATAGTCCATGTATGTACATTAGTAACACCTTTCATCTTTCAATAACTTATGAACCGCTTCACTGATTTTGATAATATTTGGCCACCATGTCTGTCCCGTGATGGTGCTTTGTTTTCCACACGACCCGCGTCCGACTGCCCAAGGTCAAGTTCACTGAGGACTTGTGTTCACCTTGTTTGTAAGGCAATGCATTAAAGTTTTTTTATTTATTCCATAACTTATGGACCGATTCACCGAATTTGATAATGTGTATCCATGGATGGTGCTTTGTTTTTCAGAGGACAGACAGCCCAAGGTCAAGGTCACTGAGGACTTGCACATGTTTCACCTTGTTTGTAAGGAAAATGTTTTAAAAATAATTTGTTTATTCAATAACTTGTTTTATTATCTAGGCTGCTAGCGAGGGGATTAGCTTAGTTGTTGTTAACTAAGCGTTGAGCTCAAGAAATTCATAATTAATATTGGGGTTTGTTGCCAGTGTTTCTCCTGATAAAATATCACACTCCTGTACTCCATGACGGCTGTGACTGGAGAAATGGGGCATATGGGTTTTGCATCCAGTGTAGATCCAGATCAGTCTGTGTATCCACACAGTCTGATCAGGATCTGCACCATTCGCCATTCCATCAATGAAACACCCATCATGCTTCTAACAAAGGAATATAGAGTGTGCTATTTGATCAGGAACTACAATTGTCACAAATGCTATACGCCTCATTTCTCCAATTACAGCCACATATGAGACGAGCCATATGACCTCTTGTACCATGAAAACTATTTATAAAAACTGTGATATTTTCTGTAAATGACGTCGAAAGTTTTCACATTACCCATTTGCTCTGAACATTCCGTCAATTTTTGATGTCATGTATGGAAAATATCGACACATATCCCATAAGCCCCATTTCTCCAGTCATGGCCATGTTTCCTCCACAGGTCTGGTACCGAGTTATACAGATTGTGATAAACCGGGACGATGTTCAAGGCTACGCTGCCAAGACCGTATTCGAGGCATTACAGGCTCCTGCGTGCCATGAAAATATGGTGAAAGTGGGCGGCTACATTCTAGGGGAGTTTGGAAATCTTATAGCCGGCGACCCACGGTCAAGGTAGGTTTTATCTAGCTTAAATAAGCTCAGCTATACAGATGTATTTTACTCTTTCATCGTCTTTTATATTTTCTGTATATGGGAATAAAAGGATAATCTAGGTCACAGTAGGTAGATTTACACGTTTATTATTGGTCTGTGCAAATTTTTAACAGAACTGCGAAGTATTAAACTGCTCACTCGTCACGCTGTCGCTTCTTATCGATGACCTTAGCTGTTGTAGGGATTGTAAACCTATTCACCCCCTAAGTAACTGAAATGGATTTTGATATGTTAATTTTGCAACCAATTCAACTGTCACAAAATGATTTTCAGACTAGTCCATTTATTAAAATGGTGTGTTTTTGTTCTCAAAAATATGAAAATTGCTTCCAAAAAGTGCAGATCCTGATGGGACGGCTCGTCACAAGACGTCTCAACTGTATCTACACTATTTGCCAATACCACTAATCAGTGCTGTAGTGTTAAAAGGGTTGAACACATTCGCTTTTATTATGCATGAAAAAATACTTTCATTGTATTTCCATCCCACCCGTCTTTCGAATGAGACTTGAAAATGAGGTTGTATCTCTATATCCCCGCCCTACAATGACCTTGGATGTTGACAGGCCGTTAAACACCATTAAATAAATATACATATCTCTATATGACTTGATGTTACAAGCATTGGAATTCCTACGCGTTTCCATCCCAACCAGAGACCTGGTTTGGCCCTCAGATACTTCTTTGGCATTCTTGTATGTGAGAGTTGAATTTGGTGATACCCCTTATATGAGTAATATGATTATTCGTAATCCTATTACTTTTAGGGGCAGGGGCCAAGTGCCTTTGGTGTGGTATGAACCTGGCACCAGGTCAGGTTATTCTGAATATGTATTTATTTTGATGTGAACATTCCGTTCTGATTTTGTGATTTCACCCCCCCCCCCCACCCCCCCCCCCCCCCCCCCCCCCATGCGGGATTGAACCCTTTGGCCCGGCCTTAAATTACCTTAGCTGTTGATAGGCCGTTAAACACCAATCAATCAATCAAATCCCTCCCACAATGCAACAGGTTGAATGCGGGAACAAACTTGTTGGCCTGGCTTTAAATGACCATAGCTGTTGATAGGCTGTTAAACACCATTAAACAAACAAACCTACATGTGTCCTAGCCTTGCCTGATAAACGTGATGTAAAACACCACTAGCCTGGCATTCTCGATATATTACAGCCCACTGGTCCAGTTCCAGCTGTTACACTCCAAGTTCCACCTGTGTGCCCCGTCGACACGCGGGCTGCTACTGTCCACGTACATCAAGTTTGTCAACTTGTTCCCCGAGATCAAACCAACCATTCAGGAGGTAAGTGTAAACGTAGTGTGTTGTCTGTACCCACATGTCATAAATATGGAATAAAGTTTCACATAGTACATGAAGTTTGTTATCTTGTTCCCCGAGATCAAACCAACCATTTGGGACGTAAGTGTATATGTAGTGTGTTGTCTGTACCCATGTGTCTTAAATATGGAATACAGTTTCACATAGTACATGAAGTTTGTCATATCTTGTTCCCCCGAGATCAAACCAACCTTTTGGGACGTAAATGTAGTGTGTTGTTTGTTATCCATGTGCCATAAATTTGGAATAGAGAAATGGGGGCTTAAATAGGGTTTTGCGACCACACTGTAGATCCGGAACAGCCTGTGCATCCGCACAGTCTGATCAGGATCTACAATGTTCGCCGTTCCATCAATGAAGCGCCCGTCATGGTTCTAACAAGCGTTCTCAAGCTATAGGAGTGTGCTATTTGATCAGGAGCTACACTGGTCACAAATCGCATAAGCCCAATTTCATTGACAAATAATCACGCACAAACATTGCCTACATTGACTGTACTGGAGTGTTCGTATAAACAACATTTATATGGTAATCTCTAATTATTATCATATTGTATTTGTATGTTTGTGTTGTTGAACGCACGTAAAACCCCAATCCATCATTTTATTTCATCATTCAACTTACCTTGCAACTCTCTCAGGATTCATGTTTGGCATACGTTTTATTCCGCTCAGTTCAACCCGAAGTAAGAAATTACCCGAGAACCGGGCTAACTCCCAGTAGCTACGTCAGTACTTCAATTTCCTTCCAGCGTAAAATCGCAATGTTAAGAAATCAAATTGACCAAATCCTGTTGCAGGTTTTGAAGAGCGACAATAACATGCGCAACTCTGACGTCGAGCTTCAACAAAGAAGTATCGAGTATCTACAACTTAGTTCCCTCGCCAGTGCCGACGTTCTGGTGAGTTGTGCGAATTTTAGTTGTTTGGCTAAATTTTGTATTTATTCGACAGCCCTATCCTATAAAACAAAATTGCCTCGCCCAGTTCAGTGCTGAAAGTTTTATTGTGTGCAAAGAAAAATGTTTTGTCGTACACATAGTCGCCACCATGTCCGCTGTCCGAAATTTGCGTTAAAATATTTGGCTACCTAGTATATCTGTTAGCGTCAATTGGATTGGCTTGAAACTTCATACCCAGATTGGCTTGAAACTTCATATCCAGATTGGCTTGAAACTTCATATCCATATTTGTCACCATCAATGTTTTCATTCTGTAGCTCTTATGTCCTTTAAGCAGCCTTTTAATCTGTTAATTCTGTTAATCAATCAATACCTGTAGCCGATTTCATCAAAATTGCAAAGTTTACTTATCTAGCAAAGTACACTTTGAGGGAGTAATCATTTATTTTTCCCAAAATGCATTATTTCATATAGAACTAACCACTGCATACATTTGAATATTAAAAGTATGCAGAATTATTATACTGAATTTATTACATTATCACAGCCAAAATGGCTGTGATAATGTAATACATTCAGTATAATAAAAATAAATAAATTTATTCTTCAATTGAAAATTTCTCCCTCAAAGTATACTTTGCAACATTGGTGAAATATGCTACTGCTTCAGGCAACAGTGCTAGATGAGAAGCCTCCATTGCCGGAGCGCGAGTCGTCTTTCAATCAATCATTCGTTCATTCAATCATTCCAATTTTCCGGGCGCCAGTTCTAGAGATGGAACCATTACCAATGCGAGACGAGCTTACAATGCCCACAGATCATAGATCAAACACGTACAAACACTGTAGATCCAGATGATCTCATTAAACGTACATGCCCACTCAGTAGGCACAAAATGTTCTTATATCAGATAGATCATCTGAGACATTTTCTGGCAAAATAAACATTCATTCACCATTACCCCATGTATTGATTGAAATTATTATCCATTTTATATCAGACGTAAATATCCACACTGATATCAGCGGTGATAACCGTGTTTTATTCTCTGTATTTATTTTTTGATGTGCAATGATCATACTTTATAATCTGTCGAAATGTGACGCATTTAATTAGTATAAATAATTAAAAATATATCATGCCTCATTTGTATATGAAAATAACCTGATACCAACGCGCGTCACTATCAGTAAAATACATATTACTAAATGATTATATCTGTATATCGGGCACATGTAATTTTTAGAACTTGTGGAATAGTGAAACAATTATACACTTGTTTGCTTCCTATAAAGAACATTCTGTGCCTACTGAGTGGCCATGTACCTTTAATGGAATAGTCCAAAAGTCTTCATCGATGATCCAATGTTGGATATTTAGGGGTGAAAGGGTTGTTGATCAATTTTTCCAGGCAACAGTGCTTGAAGAGATGCCCCCATTCCCGGAGCGGGAGTCGTCCATCTTGGCCAAGCTGAAGAAGAAGAAGCCGGCGAGTGTTCCAGAGACGGGCGACTCCAAGGATCCGGGTAAACTGCCCGCTCCACAGATGACCAACAACGTGGACGTCCACCCCCCACAGACCATCAGTCTGCCTGCCCAGGTAGGGGTCAATATCACGGCCCGATATGAATCTACTCTAGTTAACTCTAATATTACATGACCGATGTCCACCAAACTTCACATAATATGTATTCATATTGATCATGAGAAGACATCCATTGAAAGTGGGATTCACCCGCCCAAGTTCTAGGTCACCCATGGCTCTAACATCTGCACGGCAAATATGAATCCTTTCAACAACACATGCCTGTATAGTGAGTGGTATTGGCAAAACATGTAGATCCAGATGAGCCGGCTCGTTACGAGCCGTCTCATCAGGATCTGCACTTTTTGCAAGTAATTTTCATACTGTTAATAGCAAAAACACCCCCTTTTCATAAATGGACTAGTTTGAAAATCGTGTCAATTGGATTGCTTGCAAAATAAACATATCAAAATCCATTCCAGTTACTTAGGGGTGAAAGTGTTAACATAATGTTGTGTCACTGCAACAATAGCTGTCATTGGCATACAGTGTTTACCATGTCCTGTCTGTATGTCTGACCATTTTCATTTCTGTGTGATACTTCGACTACCATATGTCCGATATTTGCGTTACTTCACATCTACATTCATATCAACCATTGGAGGAACCGTATTGCATATGTGTTTTGTCTCGATTAGGTCGTGGGTGCTTAAATAGATTGTTAATGTTTATTGCACATTTCTTTTGTTTCCGTGCATTAACTGGACTAATGTCTATCCGATCTTCGCGATACTTCACGCGTACATTACGTAATAACAACCTTGCAAAGAGCCCTATTGAATGTGAGCTTAATTCCCTCAAGGTCAACTGTTCTAGATTGCTGTTTTGTTTTTAACCCTTAGTCCGCTACTCACAACAATTGTCGTCTGCTGTTTCTTTTATATCTTGCCTTATTTCTCAATAAAAACATGGTTTGACAGCACTTCAGAATCATTGTTGTAAATTATTCTAAAGTGCTGTTAAAGCATGTTTTTGATGATAAAAATGGAAAATAGTAAATAAACAGCAGACGACAAAAAAAATAAGATAGCGATCTAAGGGTGAATAGCTCACCAGCAGTGGCATTTTGTTTTACAAAGAATTTTATTTTTTCTCATGCATTTTTATTTTTTCACAGGCAAGAGGGGATATAGCGTTAGTCCACGTACGTACACACGTACATATGTACGTACGTTAGTAACATCTTTCATTTTTTAATAACTTGTGAATCGCTTCACCGATTTTGATAATAATTGGCCACAATGTGTGTCTAGGGATGGTACTTTGTTTTGCATATGACCTACGTCCGAGCACCAAGGTCAATGTGGACTTGTGTTCATCTTGTGTGTAAGGCAAATCCGTTAAAATGTATTGTCATGCCTGCCAGCGAGGGGATTAGCTTAGTGATAACGATGCCCTCGTTACACTTAACTTCTGTTACATATTATTATGGTATGAATATTAGGAAGCAACACTGATATCCACGGACGTAGCAACAGAAGCACTGACGCTCGAATCAGTCGAGCCGTTTTCTCTGTTCTCGTTGTCAACCCCTGCGGCACCTGTGGCTACCCCTGTGGCTCCCCTGGCCACTTCACAGGTCACACCTGACGCTATGCCGACTTCAATTATGCTAGAGGGATTTGACATCGTAAAAACATATTTATTACCGCCCATGGGTTATTCCTTGCACCCAATTGCTTGACCATAAATTATAAATGAGACACGGCCTGTGATTTTGTAATTACGAACATGGGCGATATCTACTGAAAAATATTACATCTTCCGTAAATGACGTCAAAAGTTAACGAAATTCACATAGCAAATGCGGAATTATATTCTGCATTTTCTCTGAAAATTGCTATGAACATTTTCTCAACTTTCGATGTCATTTACTGAAAATATATTTCTGTAAATATTTTTCATGAAAAATTGCACATTGGTAAAAAATCACATGGAGTGTCTCATATTTGTTTTATTCTAATTTCAGGGCTGAATTTATATCTTTTCTGTAAATATTCAGTTGTGAATTTGGGATTTCCCCTTCACCATCACAACATGTGAAATATGGGAACTGACCCTGTTAACCTTGCTAAAAATGACCTTAGATGTTGACAGGCCGTTAAACACCATTACATAAATGGTCGCAATTTGTAGCATTGTCCTTTTACCAGATGGGACAACCCCCCTCCCTCCCCCACCCCCAACCCATACATCCAGCTTCCCCTCCTTACAGACATTCAGAGGCACCCACCCCTTACACACCTGGGGGTCGTTTCACTAAACTTTGTACGACTAAAATGTTTGTAAGTGCAAAATTATGATAGTCTGTAAATTTCACACTAGCAACGTTTTCTTGTCAACAATTATTGGATTTACATTAAATGGAAATCCATCAATTGAAATTTCCAGACGATCCTAAATTTGCACTTACGAACATTTTAGTTGTACGAAGTTTAGCGAAACGGGCCCATGTAACATAGGGTTGGGTCATGTGGTTTCCAAACGGAGTGACGTCATATATGGCTGTGACTGAAGAAATGGGGCTTATGGGAGTTGTAACCAGTGTAACTTCCGATCAAATATCACGTTCCTGTAGCCTGATAATGATCTACATTGCTTGGTAGAAGCACGACAGATGTTTCTTTGATGGAATGGCGAACATTGCAGATCCTGATCAGGCTCATCTGGATCTACACTTGTTGCAAAACCCATAAGCCCCATTTCTCCAGTCACAGCCACATATTTTTAGATGTGTTTACAAACAAAGTGATGAATGTTTTTGATACATAGCGAGCAAATACGGAAAAGGTTGCCTTTTATTGCGCAGTTTGCTTTAACCCTTAGACCTCTATCTGATTGTTTATTTTCCATTTTCCATTTTTATCATCAAAAACATGCTTTGACAGCACTTTAGAATAAGTTACAACCAAACCATGTTTTTATTGAGAAATAAGGCAAGATATAAAAGCAAAAAACGGACGACAATTGTTGTGGTTAGCTGTCTAAGGGTTAATCTCATTTTTTAAGAATAATAGGTTACAGTCAGTGTAAATAAAAAATCTCAAGCACATGAATGTACGAAATAAATGGTACTTGAAAGTTAAGAATGGGATGTGGCTCTGTAGCCGATTTCATCAAAATTGCAAAGTATACTTGTCTAGCAAAGTATACTTTGAGGGAGTAATCATTTATTTTTCCCGAAATGCATTATTTCATATAGAACTACCGACTGCATTTATTTGATGATTAAATGAATTATTATACTGAATTTATTACATTATCACAGCCAAAATGGCTGTGATAATGTAATAAATTCAGTATAATAAAAGTTAATAAATTTATCCTTAAATTGATTTCTCCCTCAAAGTCTACTTTGCTAGATAAGTATAATTTGCAATGTTGGTGAAATAGGATACAGGTGTAGAATACAGGGACTTAAATACTGAAGGTTGTGAGTTCAAAACCTATCCTAGGGCATGAAAAATACTTTCATAGTATTTCCATCCCACTCGTCTGTCGGATGAGACTTTAAACATTAGCTGTTGCTGGGATGTTAAACCCCATTCATTTCATTTTTTTTTGTGAAAGTTACAAGTTATGATAAAGATCTTTTAAGAGTCGCAATATACATGTACATAAATCATCGTCTTTGATGCACAATATATCAACAAAATCTGTAAATATTTTAGGAAGATATTAAAGGAAATTACTGTAAAAGATGTCTCCGAATACATCACGTTGGAAATACCCGGAAACGACATGAACCCATCCATACCCTGCTTAAATTTATCATTGAGTTTGTAGTTCCATTCTTCATTACTAGAAATATTGTTAACCCTTTGGAGTCCGTGAATACAATATTTGTCATGTCCCCAGTCATGGTAGAGCCGTGAGGTATAACAGGGATTGCGCTGGAGAAAATAACAAAATCGCCACTTCAAAAAAAATAAACAATTGGGGATAAAAAATTACAATTATTAAAAAGATATTTTTTGATTTTTTTTTTAAAATTGTAATTTTTTATCGCCAATTGCGAAAGTGGCGATCGCCAGCGGAATCCTTGGTATAAAGTGTACTGTGTGTCTGCCTGCGGGTCTGGTTAATAAATTTACCAAATTTCTCCCATCTGCTGCTAGGGGGTATTTGTTTATTTCTCTATAAAAGTATACATTGTTACCAATCATATGAACCGTCTCATCGAGTTCGAGTTCATATGAGTGGTAACAACATATACTTTCGAATGCAAACAGAGAAAATAGTTGAGAAAAAAATCTACAAATTACACTCGTTACCTCAAACTCTCTTTAAAAGTAAAACTACTGATAAATCAAGTAAAACACTTGGTCCCAAGCACATGTTTTCATATATAGTAACTCTCATTTACTAAAATTCTCGTTAACTCAAAGTATTTTCCTCGGTACCCTGGATTTTGAGTAAATGAGTGTAGACTACTGTAATAGATAGTATCCAGTCTATACTTGGTTCAACGGAACGTAAAATACCACCAGTCCATTCCTGCAAACATTGCACAGAAGTGTATCCACTCGTTATCGGGGCCTGGTTGCTCAAAACCTCTGTTAGCTTAACAGACTGTTAAATCCTTAGCAATGCTAAGGATTTAACAGTCTGTTAAGCTAACAGAAGCTTTGAGCAACCGGGCCCTGATAACCATGTTTAAACAGAAAGAAACCCTATTTAATAACTCACACCCCTCTCCCTATTTAGTGTATTTCCCAAATTTTAAACTATATTTGTTGGTATTTCTTTGGTTGTTCATCACATCGCGTCACCAAATGCAATTGTAACCATTTGTAATTGTTTTAGTATTTCCTCCTAATATACTTACACATTTAAAAAAAATAAATTTGAATACTCATTTGTTACGAAAAATAGTAAAAATAGTAGTTTCAGTCATGTGTATTTAGATAAATAATTTTACATAAAATATCACAGTTTCTGTAAAATATTTTCATGAAAAATCACACGTTTTATTAGGTACATAATCACATGTCCTGTCTCATAATTATGGCTGTGACCGGAAAAATGGGGCTTATGGGTTTTGCAACCAGTGTAGATCCAGATCAGCCTGTGCATCCGCCATGCTTCTTACAAGCGATGTAGCTCGTTATCAGGCTACATGAGTGTTGCTATTCGATCTGCATCTGCATCTACACTGTTGCTGGGACGTTAAGCCCATTCACTTTCATTTCACTGGTCACAAATCCCATACGCCCCATTTCTCCAGCCACAGTCACGTATATATTTTATCTATTAAAACACGGTACATTGCTCATCTCGTATCACAATTATATGTTTTGTGCCTGTACATTGTATGCTCGTTTTATTCAGGGGGAGAGCAGTACAGATGATTTTGAAAAAGTATGACATTTGTTATCTCCCCTCCCCATTACCTCCCTTGCGCCATAGAAAATTCATTTGTAGATTCTTATCCATCTTTATGCCCTCTGTGCGATAGCAAGTGGGGCATATTGCATTGCTCTTGAGGTTCCGTCCGTCTGTGTACATTTGAAAAGTCGAAAAGTTTGTGAGTGTCTCCAACATGTAATATCTTCAATATTATGAAAAGGATTGCTTTGATACTTGGACACTTGAATCACCTGAACATTTGTCACACACTCGCGCCACCCTTCACACGACCTTGACCTTGGTCACTTTCGAAATGTTTGGAAACACTTAGCCATTTTGTTTCGGTGAAAGTTTGTAAGAGTTTCTCCAGTTACAGTCCGATATGCCACGGGGGCATATCCATGTGTTACAAACATAATATCTCGTTTGGAATAAATTGGGGCTTGTTTGAAGAATTTATTTTTATCGTTTGTTGACGTGGGTTTAAAATGAGCATAAAAAAAAATGTTATTGCATTAAATTGGTGCTCGCAGTCAGTGTATTAAGTTATTAACTCTTTGCATGCTGGGAAATTTTTGGGCTATAAATAGTTCAAAAATAGCAGACGACAATTCATGATATTTTCTTTTATTTTGCCATATAAATATGAATATGTCTTGGAATTTCATTAGAATTGAGTCCTCTGGACTCAATTCTAATGAAATTCCAAGACATATTTACAGAGAGAAATAAGAAACATACTCATAATTTGTTGGATGTTATTTTCACCACTAGCATGCAAAGAGTTAAAACATGTAATAAAAATCATATTACACAAGTGCAAATTAGCTTGTTACAGAAAACAGGTTTGTTGGCCAGCACAGCTTCAATGTATGATGATGTGTTTGCGCAATAAATAGAATCTAACATTTGTGTTGATTTAATATGATATTTATTTAACTTGTTGACTGATATCATAATAAACTCGGTATAGCCTCGTTTCTTATGAAATCAGTAAACTCATTTATTAAATATCATATTAAAAGATCTCTTATGTAAGACCCTCTATCTATTTTAGCTCACCTGAGGTAGGGATGAGAATCTGCAAACTGAATCTTCTTGGCCATTACCTATAACTGTGTGTGTGTGTGTGTGATGTAACCAGAGTTTCGCTGTTTTGTCGCAGTGTTCCTTTTTGTCTGTTTGTGTCTGGCATTAAGTTTCCAGAAAATTTGTTTTTCTCGTTCTGAAATAAAATAGTTTTGGCTCCTACACCACCGCCTGCACTAATCTTGCCAATATCTGTTGATTGTTATATTTCCAAATACTTGAATATTGTGCTTGAAAGGAAGCAGCTTGATTGGCTGAGCCTGAGCTGTGCTACAGCTCAGGCATAGCCAATCAAACTGCTTGATTGCGAGTTCATTTTGCCATTCGATGTTCAGAAATGTTGTTGGTGTGGTATGGACCGGGCAGGTCAGGTTATTCTAATTTCAGGGCTGAATATATATATTTTTCCGATATCAATGTTCCGTTCCGATTTTGGGATTTTTCCCCCAATACAGCAGGTTTAAATATGGGATCGAACCCGTTGGCCCGGCCTTAAATGACCGTAGCTGTTGATATGCTGTTAAACACCAATAAATCAAATCGGAAACATTGACATCTGGGTAAGATTAATGCAGGCGGTTGCGTACCCTTACAACATTGCAATAGGGTAAAAAACGTGTTACCATTTTTGTCCCGCCTGCTTTAGCAGAAGCGGGACATAGGCATAGCTTTTCCGTCGGCGGCGTCGTTGGCGGCGTCGGCGTCGGCGGCGGCGTTGTCGGCTGCGGCGGCGTCAACATTTCACGTTATGTTTTTGCGTTTAGGTCAGTTTCCAGAAAACTATAACACCTACGACCTCCATACTTGGTATACATCAACACTGTGGTGTAACCATCTCACACAGAGGGAGCCCATGTGACCTTGACCTAGTTTTCATGGTTGATTGACCTACTTTTCACATGCATTCAACATTAAGTTTTTGCGTTTAGCTCTGTTTCTAAAACTTAACGCTCCGGTTAATTCATTGTAACTTCTGTTTCCCTCAATGGAATGCTTTAATATTCCATACATGCATTTGTAACAACATCCCGCATCATTCTCCAGAAAGCCCATGGTGCCCGCTAACCCCAAAGGTCAAGGTCGCTGACTTACAAATTTCCGTGTTTGCAAAAGTTAATATTCAGTTTATGCTTTAATATTCCATACATACATTTGTAACAACATCCCACATCATTCTACAGAAAGCCCATGATGCCCGCTAACGTCAAAGGTCAAGGTCACTGACTTAGAAATTTCCGTGTTTTGAAAAGTTAACGCTCAGTTTATGCTTTGATATTCCATACATGCATTTGTAACAACATCCCGCATCATTCTACAGAAAGCCCATGTTGCCCGCTAACCCAAAAAGTCAAGGTCACTGACTTAGAAATTTCCGTGTTTGGAAAAGTTAACGCTCAGTTTATGCTTTAATATTCCATACATGCATTTGTAACAATATCCCGCATCATTTCACAGAAAGCCCATGGTGACCGCAAACAAAGGTCAAGGTCGCTTGACATTAGAAATTTCCGTGGTTAAAAGAAAACCCTTCGCTCAGTTATGCTTTGATATTCCATACATGCATTGTAACAACATCCCGCATCATTCACAGAAAGCCCATGATGCCCGCTAACAAACCAAAGGTCAAGGTCACTGACTTAGAACTTTCCGTGTTTGGAAAATTAAAGTGCTCAGTTTATGTTTCATGCATTTGATATTCCATACATGCATTTGTACAATCCATCCCGCTCATTCTACAGAAAGCCCATGCAGCCCGCTACGCCATGAAAGCCCCTAAGCAAGGTCAAGGTCATGACTTAGAACTTTCCGTGTTTGGAAAAGTTAATGCTCAGTTTATGCTTTATATTCCATACATGCATTTGTAACAACATCCCACATAATTCTACAGAAAGCCCATGGTGCCCACTAACCCCAAAGGTCAAGGTCACTGACTTAGAAATTTACGTGTTTGGAAAAGTCAATGCTCAGTTTATGCTTTGATATTCCATACATGCATTTGTAACAACATCCCGCATCATTCTATAGAAAGCCCATGGTGCCCGCAAACCGCAAAGGTCAAGGTCGCTGACTTAGAAATTTTCGTGTTTGGAAAAGTTAACGCTCAGTTTATGCATTAATATTCCAGACATGCATTTGTAACAACATCCCGCATCATTTTACAGAAAGCCCATGATGCCCTCTAACGCCAAAGGTCAAGGTCACTGACTTAGAGAAATGTTCGTGTTTGGAAAAGTTAACGCTCAGTTTATGCTTTAATATTCCATACATGCTTTTGTAACAACATCCCGCATCATTCTACAGAAATCCCATGGTGCCCGCTAACCCCAAAGGTCAAGGTCACTGAATTAGAAATTTGCGTGTTTGCAAAAGTTAACGCTCAGTTTATGCTTTAATATTCCATACATGCTTTTGTAACAACATCCCGCATCATTCTACAGAAAGCCCATGGTGCCCGCTAACCCCAAAGGTCAAGGTCACTGACTTACAAATTAACGCTCAGTTTATGCTTAAATATTCCATACATGCATTTGTAACAACATCCCGCATCATTCTACAGAAAGCCCATGTTGCTCACTAACCCCAAGGTTATTACAAGCTCTATATATACTATCAAACTGCGCCAGGCGGGACATTTTGCTCCGCGGAGCTCTTGTATTATTATAATGCATGATATTTTTTTCAAATTTAAAAAACACAGGTCCATTCCCTGTGTACAAAAATGAACACTGTTTACTGTTTTATATTCACCCACATATCAAAGGCTTTTATATCCACACATTTCGACGAAATGTGAGTACCGTGATAACCATAAATATTTGGACACAATGTGCTTTGGGATACCCCTATTAAATAGGGGTTTCCCAAAGCAAATTGTATCCAAATACATTGTTATTGCGATTAAACGAGTACGGCCATATTAACTATAAATATTGGCACGCTCACTGTTGTAGGAAAACCATACATATTTGTGGCTGGGACTGGAGAAATGGGGCTTATGGGTGTTGTGACCAGTGTAGATCCAGATCAGCCTGTGCATCCGCACAGTCTGATCAGGATCTGCACTATTCGCCATTCCATCAATGAAACACCCGTCATGCTTCTAACACGCAATATAGATCGTTATCAGACTACATGATTGTGCAATTAGATAGTAGCCTATTTCATCAACATTGCAAAGTATACTTTACTAGCAAAGTATACTTTGAGGGAGTAATCATTTATTTTTCCTGAAATGCATTATTTCATATAGAACTAACAAATGCATATATTTCATGATTAAAAGTATGCAGAATTATTATACTGAATTTATTACATTATCACAGCCAAATTGGCTGTGATAATGTAATAAATTCAGTATAATAAAAATTAGTAAATTTATCATAAAATTGAAAATTTCTCCATCAAAGTATACTTTGCTACTAAAGTATACTTTGCAATGTTGATGAAATCGGCTACAGGTGCTAGACAGGTCACAAATCCCATAAGCCCCATTTCTCCAGTCACAGCCACATTTATGTATTTCCCAAATGAATGGTGTCCGAATATGTAGGGTTATTGCGGTATTTTGCAATGTGTGGGATCACGTGAATAGAAATATGGCAGCAGTTTAAAAAGACTTTCCAAGACCTGCCCACAATACATGGTTAATCATTGTACTATGTACCTCGAACATGTTTTTGATGTACATATGGTGACCACCCTGTCTGTCTGTCCGTCCGTCCGTCTGTCCGATATTTGAGTTCAAGTTTTTGGTTACCTACTGTCTTTGTTACCGTAATTCGGATTGAAATCACTGCCATTGTTTGTCACATGACTCGCCATATTGATATTAGATGTCTCCAGCAATCCATCTGTCTAACTATCTATTCTCCGGCTTAGTAGCCCATCCATTATGCATTAACCCATTTCATGCTGAGAATACGCCATTTTGTGTGTGGAAAATCCTAAATGTTTTCTTTATATGTGCTCAGAAATATATGTTGTCACCTCCATTTGAACCGTCTCGTCGACATGGTTCAAATGAGTAGTTACAACATATACTTTCATTGAGAAATAACAAAAATAAAATATTTAAAAAAATGCATACCCGTAAACGTGTATTCCGCATGTAATGGGTTAAATTGGGATCAATTCCACTGAACTTTGTAAGACTTTTAGTATTTTCTCATTAAATTCCCCCCCCCCCCATCCATAATAGTAGATGTCCAATGGGTGGACTTATTTTCTGCAAACCGCCCAACTATCCCCACCACGTCCTGGCATGGGAGGGCAAAAATCACAACTTGGCGGCCATTTTTAATTTTCTGACTCCTTGTCCACGCAATAAGTTCTACTTGCCAGATCGTGACCAAATTCAATATACATGTTTATCACAGCAAGAACCCTATTAATTTTCAGTGAGTTATCTCCCCTTGTTAACTGGCCTTGCCTCGACGGGCGTATATTGTGACCTTCGTCACTCTTGTTTTCATTAAAAATATATATTTTTGTTATTTGTCACAAAATGTATGTTGTTACCACTGAGTTTCTAGCTTCGCCTGATGAATTTGATATCAAAAGACACAAGCCGGCCTTAAATGACCTAAGTTGTTGATAGGCCGTTAAACACCAACAAACAAACAAACAAACAAATCTATTTTTACAGTTACCAAGCGGTGTGACAGTGCAACCCATCTTCAACTGCCACACATAGGAACAATTTTCTACCTAACCCCGCACAAATAACCACTTTGAAACCGGTCACTGATTCATATGTGTGAAAATTTACCAACTGTTTATTCCCATTTTCTTTATTCGTGGATGAAAATATATTATGTTACCACACAGATGAACCGTCTCGTCGAGAGTGGTAACACCATGGACTTTTGGTTTGAAATAAGAAAGAACATATTTCACACAAAAATTTTACATCTTGAACATGGGTTGTTCCATCTATGATTGTAGTCACCAAGTGGGGGTGCATGTTTTATTCCCATTTTCTTTATTTCTCAAACGAAAATACGGTGAGAAATAAATAAAATTCACCAAAAAAATTGTGCATATTCAGCATGGGTCATCTATTATTGTAGTCACCAAGTGGGGGTGCAACGTCAGCCGACCTTCTAGGCCTCGGTACGCCCACCCAGCCCAACCCCCCGCCCGCGTACAGCGGTGGTGACGGGCTACTGGTGGATATGTTTGATACCCTGACAAGCGGCGCGCCCGCCCAGACCAACGGACTCGATGCCAGCGGGCTAACGGTCGGCGCCGAGGAGGCATTTAGAAAGTAAGATATTGTGTTATATACCCAAACTCACTAAAGAGAATCGGGTGTTTGTTGTCTCGGATATCCTAGGATGGCACTACTGGTAGCCGCACAAACCATATAGCGACTAAAATGACCATTTGGCTACTAATATTTCAGAAACAATTTCAGAAATTATTTGAAAAAGTACTATGTTTTACAAATACCCTGTAATTCGGGCAGAAGTAAGTTGTGCTGAATTTTGATATGCTTTGTTGCCATGTATCTCCTAGGGTACTGTCTGTTCATGATCGCAAAGCACCAACGTGTATCTTGAAGTAGACATATGCAAGTGTCACAGTGGAACCTCTCTAAACCGGACACCCTGGGGACCTCCCAGGGTGTCCGGTTTAGCGAGGTTCCACTGTAGTAAACAAAAATTCACACTTACAGTTCATTTTGGCTACGTATACTACATGTAATTTTAAAATTCTAGCGCCAATATGATATCAGATATTTCACACATCACCTGAGACTGATAATTCAATACGTTGTTTTTTGCTTATTGCAAATCAAATGACATCTAAATCAATTGCACAATTGTATTTGATCAAATTGCCAAAAAATATTATTATATTCAAGTAGACACTATAAACTTGGTCTCAGATATCCAATATGTGGGTTTTCACTTCTTGCGAAGCAAATGAGCTACATATATCAATCAATTGCACAATTTTATTTCATCAAATTCCCAAAATGTGTATTACATTCAAGTATGCACTAGGGATGGGTTGTGGCTTAGAGGTTAGAACACCTGACATGGTTGTGGGTTCAAACCTCACCTAGGGCATCAACAAATAATTTCATAGTATTTCCATCCCACTGGTCTGTCGGATGAGACTAAACTGTGGTCCCATCTCTATATGACCTTAGCTGTTGCTGGGACGTTCAACCCATAGTGATCACAATGACGTCCGTCCGTCCGTCCGTCCGTCCGTCCGTCCATCCGGACACACAAGAGGGCACTTGTTGGGTACAAAGGTACCCAACATATGCCCTCTCATGTGTTGGGCAAGCTTTTTAGGGGTCTTATTGGGTAGGGTTAGGGTTAGTGTTGGGTATTTTTATACAGTAAAAACCCAACAAGTATCCATCCATTCGTAGGTGCGTCCGTCCGGGCACACATTAGGGTACTTATGTGGCTAGCCCCACAGGGTTATGGACTTGGTAAAGGATAGGGTTGGTTACAATTAGCCACCTAAAAAATCGTTTTATGTGGCTAATAATTAACATGTGATAAGCCACATAAGTATAGTAATGTAAGAACGTACGTCCGTCTGTCCGTCCGAAATCTGCGTTAAAGTTTTTAAATACCTTATATCTCTGGAGTCCTAAGTAACATTGATTCGAAACTTCATATGCTTATTAGTCATCATCCATATATTCATTCTGTATCCCATTCCTGCGGCCCCTGTGCCCAAGGTCAAATTACTTAGAAGTTTGCGTTAATTTTTTGTCAAAATTTGCGTTAAAGTTTTCAGATACCTACTATCTCTGTAACTGTAAGTCAGATTTGCTTGAAACTTTGTATACTTATTGGTCATCATCCATATATTCATTCTGTGTCCCACTCATGCGGCTCCTGTGCCCGAATGTCAAGGTCAAATGACTTAGAAGTTTGTGATATTATAAAATCTGCGTTAAAGTTTTTACATACCTTATATCTCCACAATTGTTACTCCCAATTTACTTCCAACTTCCAATACTTCCTTTTCATCATGCATGGTCAAGGTCAGCTGACTTTGAAATTTGTGTTAAAGTTTTTACATACCTTATATCTCCACAACACTTACTCCAATTTACTTCAAACTTCAAATAATTCTTTATTATCATCCATATTTTCATTCTATAGCCCATCCATGCGGCCCACATGCCCAAGATCAAGGTCAAATGACTTTAAAATTTGCGTTAAAGCTTTTACATACCTTACCGTATATCTGCACAACCCTTAATTCAAAGTTCAAATAAATACACTCTTATACCATCAAATGCATCGGCGGGCTCGACATGCGGGCCGCAGCCATCTGGTGTTTTCAAGCATGTACTATCAGAAACTGTGATAAACAGGAGAGATACAATATTTACATATCCAGATTTGTATATAAAATGTGTGTGCTGTTTGAAAATGACTTACTGTAATAACCCTAAATATTCGGACAGTCATGTCGGAGCAAACAGTGTAGACCCTGATCAGACTGCTCCATTAGGAGCAGTCTGATCAGGGTCTGCATTGTTTGTTATTACTCCAGGCTGGTTTTGACACAATACTGGAAATTAAAATCCATTTGTTCAAATTTTAGGACAATGATAGAAACTGGTCAAGGTGTCCGAATATTTAGGGTTATTACGGTATTACAAATAAGTCTCGCTCAGTTATAATTTAAAACAATACCAAATTGCTTATTACATACATTTAATTGTACACTGGTACACCTTGTATATTTCCAGATTTGTGTGTAAAAATAATGGTGTGCTGTTTGAAAATGACTTATTACAAATCGGTGTCAAGTCGGAGTATCGACAGAACTTGGGCAGACTTGGCGTGTTTTACGGAAACAAGACAACATTCCAGTTCACGGCATTTTGTGTCGACATCAATCAACCAAACGATCTAGCCTCTCATATCCTTTCAAGTTGTACAAATTGTCTTCAGCCATTCGTGTCTGGCTGTGACTGGAGAAATTATGGTGTTATGGCATTTGTGTCGCGGCTCTAGCAAAGTATACTTTGAGTTAAAGCGTTTGAGGGAGTAATCATTTATTTTTCCTGAAGTGCATTATGTCATATTGAACTAACGACTGCATATATTTGATGATTAAAAGTATGCAGAATTATTATACTGAATTTATTACATTACTGAATTTATTACATTATCACAGCCAAAATGGCTGTGATAATGTAATAAATTCAGTATAATAAAAAATAATAAATTTATACTAAAATTGAAAATTTCTCCCTCAAAGTATACTTTGCTAGAAAAATATACTTTGCAATGTTGGTGAAATAGGCTACTGGTCTGCTAGCACACTCTAGCAGCCTGATAAATATCAAGTTTATCAGGCAAGGCTAGGAAACGCGTTTCCGAGCCGAACTTGATATCAAAAGACATTAGCATGGTATTATATTATCAGGTAATGAACGCGGACTTGTTTCTGTGATATCATTCCACTGGCGTCATTCGGTAACGTCATGTGACGTCATTCTACCAATGAAACGTCGGTTTTCAATTTGTTGCAAGCTGGATATTCGTATCAGGTCAATGGTTGATACAGAATATGTTACAGCGAATACGTATTCGGCCAATACAAAGCGCATTATCTGATACTGATGTTTATCAGGTAACAAGCTTTGTTTTGGCAGAATATATACTGATTCATAACATAATGTCGTATCGGCATTGATTTGATGTGAATATCCAGGTTACTATAGGAATGAATGGCCTTTTTGTGGAATTTATCGGGGTATAAACTTGGAAAAGTCGCGGGAATACTTCCGGCCTTCGTCCAGTATTCTCGCGACTTTTCCAAGTTTATATCCCCGATAAATTCCACAAAAATGCCATTCATTCCTTATAATTCCAGCATTTGAAATAAATTCATCAAGAAAATGTGTTCAATTTTCCGTTTTCTTAAGAATTATTTTAATTGCGCCTCACGGTTACGGAAAGTAGTTCGGCGTGGGAGTTGACTGGGATATAAATAAATTTTGGACAGAGACTTGCTACGAGCCAATCAAATGTTTGGGAATTGTGTAAATATTTTTGTGCTGGAATTATAACAAATTGAAAATTGATGTTTCATTGGTCGAACGACATCACATGACGTTTACGAAAGACATCAGTGTAATGACGCAACGTAAAAAAGTCCGCGTTCTTTTCAACGAAAACTATTCAATATTTGACCGTCGGCTAGCTAGCCTAAAATGTTACCTGATAAATAGAATACCAGCCTAGTGTCTGTTGATATCAAGTTTATCAGGTTCAGCTCAGAAACGGTAGGAATTCCTAGCCTTACCAGTAGCCTATTTCACCAACATTGCAAAGTATACTTTTCTAGCAAAGTATACTTTGAGGGAGTAATCATTTATTTTTTCCGGAAATGCATTATTTTATATAGAACTAACGACTGCATATATTTTATGATTAAAAGTATGCAGAATTATTATACTGAATGTATTACATTATCACAGCCAAATGGCTGTGATAATGTAATAAATTCAGTATAATAAAAATTAATAAATTCATCCTTAAAATTAAAATTTCTCGCTCAAAGTTTACTTTGCAAGATAAATATACTTTGCAATGTTGATGAAATCAGCTCCAGATGAATTTGATCTAAAAAAATCACAAGCCTGGTATTCTCTATATACTGCTTGTTAGAAGCATGACAGCGGTTACACTGACTGATTAACAAACATTACAGACTCTGATCAAACTGTGCAGATAGGGTAAGAAATTATTTGTCATTTTCCACTTGGATTTTTTTTCTCAAAGTTTACTTTGCTAGATAAATATACTTTGCAATGTTGATGAAATCAGCTCCAGATGAATTTGATCTAAAAAAATCACAAGCCTGGTATTCTCTACAGGGCTCGAATTTGGCACTCGCATACTCGCAAAATGCGAGTGCTTTCTGAAAAATGCTAGTTAAAATCAAAGCCGCTCGCAAAAAACTGCGAGTGCCAATTTCAAAAAGGAAATCAAAATCTTCAAAGTTCTGTCGCGATTATTTTGTTCTGAACAGCGATCTGGATCATGAAATGCTCTCGTCAAAGCGCCTCGATGATAGGAACATTGGAGGTCTTAAATCAGGACGTTGTTGCCCCGGCTATATATCAATTGCGACATCCCTCTAGTGCGACATTGAAATACTACGTCACAGGTCGTAAATGAGGACGTTTTTGCCTGGGTTATTTACCAATTGCGACATCCCTCTAGGCCACATTGAAATACTACGGTGCATTAATATTATTACAAAAATAAACATTTCCGGTTTCATTTTAACAAATACACATTATTTTACCAGCCATTGATAGAATGGAACTTCCCAGAAACCGAATTAGATAGATCGACAACCACGAACGGTAGTAGAATAGTTTAATTGTTGGCACTACTATTTTTCATAATGCGCACCTTAGTGATACTGGCGGATGACAGACGCTACAGTGTACAACAACAACAAAATCAAAATGTCAATAAATTCGTATTTTCTACAGCCTGCAGCCACAAAAAGCCAAATTAAATGACGATTCTCCACCAATGTATGTAATGTGAAGTCAGAACATTGGTTAAATTGTCTTGGTGTTCAACTATTTAAATGAGGATCAAATTAAATATATTTTTATGGAGAAATAAGAAAAAAAGATCTGCGAATTGCAATTTGTGAATCAGATAATTACAGCATTGTCATTTTGTATTGAGCCCAGATAGATGAATGATCAGAATATGACAGAAATATGTGGCTACCTGGTATTGTCATGATAATCATGTCATTAATAAATAATTGTTACAAGTTAATTTGTTCTACAATATATGTCTGAAGAAATCCAATGAAAAATCCAGCTAAAAAAACAAACGTTCCATAATACAAGAAATAATCAATATGCTTTTTCATTTTTGTTATATTATACTTTAGTGATTATTCTGCTAGCATGGAACTTGCTGTAGCTAGGAAATAATAAGCACATGCAGTTGTGGACACAATTTTTCCCACCACACACACGACGTGTAGACTAGGAATGTATATGTTTGATCATGTCTTTTCCAAACTGTGTCGATTATTCACAAATTACTAAAGCTGGCAGTATAATCACATCAAGAAACTGAACAAGTTGATATTGAATATTTGTGTAGGTAACTGTAGATTTTTGAGCTACGTTTTTCCATCGACTACATGAGTGCAACAAGCTTCATGTACTCTGAAACCATATACTAGGATACATGTACATGCTTATTGCATAATCCAACTAAACATAGAAATTGTTAGTGAAAATCCAGTTTTGCTAGTAGAAAAAAAATCCACTAGCAAAAAAATGCTAGTGTGTTAAAAAGTTAAATTCGACCCCTGAACTGAACAAGTTGATATTGAATATTTGTGTAGGTAACTGTAGATTTTTGAGCTACGTTTTTCCATCGACTACATGAGTGCAACAAGCTTCATGTACTCTGAAACCATATACTAGGATACATGTACATACTTATTGCATAATCCAACTAAACATAGAAATTGCTAGTGAAAATCCAGTTTTGCTAGTAGAAAAAAAATCCACTAGCAAAAAAATGCTAGTGTGTTAAAAAGTTAAATACGACCCCTGCTCTATATACTGCTTGTTAGAAGCATGACAGCGGTTACACTGACTGATTAACAAACATTACAGACTCTGATCAAACTGTGCAGATAGGGTAAGAAATTATTTGTCATTTTCCACTTGGATTTTTTTTTTTTTTTTTTTGAAAATTGAGGAAAAGCATACTAGTTCCCCATTAGTAACACAGCCAAATGTCACCTATGAAAAAGGCTGAAGAAAACAACCAGGCCCTGGTTGCTCAAAACCTCTGTTAGCTTAACAGACTGTTAAATCCTTAACACTGTTAAGGATTTAACAGTCTGCTAAGCTAACAGAGGTTTTGAGAAAATTGTTAAGTATCGAACAATTTGTTAAGCTAACATTGGTTTTCAGCAACGTGTTAAGGGTTTAACAGTCTGTTAAGGTAACAGAGGTTTTGAGCAAAGTGTTAAGGATGTAGCAGTCTGCTAAGCTAACTGTTTTTGAGCAACATTATTAAGGATCTAACAGTCTGCTAAGCTAACAGAGGTTTTGAGTAACACTGTTAAGGATTTAAGTCTTCCAAGCTAACTGAGGTTTTGAGCAATATTGTTAAAGATCTAACGGTGTGCTAAACTAACAGAGGTTTTGAGCAGCACTGTTAAGGATTTAAGTCTTTTAAACTAATATAGGGTTTGAGCAACATTGCTATATATCTAACAGTCTGCTAAGCTAACAGAGGTTCTGAGCAACTGGACCCTGAGTTAAGGAACTAACAGTCTGCTCAGCTAACAGAGGTTTTCAGCAACCTGCACACGATCAGTCACTGCATGACTCCTTAACTGTGGGTACAGCTCCAAATGCAGCCGAAGCCCGTGGGTAGTGTGGTGGAGAGCGGGGCTCAGGTCCAACAACAGTTCAACATGGAGTGCATCTCCGATTTCTCCGACTCCCCTATCCTCAGTATACAGTTCCTGTAAGTACATTTGAGGCATAAAATGGGCTGGCTTTCCCATTATAACACAATTCATCACATGAAAACCATTGTGCCTTGCTGTAACCCATTTCATAAACGTTATGGTGGACCGCATCATCATAATCTTATTATGCCATAACATTATTCCTAACAAATAAAATGGAAGACGTTCCTAATGGTGTGACAAAACAATGATATTTGGATGTTGATCATGTTTTAAACATCACTAGAAGCATCAGTGACTCAGTAAAAATGACTGTATTGTTAGAAGCTGGTCCCATTTTGTTAGAAAAAGTGTACAAACAACGGGAACAAATAATGTGGAATATTTATGATATTTTTCTTGCTAGTTTGACAACTATTTTTTCCCATGGAGCACTAAACTTGTTTGTTGAGGAAGAATTCAATCACTAACATACGATAATTAGCTCAGGTGCCTGATTCACTAAACATATGATACCATTGTTTGTACGAAGATTTCTATAAATTTACTTAATGTAGTTCACTAATGCTACCATTTCCACCTACACGTAAGGCTCATTATATCTGAAAGAATCCACCAAAGATGTCCCAGAATTGCTTCTAATGCCAACTTTCTGTCAATTCTTAGTCGTACGAAGTTTGGTGAAATGGCCTCCAGGTTCAATAAAATGGGTGGCTCAGGGGTAGAATACAGAAGGTTGTGAGCTCAAAACTTACCCTAGGGCATGAAAATAGTTTCATAGTATTTCCATCCCACTCGTCTGTCGGATGAGACTTTAAACTGTGGTTATGTCACCATATGACCTTAGCTGTTGCTTGGATATTAAACGCCATTTCATTTCACTAAAACAGTAATTGGTTATTTTGTGTGTACAGTGAAACCGCTCTAAACCAGACACCAAGAAAACACCTGTGATCTTATTTTTGATGTGTTTCTTGGTCATTTATCACGGGTGATAATGTCTGTTTGTGATCGCATATCACACAACTATGGCTCAGAATGATCAAATGTCTGATTTACAGTGAACGCTCTCTAAGCCGCACATCCTGAGAGGTCCGCAAAGTTAAAATACAGTGAAACCTCTCTATACCGGACACCCTGGGAGGTCCCCAGGGTGTCCGGCTTAGAGAGGTTTCACTGACTTTTAACTTTACACAGTATTTTCGTCCTTGCTTTTCAGATACAGCGGTGCTCAACAGAAAATCAGCCTGAAAGTGCCGATTGTCCTCAACAAATTTATAGAACCCGCCGATATGGACTCTTCGACATTCTTTTCCCGCTGGAAAGCTTTAAGCCAGTACGTATCCCATCATCTGTATTGAAACGTTGTTTTTGCATACTGTGCACCTTGACCCTTACAATGCTGAATTAATTTGTGTCGTCTGCTGAATATTTTCTTTTTTTTCTGATCAAAAACTTGGTTTGGCAGCACTTTAGAATCATTTCCAATGGAAATGATTCTAAAATGCTGCCAAACCATGTTTTTACTGAGAGAAAAGACAACATATGAATTATCAGCAGACGACTATTTTCGGTTCCCGCATTCTAAGGGTTAAAGGTGCATGCACACTCAGTAGGCACAAAATGTTCTTTATATCAGAGACATCATCGGAGACATTTTCTGGCAAAATAAACATTCATTGACCATTACCCCATGTATTGATTGGAATTATTATACATTTTATATCTGACGTAAATTTCCACACTGATATCAGGGGCGATAACCGTGTTTTCTTAATATTATCTGCATTTATATCTTGACGTGCAATGATCATACTTTATAATCTGTCGAACATATTACGTTTTCATGTGACGCATTTAATTAGTGTAAATACTATAAAATATATCATGCCTTATTTGCATATGAAAATAGCCTGATACCACTGCGAGTCACTATCAGTAAAACATGTACATGTATTACCAAATGATTATATCTGTATATTACATTTGCACTTGTAATGTTGAGAACTGGTTGTATAGTGACACAATTATACACTTATTTAATTCCTATAAAGAACATTTTTGTGCCTACTGAATGGGCATGTACCTTTAACCCATTTCAGCCTCCTAAGGATACGATAATTTTGTTGACACACCCACTTGCTGACAGCGCAGTATAGTCGGCACATTGGCGTACATATGTGCGTCCGGGTTAAAGTTTTGGTAGGTAAAGTTTTTATTTCGGTTAAAGTTTTTCGGTATACTATCAAAGCCTCGGCTGGCGCGAGATACAGGCCGCGGCCATCTTGTTGAAAAGATTCTCTTTATTTTGTTTATTTCTTATTTTACCAAGGAAAACCCACTGCTGGGCATGGTCGAACCTTATATAACCTGATATAATCAGTTAATTCTATGTTGTAGGGGGAGCCAGGAATGCCAGAAAATTTTCAAAGGATCGTCGCCTATGGACCTTGAACAATCGAAGACCAAGGTATGCTATCCGTGTCACTAAACTTTGTACGACTAAAATGTTTGTAAGTGCAACATTATGATAGTCTGTAAATTTCACATTGACAATGTTTTCTTGTAAACAATTATTGGATTTACATTTATTGAGCATAGGCTGCAGCCTATGCTCAATAAATGTAAATCTATCAATTCAAATTACAGACGATCCTAAATTTGCACTTGCGAACATTTTTGTCGCACTTGCGAACATTTTTGTCGTACAAAGTTTAGTGAAACGCCCCCCAGGTTACTGTCTGTTGATCAAGTTCATCAGGCAAGGCTATGAAACAAGTAGGAATTCCAGGCTCCCAAGGAATTCCTACCGTTTCCAAGCCGAGCCGGATAAACTTGATGTCAACAGACACTAGGCCGGTATTCTATTTATCAGGTAACAGTTTATGCTCGCCGTTGATCAAATATAAAATAGTTTTTGTTGAAAAGAACACAGACTTGTTTAAGTTGTGTCATTATACTGACTTCATTCGGTAACTTCATGTGACACCATGCGACCAATGAAAAGTCTGTTTTCAATTAGTTGTAACCCGGATATTCGTATCAGGTCAATGTTTGATACAGCGATATGTTATCAGTCGGTACGTATTTGGCCAATACAAAGTTCTTTACCTGATAAAATGTAATCTGATACACTGATAAAAATGAATGTACATGGCTGTACATTGACTCTAAATGCACAACGACTACTATAATAATGGGGATTTGTGACCAGTGTAGATCCAGATCAAATAACACTCCTTTAGCCTGATAACGACCTAGATTGTGTGCTGGAAGTATAACGGATGTTTCATTGACGGAATGGCTAACAGTGCAGATCCTGATCAGACTGTGCGGATGCACAGGCTGATCTGGATTTGAACTGGCCGCAGAACCCATAAGCCCCATTTCTGCTGTCACAGCCACATATGACTATTGACTGTTCCACGTTTTGCTTCCGACGAATGTTGGCAATTAAACACATTAAATCCAAAAAATATTTTAATTTAAGTACTTTTTCATCAATAATAAAAAGTGACCCTCTCCAAAAAAAAATTGTATTTGATGATATTCCGTCAAATATTGATTTTATTACGAAAAAATATTTTCCTATGGGAATTTAAGATGGGGGCTAAAACAGATTTTTTTAAATAATTGTGGAATTTGTGGACCAATTTCAATGTGATGGAATTTCATGAAACAAAACATTTTGGGGAGGGTGACTTACATTTAAATTTTTTTTTGTTCATTTAATGTGTTTAATAGCCAAATGTTTGTCGGCAGAAAAACCCTGAACAGACAGTAATCACATGTCTGTGTTCACTTGCAGTTGTTGGGATTCGGCGTGAGTGTTCTAGAAGGCATTGACCCTAACCCGGATAATTTTGTCTCGGCTGGGGTACTTCACACGCGGAACCAGCAGATCGGCATTCTAGTGAGGCTCGAACCTAACAAACAAGCAGAGGTAAGTTTGACCCGTTTCCCAATGCTAGTGGTGGAGTATTGGACTTCAGTAGCGGAGACCATGGCTTATGGCCTAGAGGACTTCAATACCCAACAAAGGTCATGGGTTCAATCCCCGCCTTAGGCGTGAAAAAAACTTTCATAGTACCATAAAGATTTTAATAGACGCCCGGGCGTCTAGTAGAATCACCACTGACTCTAAAGCCCTGTGTGGGCATTTAATAGAGGCAAGTGTTATTCAGCAAAGGGTAAATGATAAAAATATACAATTTTCTTACTATCTGAACAAAATAAAACCAAAACATAATTAAGGGACGTTACTCTCAAACGTCTGCTGGACTTGATTGTACTGTCTATCACAGTTTATGGACATTTCGGACCAAGACAATTCGACCCACTTTTGGTCTTTATGGTACAGTCGGCAAAAGTGTTAAAATACTGGTATATATCAAGACAGTATCAATTATTAATGGTGATCAGATTTATGCCTACGGGCTTTTCGGACTATCACTATTTCAGACCATGGACGTTTTGGTCCGTATCTGTGCTATTATTTTAGGCCCACGGCCACGTCCAGAACAAGCCATATTTATTTTTGCTCATCTCCTAGGGAATATCGGCCAACAATCCAACATGATGTCAATTTATCCCATATTATACGAGATGTGTTTGAGATGCTTTGAAAATGTCGTCTCCGTAACCGTGTAAATTCTGATGGCCCTGTGTCTATGTGTCTGTGCAAATAGCTACTGCTGATGAGAAATTTACTGTGTCACCTGAAACAGTCGAATTTTGCTTCCACGTTTGAAAGTAGAAATGTTGTTATTTTTTTCCCGATTTTCAAGGAATTTGCCTTCGAAATACTGGAAAGAAAAGAAATCTAGTTGGATAATTAGCTCCAATTGTTTGAAGTTAGCACTGGGTGTTTATTAGAGGCACTAATTTGAGGAAAATTAGCCAAACACTTGGTAATTTTCAACGTCAAAAATGTGGGTTGGCGTCTATTGGAGCATGATGGGCGTCTATTAGAATTTTTACAGTATTTCCATGTCACTAGTTTGTCTGATAGGATTTTTAGACCCCATTTTAAGTCACATGTCTATTTGGCCTTAGCTGTTGCTTGTGAACAGTATAGCCCCAGTATAGCACCTAAACTGCTCACTGTTAAGTTTAATACATTTCCATTCAGATGAAACTTTAAACAGAGGTCCCTTCTCTGTGTCAGCTTAGCTGTTGCTGGGATGTTACCGGTAACTCATTCACTTTCACTTTTTCTTCCAAAACATGGAAAAAATATCCATTGAATATACATTTTATTTTACACTCCCGTGCAGGATACTTTCATTCTAGCCTTGTCTTTTGGAGTCACGTTAAAGTGGCGGTTGACCCTTTCAACACCACAGACCTCTGTATAGTGGTATTGGCTAAAAGTGTAGATCCAGATGAGCCGGCTCGTGACGAGCCGTCTCATCAGGATCTGCACTTTTTGCAAGTGAATTTCATATTTTTTGAAAACACAAACACCCCCGTTTCATAAATGGACTAGTCTGAAAATCATTTTGTGACTGTTGGATTGGTTTCAAAATTAACAAAATCAAATTCTATCCCATTTACTTAGGGGTGAAGGGGTTAAAGGAGAATCTAAGTATGTTAAAGAACCAGAATTATTTGGTACTACAGAGGGCTGGTTCTCTGTGTATCTATTTCTTTTCCCCATGTTCTCAGTCCAAAGGTCGTGGGTTCACTGCCCCAGTGGCCAATTTCACCAAAATTGCTAAGCACACTTTGAGGGAGAAATATTGAATTTAAGGATAAATTTATTAATTTTTATTATACTGTCAGAATGTATTACATTATCACAGCCATTTTGGCTGTGATAATGTAATAAATTCAGTATAATAATTCTGCATACTTGTAATCATCAAATACAATGTATATGCAGTCGTTAGTTCTATATGAAATTAAGGAAAAATAAATGATTACTCCCTCAAAGTGTACTTTATAGCTAGATAAGTATGCTTAGCAATTTTGGTGAAATCGGCTACTGGTCTCAGTAGAGCCAGGAGATAAATAGTGTTTGGACTGTGTGTCCATGGTTAGCAAGTTTACCGGAGTTTCTCCAATCTTCCGTCGGGGAAATTTGTTTGCCGCATTTATTCTCGACCGGGGCAGTATGTAAGACATGGTGGTCACCAAATTGGACATGTGGGTTTCCTTTGGGTTCTCGAGTGCCTCCCAAATTAATGACCACTCTTACGCCAACAAAACCATTTGTACAAGTATAAGTGTCCTCATGCTTGTTTGTATATGTTGTAGAATACATGAACTTTCCATACAAATGACTTAAGATGTTGACAGGCTGTTAAAACAACAATCAGATCATATTTTGTTTCTGTGAACTTTCAGATGTACAGATTAACTGTCCGTGCGAGCAGAGACAAAGTGGCAAACATCCTGTGTGACACGCTGCAGAACCAGTTTTGATCGACCCTCACACGAGACAGTCCAGTAACTGTTTGATTGACCCTCATTCCTATGTACTGCATGTTGTGTATAAGGTTATAGGATACCTGGGGGCTGTTTCACTAAACTTCGTACAACTAAAATGTTCTTAAGTGAGATTTTAAGATAATCTGGAAATTTCAATTGATGGATTTACATTTATTGAACATTGGCTGCATATGCAGCCTATGTTCAATAAATGTAAATCCAATAATTGTTTACAAGAAAACAGTGTTAATGTGAAATTTACAGACCATCATAATTTTCACTTATGAACATTTTAGTTGTACGAAGTTTAGTGAAACGGCCCCCTGCATTGCATTCCGTCATTTTGTGGCCATGTGCGGCGCCAACTTGTGGATTGGAGGGGTATTGCAATATGTGATGAATAGGTGTATAATTATCCTGTCCATTCGGAACATGCTTTTAGATGTATGCAAATTTAGGAACTTTTTGTTTTTCTTATTTCTAAATGAAAGTAAATGTCACCACTCTTTGAGACGGTTCAAATGGTGGTCGGAACATATACGTCTGAACAGAAATAAAGAAATTTTATTAAAATTTCATCTGACAGCAAAAATGGTGTATTTTTGGTTCTATTTTCCTTATTTCTCAGAGAAGGTATATGTTGTGACCACTCTTTTGAACCGTCTCAATGAGACGGTTCAAATGGTGGTCGGAACATATATTTTTTATGAGAAATAAAGACGATATTCAAAATTTTACATTAGTAAAATTGTGTACTTTCAGAGCTTAAAGTGACTGTGTCTCAGATAACCAATATGTGGTGTTCTGCCTCGTGCACAATAAATCAATGTCAACATTTTGTTTGATCACATTCCCAAAAACACGCATTATATCCATGTACATACCATCAGAAACTGTGATAAGTACGGGAGATAATTTGGAATTTTGGGTTCAGAATGAACCCAAAATTGGGTTCAGAAATGCGATAAAAATAGGCATTTAAATTATTTTCCTATTAACCCATTGAACCCGAAAGCCCGCTATATCGGTTTATGCAAACTGCAGATCCAGATGAGCCGGCTCGTAACGAGCCGTCTCATCAGGATCTGCACTGTTTGAAAGTAATTTTCATATTTTTGAGAACAACAAATACCCCCTTTTCATAAATGGACAAATCTGAAAATCATTTTGTGACCATTGGATTGGTCGGAACATTAGCATATCACAGTCCATTCCAGTTCCTTCGGGTTGAAAGGGTTAAATCTGTTTTATAAAATATCTGAGATGCAGTGCTTTTAACCCTTACTACGCTGAATTAAATGTTGTCGTCTGCTGGAAATGTTTTATTTTCAATATTTCTCGACAAAAACCTGGTTTTGACAGCACAAGAGAATCGTCTCCAGCAGAGACGATTCTCATGTGCTGTCAAAACCATTTTTTTTTTAAGAATTAAAGCAAAAATTAAAAACAGCAGACGGCAATTTCCGTCAACAGCGTAGGAAGGGTTAAAGTGTTCATGCCATTTTAGATGTTGCTGCTTGAAATAGGCGATTTTCGAGATTTCCGAAGGCGGACATTAGTATTCGAGCAGTTAAAGAAAATGTTGGATTATAGTGCAACCAGGGATTCCGCTGGGGGGGAAAAAATTGACACTTTTTTTTCGAAAATTGTAATTTTTGATCTCCAATTGTTTATTTTTATCGCCAATTGCGAAAGTGGCGATCACCAGCGGAATCACTGTGCAACCTATCTACAACAGTCACATGGCTCAGCTTGCTTCAGTTTGCATCGGTACAGCCATATAAACTATTTCTTGGTTTATTTTTCTTATTTCGCAACGAAAGTATATCTTGTGACCACAAGATATTCTAATTGCAGGGCTGAATTTTTTTGTAAATAGTCAATTCTGATTTTGACTCTGTTAACCCAGCCTAAGATGCTCGTAGCTTAAATAAATAAATAAACTGTAGTATCGGCTGTTGTAGAGGTTAAATATTTTATACATATATGGACTTAATAGCCAAAGTCAATATTGATATACCGGTGCATTTTTACATCATATACCTCAGATATAACGTTCATATGATACAATGTACACGCCATGGGATTTTGTACCTTCGGACATCTGCGTAATTTCATTAAATACGTTTACAATATTTTTCATAACTAAAATACAAAAATTACAAAATTTTCAGAGTACATGCGGAATATACATGTATAATATATTCGGTATGTACTCTGAAGTTTTTTCAACTTTTGATACCATTTACGGAAAATGAAATTATGCAGTTGTCTGAAGGTACAAAATCACATGGTATGTCTCGTCTAACCAACTTATTTCTAAATTGAATTTATTACCTACATCAGCCAAAAACTGAAAACTAATCAATATGCTCTGGTATGGACATGTTATTTTTTACGAAAAATAGCAAATAGGTCAATGAGAGAGCTCCTATTTAAATGTTGTGACTGTTGTAGAGAGGTGGCTGTTCGAGAGGTGGCTGTTGTAGAGAGGTGAAATATTATAGGAAATTATTCAATTGTGTTAAAAATTGAGACACGCCATGTGATTTTGTTCCTAAGAATATGTACAATATCTTCTGAAAAAACTATCATATGTTCCGTAAATGTCTTCGAAAATTTACGACATTTTCATAGGAAATGTGCATTTCTATTTCGCATTTGACATGAAAATTTCATCATGTTTTGGCGTCATTTACAGAATATATCACAGTTTCTATAAATATATTTCATGAAAAATTACACATGTCATGTCTCAAATTTGGCGGCTGTTACCGAGAGGTGACTGTTGTAAAGAGGTGGCTGTTGTACAGGTCAAATATTATAGGCATTTATTCAGTTATGTTATAATATGTGGCGGTGGTTACTGAGAGGGGGCTGTTGTATTGGAGTTCAATATATAGATTCAATTGTGATATCAATTGCGGCTATTAACATTTTCTACACTACAAAAACGGGTGACAATCATGGTTCATCCTTACCGGAATCCCGACTGGAGACCTGGTTTGGCCCTCACATACGTCTTTGGCATTTTGTATGTGACAGTTGAATCTGGTTATGCCCCTTATGTGAGTATTACGATATTCGTAATCCTATTTTAGGGGAAGGGGCCAAGTGACTTTGGTGTGGTATGGACCTGGCACCAGGTCAGGTTATTCTAATTTCAGGGCTGAATATATTTGTTCTTGATGTAAATATTTCGTTCTGATTTTGGGATTTTCCCTCCAATGCAGCAGGTTAAAATGGGATCGAACCTGTTTGCCCGGCCTTACATGACCTTAGCTGTTGATAGGCCGTTAAACACTAATAAAAAAAACAAAAAAAAAAAACACTACAAACCTCTTCAGCAGTGTTTGCTAACAGTGTATATGCAGATGAGCCGTCTCATTGGCATCTGCACTTTTTGCAAGTAGTTTTCATATTTTTCAGACAGAAAAAAAACACCCCTTTCTTAATATTAAATGTACTAGTCTGAAAATCATTTTGTGACAATTGGATTGGTTGGAAAATTACCAGATCACATCCCATTCCAGTTGAAGGGTTAAAGACAGGTGGTTGTTGTGGAGGCGGCCATTCATGGAGGTTTTACTGTATATGCTTATGATTTCCTGTACGCACATTTGGGTCACAACTACTTTCGCTGATCGAACGGTAGCGTCACATGACATTACCGAGTTACGTCGGTGTAATGATGCGGCGTAAACATGCTTGTGTTCTTTTCAACGCAGACGATTTGTATTTGCCCGTGCTCAAGGATAAAATTTTACCAGTAGTATACTTTGAGGGAGTAATCATATACGACTGCATATATTTGATGATTAAAAGTATGCAGAATTATTATACTGAATGTATTACATTATCACAGCCAAAATGGCTGTGATAATGTAATAAATTCAATATAATAAAAATTAATAAATTTATCCTTAAATTGAAAATTTCTCTCTAAAAGTATACTTTGCAATGTTGGTGAAATAGGCTACTGATAAATAGAATAACAAGCTGGTGACAATTGCTGTTTATCAGGCTCGGTTCAGAAATGAGGGAAACCTCGGAATTTGTACGCGTTTTCTAGTCGCCTGATAAACGTGATATCAACAGAGACTATTAAACGACACTGGTATTCTCTGGTATTCTCTATGATTGGTTGTGTGCTATATATATATATGCCACCAGTTTGTACATGTATGTTAATAGTAATTAATACTAATATTGGCATTAAGTGCAATGAGTTGGGTTTTTTTGGTCCAACTAACTGACCGCTGCGATAAAGAGCGGTTTACTGAGGTTTTTACCAGTGTACTTACTGATAAGCCAGTGGGTGGAAGGTAGGTGCAAGCGATGGGTAATTTAACGATCGGGGTTCATCCTTACCGGAATTCCAACTGGAGACCTGGTTTGGCCCTCACATACGTCTTTGGCATTTTGTATGTGACAGTTGAATCTGGTTATACCCCTTATGTGAGTATTACGATTATTCGTAATCCTATTTTAGGGGAAGGGGCCAAGTGACTTTGGTGTGGTATGGACCTGCCACCAGGTCAAGTTATTCTAATTTCAGGGCTGAATATATTGTTTCTCGATGTAAATATTCAGTTCTGATTTTGGAATTTTCTCCGCAATGCAGCAGGTTAAAATGGGATCGAACCCGTTTTCCCGGCCTTACATGACCATAGCTGTTGATAGGCCGTTAAACACCAATAAACAAACAAACAAACAAAACTGATAAGCCAGTACACATTTGTAGCCTAGGATAGGTCTGCATGTTATTACGGAAAGTGGCTGACACTGGCAAAATGGGGCTTATGGGAATTATGACCAGTGCGGTTTGATCAAATAACACACTCCTGTAGCCTGACAGCCTAGGAGCCTAGAAGCATGGCAAGTGTTTCATTGATGGAATGGAGAACAGTGCAGATCCAGGCCACCTGTTACACTAATCTAAAACAACAATACAATTATCGAAAACTCGATTTTGAATGGACTTAAACTATTTATATTATGTTTACACAGTCGAGCACCAGTATCTCGAAGTCGAAGGGAGATCGTATTTTAGTCGAGATAGGACTAGGTTCGAGATACCGAGGAAGTGACATGATCAAATATTTTCGCCAAAAAATATCAAATGTTACCCATCACATCACGAGTAAACAATAAAGGAATAATGAAACAAAACATGTGTTGCTTTTATTATTAATCACCATCAGATTGAATAATTAATACACGCTGAATTTAGTTCAAGAAAAAAAGTATTAATTAATTGACTGACAAATTTTATAGTCACCAATTAACTAATGACCAAAGGTAGTAAGCTACCCAACATTACAGGTGGCGTCACAACTCTCAGTGAACTGCTTAAATGACCAGCGTGATATGCTTAATGAATCGTGTCAAACACTCAAACAAATCGAGGTGGACCAATTAAGCAAACAACCCGAGGCAGGTGTGAATTTATTTTGTTTCTTTGATAATACGTTTTGAAAATTAGTGTTAACCAAATTGATCTTGGCAGCCAGGCGCTTAGATGATTTACCAAAGTGTTTATGTGATCGAGATAGCGAAGTGATATTTAACATATTTTTATACGAAGGGGACGGAATGAACAGTCAAGATAGAGAACATGTTCGAGATAGGGCATGTTCGAGATAGCCGAGGAAATTTACATTAAACAAATAAGGATATAATTCTGGACTTTAGCGAATCATCGAGATAGGGGATACCATCGAGATAGACGTTCGAGGTACTGGTGCTCGACTGTATTATGAATATTTCCAATTTTACATTTTAAACTAAGGTGGCCATTTTACATAATTATACTGGCTAGTGTATTAATCCTGTCCCCCCTACGTACAATGTAACTGGAATGCATTTGCTATGTATATTTAACGACCAATCCAATCATCACAAAATGATTTTCAGACTAATCTATTTATAAGAAGGGGGTGTTTTTTGTTATAAAAAAATATAAGAAAATTACTTGCAAAATGTGCAGATCCTAATGAGACGGCTCGTTACACTGTTTGCAAAGACTTCTAAAGAGGTATGTAGTGTTGAAAGGGTTGACGAGTCGAGTGCAAGATTTCGCGTTATTTGATATCTTCTATATATTATGTCTTTGATACACTCATTAAGCCCTTTTTTGTCAGGGTGAGTCAGATATCTTAGCCAGCACCCGAGTGAACGTCATTTATGACAAAGAAATTGTCTGACAGCCATTTGTTGTTTATGCCCCACCACGATAGTGGAGGGGGCATTTAATGTTAGCCTTGTCCATCCAGTCCAGTCTGTCCATCGGACTGACCATCCCGTCCGTCCGTCATCAACCTTGTAACTCGTAAAACGTTTAAGGCATAATAGCTACAGACCTGTAAACTTGGTATGTAGCTTCCTTATGATGTCGGAGTAGATGCACATGTTTATTTTTATTTGACCCCCGGGTCATAGATTATCTCTTACTATCAAAACGATATGTGGGACATCCATGTTTTATGAACACATTTTCTAGTTTTGTTAATAAGATGGTTATATCCTGATCCGGATGTATAGTTGTATCTTATGTCATTTTGACAACCAGAGGCTCAGTTGTGTGGTAACATAATAAGCTTAAATATACACCTTTTGTGTCAAACAAATTGTATCCCAATATATTGTTATTTTGCTGACACTGCACAGCCGTATTGACCTAAATGTGGCCGTGACTGGAGAAATGGACTAGCGACTAGTGTAGCTCCAGATCAGCCTGTGCATCCGCACAGTCTGATCAGGATCTGTAGCATATTTCACCAACATTGCAAAGTATAATTTTCTAGCAATGTCACTTTTTTAGCAAAGTATACTTTGAGGGAGAAATTTTCAATTTAAGGAATAATTTATTAATTTTTATTATACTGAATTTATTACATTATCACAGCCATATTGGCTGTGATAATGTAATACATTCAGTATAATAATTCTGCATACTTTTAATCATCAAATATATGCAGTCGGTAGTTCTATATGAAATAATGCATTTCGGGAAAAATAAATGATTACTCCCTCAAAGTATACTTTGCTAGATAAGTATACTTTGCAATTTTGATGAAATCGGCTACTGCACTCCTCCAAATAAAATGTATCCAAATATTTAGGTTGTTACGAGATGTTTATATAGGAATATTATTACCTCATTATTTGGCATAGTGTGTCCAGTCATTCGTGTTGGGTTTTCAATATACCCTGTCCATTAATTTTGTGTCGTGTATCGTTCATTTGTTTTCCTGCTGAAAGTTGGGAGTGAAGAAAAGGGATTTATTCTAATTAATGGGATTATTCACTACAATAAGGTAGTGTATTAAAAATCATAATAATACACTACCGGTAGTGTAAATGAGGGAAAACTTGCTAGGTATTCAGTGCATGGCGTTTATGCAAGAATTAGAATCTAACAGTTGTGTTGGTTTAATACGGTATTTATTATAGGAATGAATGGCCTTTTTGTGGACTTTATCGGGGTATAAACTTGGAAAAGTCGCGGGAATACTGGACGGAGGCCGGAAGGCCTCGTCCAGTATTCCCGCGACTTTTCCACGTTTATATCTCCGATAAATTCCACAAAAAGGCCATTCATTCCTTATAATTCCAGCATTTGAAATAAATTCATCAAGAAAATGTGTTTATTTTCCGTTTTCTTAATTATTTTAACTGCGCCTCACGGTTATGGAAAGTAGTTTGGCGTGGGAGTTTACTGGGATATAAATTTTGGACAGAGACTTGCTACGGGCCAATCAAATGTTAGGGAATTGTGTAAATATTTTTGTGCCGGAATTATTTACATGTACTTGTACAGGTAATATATTGGATTTAGTACTAAACCCATTGACCCGGTCTTAAATACCTTAGCTGTTGATAGGCTGTTAAACGCCAATAAACAAAACAAACAAACGGTATTTATTTAACTTGTTTACCGATTTTGTAAGAAACTTGGCATGGCCTCGTCTCTTATGAAATCAGTAAAAGGTAATATATGGGATTTAGTACTAAACCCATTGACCCGGCCTTAAATGACCTTAGCTGTTGATATGCTGTTAAACCCCAACAAACAAAACAAACAAATGGTATTTATTTAACTTGTTTACCGATTTCGTAAGAAACTTGGCATGGCCTCGTCTCTTATGAAATCAGTAAACTTGTTTAATACATATTCATATTAAATCATCACTCGTGTGAGAACCTATATATGGCATAGTGTGTCCAGTCTTTTGTGTTGGGTTTTCAATAGACCCCCGTCCATTATTTGGTGTAGTTTATCGTTGATTTGTTTTACTACGAATATGCGACCTGTTATGACCTGAATGCATCGCATTTGCGACCACTGTAGCCCCAGATCACACTGCGCATCCGCGCAGTCTGATCTGGGACTACACTGGTCGCAATCAAGTTCAACTTTGCATTCTGGGACACTTGTGGGCTATAAATAGTTCAAAAATATCAGACGGCAATTGTTTATTTTTTTTTATTTCTTCCTGTATGTATCCTGAATATGTCTTGAAATTGCATTGAAATGGAGTCGATGAAACTGAGACAAATACTGAGAGAAATAAAACAAAAAAAAACGTAATTTGTGGGCTGTTATTTTATATTAACGGAAGAGTTAAAGCATTTTAAATGCCTAAAAGGAAAAGATTTACCCGGTACCGGTAGATCCATACCAGGTTGCACGAGTATGCTAGCTGATCATGAGCTACGCTGGTCAAAAACTCAACTTTTTGTTGTGGCGGATCGCATATTGTTCTTGATTCTCGTGTAGAAACTTGTAAAGTTGTAATCATTCCAATTGTTATGACGCAAAATATAAAATAATTCTGGGTCCGACAAATTTCCAAATGCCATGGTTGCCCATGTCTACCAGATATGTTGGTTGGTGGTCCAAGATTTTTCGACTCCCAGACACAATGATAGCCCTGGGCTCGCTCGCGCATTGGATTTATCAGACTCCGAACACAATAGTTCTATACCGAATGTAGTGCTAAAAATAGGTGTGTTGTTATGCACAGGTGATTAAACTTCCCCACCCCATGCCACCATTAGATTGGTCCTTCTGTAGCCTATTTCACCAAAATTGCAAAGTACACTTATCTTGTTAAGTATACTTTTGAGGGAGAAATTTTCAATTTAAGGATAAATTTATTAATTTTTATTATACAGAATTTATTACATTATCACAGCCAATTTGGCTGTGATAATGTAATAAATTCTGTATAATAATTCTGCATACTTATCAAATATATGCAGTCGTTAGTTCTATATGAAATAATGCATTTTGGGAAACATAAATGATTACTCCGTCAAAGTACACTTTGCTATATAAGTATGCATAGCAATTTTGGTGAAATCGGCTACTGATCTGACTACTAAGTGTATTATATCTTACTATACAGTAAACACTCGTTACCTCAAAGTCTCTGAAGTCAAACTACTGATAACTCTTTTGGTCCCAGGTGCATATAGTAGCTCAAATTTTAACCTCAAAACCCGGCCTTAAATGACCTTAGCTGTTGATGGGCCGTTAAACACCATTAAACAAACAAACGTTTCCTCAAAATTGTTTCCTCCGTCCACTGGACTTTGTGAATAAAACTATTGTGAACTAGTAGTAGGCAGTACAGATGGCCCATTTCCATATGTCTAATGGCGAAATGTGGGGGAGGTAAATCACCTGTGGTTTTTGTAATAAATATAACACAAAATAGTGTAGAAGTCACCGCTGTTGTGTTTGAGGTGGGTGGGGCATGGGGTGGGAATGTAGTGGGTGGGGTGTGGTTGAGAATGTTGCGGGTGGGAATATGTTGGGTGGGGTGGAGTACGAGGCTCGTTAGATTAGAGAAATGTCCGCTATTCCTGTATCTAAATGTAGATAATTTACCAGTGATGCAATATGAACCAACTTTATCGCTGTTGCTTTTCACACGACTTGATTGGGGTGGTTGGTTGGGAGCATGCGAAGGGTACATTTAACAATGGGTTTCATCCTTAACGGAATCCCGGTATCTCTTGTTTGGCCCTCGGGTACATTTTTGGCTTCCTTGTTACTTGAGAGTTGAATCCGGTTATACCCATTATAAAAGTTGTAAGATCATATTACTTTTATGGAGTGGGGCTAAGGACTGGTGTCATGACGACCTGGCACAGGTTGGGTTATTCTGATTTCAGAGCTGAATATATTTTTCTGTAAATACTCGGTTCTGATTTTGGGATTTTCAACAGGTAACATGACCTTAGCTGTTGAAAGGCCGTTAAAGGTACATGCCCACACAGCAGGTTACACTGTACTACCACTTTTTAATTTTCTGTCATGCCTTATATGAGCCATTTGTCTACCCACTAACGAGTTATTTTTAATTACGGCGCGTGTTAATTGGTGTTAAATCTCATTTTATATGCCGCGACCAGTAAGGGTATTTTCCGACCTCGTGCTATTTTTACCAATACGCGTCACGTGACACGGTCAATCATATCACATCTTTGACATGCGCAGTGAAGTATCGGAAGTTGAGAAGAAAAATCTCTGTTCGAGTCCAAATCTAAATCTCCACGTAACTCTTTCCATTTGGTGATCTGGTCGCCAATATTAACCACTCTCTCTGTACTGCCTGTCCCTCAGACATTTCGCCTTTTTTTTGGGCCGACACCGTTTCATACAATTTCCGTCCTGGACGTTTCGACATGTTGATATTTTTGTTTACATATTGGGAAGCCTACATGCGCACCGCAAGCCGTGATGTGAAAGTCGTCGTCCCCGCACATTATGAAAATAGACTGTTACCGCCGCGCGTCGCTAACAGTAAATTGATAATTAATAAATGATTATATTTGTATAGCGGGCACTCGTAATTTTTAGAACTGGTGGAATAGTGACATAATTATACACTTATTTAATTCCTATAAAGAACATTTTGTGCCTACTGCGTGGGCATGTACCTTTAAACACCATTAACTCAAATCACATGACTTGGAATATAGGACGCGCTACGATGTCTCGGTCTGTCAACCATTCGTTGGGAATGTAAGCTACCATAATAACGCTAAATATTCGGACACAATTTGTGTTGGGGAAACCCCTATAAAATAGGGGTTTCCCAAAACAAATTGTATCCGAATACATTGTTATTGTGATAAACCAGTACAACCATACTAACCCTAACTATTGAGGCACTCATTGCTGTGGGGAAACCAGACTTTTATATGTTTTTCCTATAATAAAATTATTTAGGGTTAGTACGGTAATACATTGCTGCATATCATTTTCCTTGGTTTCACTGTCATGATTTAAAGGGATTGATACTGAGAAATGGGGCTTATGTCATTTGGCACCAGTGTAGACCCAAACCAGCCTGCATATCCATGCAGTCTGGTCAGGTTCTACATTGTTGGCCATTCAGCTGGTGGACCATTCATTGGGCATTCAATCAATTGATATCATTCTCCATGATTTGACCGTGATGAATAAAAAGTGAATGTGAAATCGAGGCTTATGTTGTTTGCGAATGTAGACCCAGATCAGCCTGCACATCCGTGCAGTCTAATCAGGGTCTACACTGTTCGTCATTCAGTCAAACTATCCATTAGCTCTCAAGTTGAATAAAAATTGTTGAATATTATTTGGATTTACAGTCAGATCAGAATCTACACAATTGAATCTAAATGCCAATAAAAATATATTTTGTAACCGTAATGATAATGGCACATGTTTATGTATTTTTCCCAAACCCAGTTCTTTTATAAAACCACAATCGGTCTACATAAAGATTTTACTCTCTATTTTTATTAAGTCGAATAACGAAGGAAAATAGAATTATACTTAATTAAAAAATAAAATAGTGGAACAACATATTTCTGCTTTTGAAAAACCTTTGCAACATTTTCACTATTTTTGAATTCAGTACTTTCCAAACTCTGACTTTCCAGTAGAATTGGGTGGCATATAATGTTTGGACCGTGTGTCCATATGTCCGTCCGTTTCTCCACTAGGGGTATTTGTGTGCCGACAGGCCGCATTTTGTTGTTTCTGTTTTATTGGGCTTAAATAATGTTTTTTTTTCTCTATACCATGGCTTATATTTATGACTATATTAGAACGTTATTACAAAATCTATAATAATGTGTGTAATTGTATGCATAGAATCATGAATAACATACTCAAAGTTAGTCGATGTGTACATTATATATGATTGACTGGAGTAATGGGTCTTATGGGATTTGCGAACAGTAGCTCCTGATCAAATAGTACACTCGTATAGTCTGATAACGATTGCTATTTCTTGTTAGAAGCATGACGGGTGTCTCATTGATGTAATGGCGAACAGTGTAGATCCTGATCAGACTGTGCGAATGCACAGTCTGATCTGGATCTGCACTGGTCGTGCTCGTCTCTAGATGACCGTAGCTGTTGCTGCGACGTTAAACCCGTTCACTTTTGCACTGGTCGCAAAACCAATAAGCCCCATTTCTCCAGTCATAGCCAGGTATTATGTGTACATCATGTATTGTGTAGGTTTTAGTTATAATTAACCATAAATGTTTATTATAATAAACATGTAATTGTGTAGTTAGATGTTTTCTTTAACCCATATAATGTTCGAGAATACACCATTTTGTTGAATCAAAAACCGGGATAATTTATGTATTTCTCACCAAATAGTATATGCCGTTTATTTAACCAGGTGAGCTGACTAAGGTGAAATAATACAAGAGTGTTTCGGTCCTTGTGCTAAACAAACGAGAAAGAAGTTTGTAAGTGTAAAATTAAAATTGATACGAAAGTGCGCGTTAATAGACTATTTAGGGAAATATTTTGTGAATTTGTTCATATTTAAAGACCACTACATGTGGGTGAAAGATGTTAGCATTAATGACTCGCATTAACCCGTAGACCGCTACTCGTAACAATTGTTGTCTGCTGTTGCTTTTATATCTTTTTTTTCTGAATAGAAACATGGTTTGACAGCACTTCAGAATCATTTCCAATGGAAATGATTCTGAAGTGCTGTCGAAGCATGTTGTAAATTATTCTAAAGTGCTGTCAAAACATGTTTTTGATGATAAAAATTGAAAATAGAAAACACCACACAACAAAAAAAATAAGATAGCGGTCTAAGGGTTAATGTGTGACGTAATTGTATCGAATGCTTTGTACGAATATTGTTCGTGTACAAAGTTTGTGCAACGGACCCCAGAATCCCACATGAAATGGGTTAAAATTTGATCACCGGTATTCGTGTTTATGTCATTGTTTAGGCATATATACTATACACGCATATAAACAGGGGTGGGAATTGTCAGGATATATCATGAAATCAGGATTTGAGGTGCCTGATAATTGCAGAAAAATACTAACGTTTCAACAAAGAAACACACTTTTATGCATTTGCTAGTGCAGAACTCTGTTTAACCATTTTTGTCAAGCCCGCTTGCGGAAAGCGAGACGGTGATCACAATGACGTCCGGGTGTCCGTGCGTCCGTCCGTCAGTCCGAAATCTGTGTTAAAGTTTTTAAAAATACCATCAAATGCTTCGGCAGGCTCGACATGCGGGCCGCGGCCATCTGGTTTGAATTTGGCATTTGAAATTGTTCCCACCCCTGTATAAAATGGACAGTGGGAAATATTAAAAAATTACAGATTTGTTTAGGTAAACTCTTTCATTGTAATTGCTGAACAAAATTCTGTATGAACTTTCATAATAATTGTATTACCGTAACAAGTCGCACCATTTTCAGAATGGCGCATGTGACCATAAGACGACACAGGTTGAAGTAACGGACTGAGGTCTATAAATACATTAAATATGCCTAAAAGCATCAATAAATGAAGAAAAAAAATATAAGCTAAAATATTTTTTTACACCCTCCATATAATATGGAGGGTGTAAAAAAAAGATTTTATCTTATTTTTTTTTCTTTATTTATAAGTTGAATATCAAATGAAAATAAAACAAAAAATATATGAAATAAGATTAAAGAATAATAAAAAATCCAATACTTTCTTATGTATGGCTGTGATGGGAGAAATGTGGCTTATGGGTTTTGTGACCAGTGTGGCACCAGATCAGTCTGTGAATCCGCACAGTCTGATCAGGATCTGCACTGTTTGCGAATACATCAATGAAACACAGGAGCTACACTGGTCACAAATCCAATTTCTCCAGTCACAGCCACGGATTAAAAAAATAACATTTCCAGTAGGTTAGTGCTACAGAAAATGATGTGTAATTGTACATGTATCTTGTATTAGTGCATAAAATGGGCTTTCGAGGTGTAAACACACCGTGTATGATAAATAACAATACACTAAAGTAATAAATATCTAAATTACACCGCTACAGAATCCATGTTAGGTGGTCTGTACAGCTTCAATGTATGATGGTGTGCTTAAGCAATAAATAGAATCTAACATTTGTGATGATTTATATGATATTTATTAAACTTGTTCACTGATTTAATAAGACTAATTTTCTCACTGTAGCTGTCGCATAAGCATAGTTTCCTAATTCTACGATTTCCCACCTACGTGTACATATCATCAAATGTGAACAGATTCACGAAAGATTTGTCAACTGCGTCCATCCGTACATCCGTACATGTGAAATATGGGATTCGACCTCATTAACACGACCTTAAATTACCTTAGCGGGCGACAGGCCATTAAACACCATTAAATAAATTGCCAACACCAGCCGTCGGTACAACCGTTTTTGTAAATTTTACTCTTACAAGCTTCTTAGTCATACAATGTTTAGTGAAACGGGCCTATTGGGCCCGTTTCACTAAACATTGTACGACTAAGAAATTTGTAAGTGCAATACCAAAATTCGCGATAAAATTAACATTAATGGCCGATTTTGAGAAATCTTTGGTAGAAATGTTCATATTTAATGACACCTGTGTGTAGATTTTGTAGAAATGGTAGCATTACTGCACCACATTAAAGGTACATGTCCACTGAGTAGGCACAAAATGTTCTTTATCCCGTCAACACAGTGCGTATGTGCCGTGAAACACGGTGCCGTGAAACATTTTTGATATCCAGTCAATACTATTTTTTTCATTTTACCTCCATTTGTAGGTGTTGACGAGATAAATAGAATAGTAGGTTAGTGTCATAAATGGGAAAAGCCTCGCAGAGCCTCGCAGAGCCTCGCCCATCCCGTTTCCTGAGCCTTGCCAGATATTTTTTCCCATTCACGGCACTAACCTACTATTCTCTATTTATGGGAATTAAATAAGTGTATAATTGTGTCAATATTCCACCAATTCTAAAAATTATGTGCCCACTATACAGATATGATCATTTAGTTACTGATAGTGACTCACGGTGGTATCAGGATATTTTCATATGCAAATGAGACATGATATTTTTTAATTATGTATACTAATTAAATGTGTCGCCTGAAAAAATAATATTTTCGACAGATTATAAAGTATGATAATTGCACATCAAAAAATAAATACAGAGTATAAATAGTAATGTCCGTTAACATTTTAAGGAAACACGGTTATCGCCCCTGATATCAGTGTGGAAATTTACTTCTGATATAAAAATGTATAATAATGCCAATCAGTATGTGGGGTAATGGTGAATGAATGTTTATTTTGCCAGAAAATGTCTCAAATGATGTCTTTGGTAAAAAGAACATTTGTGTCTACCGAGTGGGCATGTACCTTTAATGTATCGAGTGACGTTATTAAAATCTTTGTGCAAACGTTTTTCTTGTACAAAGTTTAATGACCATTAGTTTAAATCAAATTTACAAATTTCAAGACGTGGGTGGCAGGTGGGAGTATGTGATGGGTAATTTAACGATCAGGGTTCATCCTTACCGGAATCCCGACTAGAGACCTGGTTTGGCCCTCACATACATCTGGTATTCTGTATGTGACAGTTGAATCTGGTTATACCTCTTATGTGAGTATTACGATATTCGTAATCCTATTTGGGGAAGGGGCCAAGTGACTGTGTGGTATGGACCTGGCACCAGGTCAGGTTATTCTAATTTCAGGGCTGAATATATTTGTTCTCGATGTAAATATTCCGTTCTGATTTTGGGATTTTCCCCCCAATGCAACAGGTTAAAATGGGATTGAACCCATTTGCCCGACCTTACATGACCTTAGCTGTTGATAGGCCGTTAAACACTAATAAACAACAAACAACAACAAATTTCAAGACAGAAAAGTCCAGAATTAAATCTGCATACTCTCTTGGTTGGTTGGGCGAACGCGATTAACGGTGGGGTTCCTCCTTATATGAATCACGATTTGCCTGGTTTGGCCCTCAGTAGCCTATTTCACCAACATTACAAAGTATACTTTTCTAGCAAAGTATACTTTGAGGGAGAAATTTTCAAATTTAAGATATATTTATTAATTTTTATTAGACTGAATTTATTACATTATCACAGCCATTTTGGCTGTGATAATGTAATAAATTCAGTATAATAATTCTGCATACTTTTAATCATCTAATACATGCAGTCGCTAGTTCTATATGAAATAATGCATTTCAGGAAAAATAAATGATTACTCCCTCAAAGTAGACTATGCAATGTTGGTGAAATCGGCTACTGGTACGTTTTTATCTTTGGCTCTTTTTGTTACCTGGGAGTTGAATTGAGTTATTGCCAATTATAAAAGTAGTAAGATTATTACTGATCCTAACTGCTTTTCTTTTGGGAGGGGGCCAAGTGATTCTGGTGTGGCGAGGACCTAATGAAATAGCGTGAAACATTGGCATGGAACATCCTATTAAGTTACTTGGTGTTGAAAGGGTTAATACTGTTAACCCTTTGAACCCGAAAGCCCGCTATATGCAAACAGTGCAGGTCCAGATGAGCCGGCTCGTAACGAGCCGTCTCATCAGGATCTGCACTGTTTGAAAGTAATTTTCATATTTTTGAGAACAAAAAATGGAATAGTCTGAAACATTGGCATGGAACATCCTATTAAGTTACTTGGTGTTGAAAGGGTTAATAACCTAGTATGTTGTGTGCTTTCGCTTTTCAAACACACTAGGCTGCTATTTTAATAATTAAGTAATTGATTAAACTAATTGAGACAAGCCATGTGATTTTGTGCCTAAGAAGATTTTTCATGTAATAGTGATAGTTTCTGTTTAATGATGTCAAAAGTTCACGGAATTTTCATAGAAAATGTGGAATAGATCTGTTCTGAACATTTTGTCAAATTTTGACATCATTTACAGAAAATAACGTAAAATGTTCAGACCAAATGTGGAATAGAATTTGCTACAAATTATTTGTCAACTTTCGAATGTCATTTACGGAAAATATCGTAAATTGTCTAAATACATTTCAGGAGATATCGCAGATCTTCGAAGGAACAACAGTACTATAGGAATGAATGGCCTTTTTGTGGAATTTATCGGGGTATAAACTTGGAAAAGTCGCGGGAATACTGGACGAAGGCCAAGTTTATATCCCCGATAAATTCCACAAAAAGGCCATTCATTCCTTATAATTCCAGCATTTGAAATAAATTCATCAATAAAATGTGTTTATTTTCCGTTTTCTTAAGAATTATTTTAACTGCGCCTCACAGTTACGGAAAGTAGTTCGGCGTGGGAGTTTACTGGGATATAAATTTTGGACAGAGACTTGCTACGGGCCAATCAAATGTTAGGGAATTGTGTAAATATTTTTGTGCTGCAATTATAGCAGGTTAAATGTGGGATCGAACCCGTTGGCCCAGCCTTAACTCTTTCACCCCTAAGTAACTGGAATTGATTTTGATATGTTAATTATGCAACCAATCCAACCGTCACAAAATGATTTTCAGACTAGTCCATTTATGAAAATGGGGTGTTTTTGTTCTAAAAAATGTGAAAATTACTTGCAAAAAGTGCAGATCCTGACGAGACGGCTCGTCACGAGCCGGCTCATCTGGATCTACACTGTTTTCCAATACCACTATACAGGCCTGTGTTGTTGAAAGGGTTAAATGGCCGTAGCTGTTGATAGGCCGTTAAATACCAATAAATCAAATTTTAGGTACAAAATCATGGCTCGTCTGAATTACATGTAGTTTTATATAATTTGTTGCAACATCATGAATTGTTTATGTTTAGTGCTCTTTGATTGGTTGATTAGCAATGTTTGCGGGTGATTCACATGTGCATAGATTATTATTTAAAGGTACGGTATATTACATGTACAGATCATTCAATCATCGTTTCAATGTAAGAAAATGTTATATATAAAATGTCCATATCAGAACTTTTGTTTGTAGTTATTTGTGGGTGTGGCTTCAGAAATTTGAGGCACGTGGCTGTACTTCGGGGTTCGAATACAGGGGGCCGTTTCACTAAACTTTGTACGACTAAATTGTTCGTAAGTGCAAATTTAGGATCCTCTGGAAATTTCAATTCATGGATTTACATTTATTGAGCATAGGCTGCATATGCAGCCTATGCTCAATAAATGTAAATCCACTAATTGTTTACAAGAAAACATTGTTAATGTGGAATTTACAGACTCATAATTTTGCACTTACGAACATTTTAGTCCTACAAAGTTTACGAAGGTTGCGAGTTCTAAATCTACCATAGAGCATGAACAATACTTTCATCGTATTTCTATGCCACTGGTCTGTCGGATGAGACTTTCAATTGTGACGCCATCTCTCGAGGACCTTACCTGTTGCTGGTACGTTAAACTCATTCATTTCATTTCAGAAATGAGGCTTACAAAATTTGTGACCAGTGTACATTTAGTCCCAGATCAAAACTTCTATTTGCCGTTAATTTGGTTGTAATGAGATTATGTCATTTGTGACCAGTGTAGCCCCAGATCAGAATTTCTTTTCGCCGTTATAGTGGTTGTGACTGGAAAATGGGGATTGTCATTTGTGACCAGTGTAGTCCCAGATCAGAATTTAAGTTTGCCGTTATAGTGGTTGTGACTGGAAAATGGGGATTATGTCATTTGTGACCAGTGTAGTCCCAGATCAGAACTTCTAATCGCCGTTATTGTGGCTGTCATTGGAGAAATGTGGATTATGGCATTTGCGACCAGTGTAGACCCAAATCAGGGTCTGCACTGCTCGTAATTCTGTCGGTGAAACATCGTTCCTGCTTCTAAGTAGCAAACATTACCGGTATACATTATGCCTTCTGTAGTCGCCCGATGGTGGCTGGCTTAGGCAGGTCCGACTGTTTATCTTGATTGATCATAAATAATTACAATAAAAACTTTCTGCACTGACTGCCCTGATCCTGGTGTGAATCCCAGGTGTGAATCCCAGTAAGATATGCAGAGAATAGTAGGTTAGTGCCGTGAATGGGAAAAAATATCTGGCAAGGCTCAGGAAACGGGATGGGCGAGGCTCTGCCGAGCACATCCCGTTTCCGTGCCGCGCCAGATATTTTTTCCCATTCACGGCACTAACCTACTATTCTATTTATCCCGTCAACACCTACAAATGGCTGTAAAATGCAAAAGTAGTATTGACTGGATATCAAAAATGTTTCACAGCACCGTGTTTCACGGCACATACGCACTGTGTTGACGGGATAAGAATCCTTAACCCGACAGTGCCCTGATCTGCTGCCAGGCACCCTTATTACACCGGATCACTTGTCACCAGGTGTGAATCCCAGTAAGATATGAATCCTTAACCCCATTAGTCGGAATATGTGTATGCTTTAGGTGTATGTAAATTTTGAAATATTTTCCTTTCTATATTTCTTAACAAAAGTATATGTTGTGAGCACCCATTTGAAGACGGTTAAAATGAGTGGTCACTACATGTACTTCCGATGAGAGGTAAAGAAAATATTTGAATATCTCGGTCTGTAAAATGGTGTATGTTCATAATCAAGGTGCATGATCACGTGATTACAACAACAACAACGTCGCCCACTCCAAAGTAAGTATTATATAATATTTTCCTTAATATGCAACGGATTTTGATGAAATATGGCGCAGCAAACGCGTCTTCATGAGATGCATTTGGTGGTCCAGGGAGTTTGGCACAGACTTATGTCGTTTTTGCAAAGAATCGATTTCCGTGTCGGAAACACGGAAATCGATTCTTCGCAAAAACGACAGAGGTTTGGGTGAAAATACAGAGACCACCAAATGCAGCTTAACAAGACGCGTTTGATGTGCCATATTTCATAAAAATCCATTACGCAATAAGGACAATATAAAAGAATACGTACTTTCAATCGGATAGATTCTGGAAGTTTCGGTACTTGTTGTTAGTACCACGTGATCATACACCTTGATAACGTAATGGGTTATTGATGGATTCATCGTTGCAAGACGCACACCCTCCCATGCCCTGGAAGGCAAAAGAGAAACAATGCACGTATGTATAATATGGTAACCATTTATAATATTGTAGAAATATAGCACTATAGTGAGGTACAACAAGATATTCATGATGAAACCAACTATCGTGCAAGATTCCTGACTTAACGCCATATGACAAGTATTTATTTTTGTTCAACAGCTAAGGTCTCGCCACACCAGAGTGACTTAGCCCAACCCATAAAAGTCATATAATTAGTACTAATCTTACTACTCTTATGTACTTGTGGTGGTTGGTTGGGAGCATGCGATGGGTAATTTAACGATCGTTATTCATCCTTACCGGTATCCCGACCGGACGGACACCTGGTAAGTGGTTTGACCCTCAGGAACGTCTTTGGCTTTCTTGTACTTGAGAGTTGAATCTGGTGATAACCCTTATAAGAGTAATCCTACCAGTATTCATTTCAGGGGAAGGGGTCCTATTAGCAGGCATGAGAATCTTCAGCTGATCAGCTGATTTCAGTGGATTTTCTCATTCTTTGCGATTTCAAAATGATTCAGAATCAATCTGGTATGCTCAAATTTTATACTTTTACAAATCGGGTGAGGGGGTTTCAGTGGATTTTCAGATGTTTTCAACCACAGCCATTCTCATGTCTGTATTAGGGGGCCAAGTGACTGGTGTGGTATGGACCTGGCACCAACTGGTTATTCTAATTTCAGGGCTGAATGTTAATTTATTTTGATGTAAAAATTCTGTTCCGATTTTTGGGATTTTCCCCCAAATGGAGCAGGTTGAATTTGTGATCGAACCAGTTGGCCCGGCCTTAAATGACCCTAGCTGTTGATAGGCCGTTAAAAACCAATAAATCGAATCAACTACATTTATTTTGGGTATAACTGGATTCAACTCTCTTGTACAAGAAAGCAAACAAATACATTAGGGCCAGTAGATCTACATGTATATGTGGCTGTGACCAGTATATGTGGCTTGTGGGTTTTGTGACCAATTCAGATCTGCACTGTTCGCCATTCCATCAATGAAATACGACTGCGGTTTCTTCCTTTTAATGATGCCAGATGGCCATGTTCCAGCCGTTAACACCACGAGTCTGCCAATACCAAATTTAGCAGCCTTACTTGTGTAGTTAGTCTGAACATGCTGCAGAGAAATTTGAATCGGACCAAGTTTAAACAACGTTCGATTCCATACCCTTTTGATGTCATTTAGAGACAATGTCATTTGTGGCTGTGACTGGAGTTTTGCGACCAGTGTAGATCCAGATCAACCTGTGCATCCGCACAGTCTGATCAGGATCTACACTGTAATTACATCACTGAAACACCAGTCATGCTGTTAACAATGAATATATATATTGTTATCAGGCTACATGAGTGTGCTATTTAATCAGGAGCTACACAAATTGATCACAAATCCCATAAACCCCATTTCTCACGGCATGGCCACATTTAGAGAAGGCATCTTAGATCATCTGAATCAATTACTGCGGGTTTTAATGTGCAATAATGCTGAAATAATCTCGTAAATCGGCTGTATATGATGAGATCACTACTACCAATGCACAAGTCATGAATACTATGTATTAATACAATAAAAATATATCTGTTATGTCATGATGAAATAAAATATATCATAATGTGTCTTCATGAATATCACAAATTGAGGAAGTTTGACTAGTGCATATTCAGATCATATATGTTGAGAATAGCATGTGGTTTATACATTTGTACTATACAAACTAGAACTATCACAGGAGTGATCATAATACCCTCACAAAGAGTTGGACTTACAAATAGCTTAACATTAGAAGAGTTTTATAGGTTTGAATAAAAATTTCATGATCATTATTTAATGCTGGCCTTAGAGATGTGTGACATTGACCTTTTACCTGCGTACGTGGTCAATGAAAATGAGATAATCTGAAAACATTTGAAAATTCATTCATCAGTTGAGGATCTTACACGAGTAATGGATTAATATGATTTTGATTAAAAACTCTGTGCCGAGTTTGTCAAGAACGCAATGAATCAATTTAATAAAAATAGAAAAAATGGCCATGTTAAAAGGATATTTTTGTAAAAAAAATATTTGTTCGGCATAAAAAGTGTGTATAGTTTCAGATCAATCCACTGAACGGTTTCAGAGGAGTTGTGTACACAAACTATGCAGTTTATCTGTCTGCCGCCTGCAATAGGTTTGACCTTTGACCTTCAACTGTGACCTTGACCTTGAACGTAGGTGCGTGGTTATTGATCGTGATCATCCTGAGAAACATTTGTGCCAAGGCATTTGATAATCCATGCATCGGTGTAGAAGACATAGAGGGGAAGGGAATTTCAATAGGTTTGACCTTTGACCTTCAACTGTGACCTTGACCTTGGACGTAGGTGCGTGGTTATTGATCGCGACACACTTTCTCATCATGAGAAACATTTGTGCCATGCCATTTGATAATCCATGCATCGGTGTAGAAGATATAGAGCGGAAGGGAATTTCAATAGGTTTGACCTTTGACCTTCAACTGTGACCTTGGACGTAGGTGCGTGGTTATTGATCGCGACACACCTTCTCATCATGAGAAACATTTGTGCCAAGCCATTTGATAATCCATGCATCGCTGTAGAAGATATAGAGCGGAAGGGAATTTTGATAGGTTTGACCTTTGACCTTCAACTGTGACCTTGACCTTGGATGTAGGTGCGTGGTTATTGATCACGACACACCTTCTCATCATGAGAAACATTTGTGCCAAGCCATTTGATAATCCATGCATTGGTGTAGAACATATAGAGCCTAAGGGAATTTCAATAGGTTTGACCTTCAACTGTGACCTTGACCTTGGACGTAGGTGCGTGGTTATTGATCGCGACACACCTTCTCATCATGAGAAACATTTGTGCCAAGCCATTTGATAATCCATGCATGGGTGTAGAAGATATAGAGCGGAAGGGAATTTCCAACAGACCGACCGACCGACTGACCGACAAGCTGACTCCTATATACCCCCTCAAACTTTGTTTGTGGGGGTATAATAAGCAATAAGTAACAATGATAGATGTATCCCTCGAAAACGCAAATTAAAATTTCAACAGGCCATTAAACACCAATAATCCTTAATCAATAATTTTTTTATTTATTTTTTTAATTAACGTTCGTTACATAACTAAACCTTCTGCACAGTGGACGCATGGGTGATTTATAGAATGATAATATGGATGATGACAAATAAGTACCGTATATGAAGTTTCAAGCCAATCCGACTTGCAGTAACAGTTAGTAAGTAGCCGAAAACGTTAACGCAGATGAAGAGAAAGACAGGGAGACAACTAAGTATCCCAACATTTAGTTCTGGGTACATAACAAAGCAAGCGGTTAGAAATCCATGTGGATTTGTGTGTTCGGGCGTGGGCCGTTTGCTAAACAAAGCACCATCCCTAAACAGACATTGTGGGCAAATATTATTGAAATTGGTGAAGGAGTTCAGGAGTTATTGAGAAAACATTAAAAACTTAAATGCATTTGCCTTACAAACAAGGTGAACATAAGTCCCCAGTGACCTTGACCTTGGGTGTTTCGGCGTGCGTCGTATGCGAAAGGAAGCACCATCCCTAGATAGACATTGTGGGCAAATATTATTAAAATTGGTGAAGGAGTGAAGAAGTTATTGAAAACTGAAACACATTTGCCTTACGGACGCACGGACAGACCGGGGTAAAACATAATGCCCCCCAATAAATTGGTGGGGGCATAAAAATGGTTTTAGGAGTAAATATCAAGGTGTTCTGTTCGTGCCACTGGCCTAGTGGTAGACAGACCGGATCACATGACCGATATGATAGCGCTACTCGACTCGGTGCTCGTGTTCTGGAGACCACCCGCAGGAGGACTTGTCATGGTGCTGTACTGCTTCCTATGGCAAGGTTGGCAGTCGTCTGTTCGGAACAGGTCGGATACACACAATGCCTGCAAAACAACAATAAACTAGAGCAAGTGGGCAGAGGTTCAAGGATACCCGCCAGCCACTACCTGTAGCCTATTTCACCAACATTGCAAAGTATACTTATCTAGCAAAGTATACTTTGTGGGAGAAATTTTCAATTTTAGGATAAATTTATTAATTTTCATTCTACTGAATTTATTTCATTATCACAGCCATTTTGGCTGTGATAATGTAATACATTCAGTATAATAATTCTGCATACTTGTAATCATCAAATAAATGCAGTCGTTAGTTCTATATGAAATAATGCATTTCAGGAAAAATAAATGATTACTCCCTCAAAGTATATTTGCTAGAAAAGTATACTTTGCAAAGTTGGTGAAATCGGCTACATGACAGACAAACAAAAACTTTAACGCAAATTTTGAAATGTTAAGATCTTGTGTTACAGACAGACGAATGGATGACCGGACGGAAGGGTGAGAACTATTATTTATACCCATCTGCATAATTTGTAAACCAGGGGGCCGTTTCACTAAACTTTGTACTACTAAAATCTTCATAAGTGCAAATTTAGGTCAATTGATGGCTTTACATATGCAACCTATGCTCAATAAATGTAAATCCAATAATTGTTTACATGAAAATATAGTTAACGGTCACATTACAAACTATCACTTATTTTCTTCAAAATGCGCTAAAAACAACAACGGCAACCCTAATAATCGATTTCCGGTTCGTTTGTATTTTTCGTGATATTGAGATTTCTCTTATCGCACCTTATCTGACACCTATACAGAGCCATGCAATGAATTGGTCATCGCTTATCTCTCCTGTTATTGCGACCTACTGGCACGAGGTGGCGCTGTAAAAATAACCGCTATGAAGTAGCAGTAGAACAGCTTACCTGATTGGTGGATGAAGGTTTCTTATATAATATCGTTTGGATTTACGGACATCATGTATTTGTTGCATAATTTCTTCGTCTTTGTCGTTTAATATATACGTTAATCATTATTTTTTCCTTCACCTAGTTATACTTGGATTATTTATACGTTGGTTGCAATCGTCGGCAACGACTATCTGTGCGGAAGTCGGTTGTAACCGTCAAACAGACAGCAGAGTCAGAATCAGAAAAAATATGAAATTAAATGTTATATTTCTATTATTTTTTTACAAAATGCTAATCTCCGACATTTCGTAAATTTATTCTGCAATGCTTTGCAGAATGTTACTTCAGCACACTTGTGCTTTGACAATTTCGAGTTGAAATAATCAGTGACACTCGTTTGTAGCTATGTTCAAACGGATGCCGCCGGAGGTCATTAATAGCAAACAACTTATCCGATGATTTGACCGCAGGCAAATAGGGAAGTGGATCTTGGGACAGGTGTATTCTGAATTCAATGAAGCCACACCTATTCTATGCTGATTGGTTTATCTGTCCTCGTCAGTGACAGATGTATGAAGATACGTTCAAACGGATGTCAACAATAATGCGGCAGGTGTATATTGAATCCGCGAGGCCACACCTATGCCAAGCTGATTTGAGTCCAATTTGACATACATGTACATGGTAGAATAGATACACTGTACACATCTGCGTGCTTTCTAGTTCCGAAATACAATCTTGATGTGTTTGTTTTTATACATGGATAAATGTTATATTGCAGGATTAAAATTGTGTAACTTGAATGTCCACTCGCTTATTTTTCCGTAAATACTGTTTTTGAACACTAAGATATAACTAAATCACATATTTTGTTCGTTGACAGATAAAAAGTATATATTCCACATGTACAGTAAATTCTTTACTATTTCTAATCTATTTTCCTACTGACTTGTTTCAAAGAAATAGAAAATGTTTGGACTTGACGTTAAAAACTAAAGATGTTTTCCGGAAGAAAATCGTTGTTTTGTCAAATGGGGGTTACGTTGAAGCTTGGTCCTATATGTGGCTGTGACTGGCGAAATGGGTTTTTTTGTGATTTGTGACGAGTGTAGGTCCTAATCAAATATAACACTCCTGTAGTCTAAATACTATCTAGATTGCATGTTAGTGTGTTTTATTGAATGCCGAAAAGTGCAGATCCTGTTCAGACTGTGCGAATGTACAGGCTGAACTGGATCTACACTGGTCGCAAATGCCCTATAAGCCCCGTGTTGTGGTTGGCTTATTGCACCTTCTCAGTCACAGTGTACAATCTTCAAACACACGTCACGCCACAAACCACCCCCCCCCCCCCCCCCCCCATGGCAATTAGAGCGACTAATTTTCCCACTGCTGTCACCCCGGGCATTGTTTCATTGTAAGTGGACAATGGCCTACAAGAATGACATTTTGACAGTTTGACCAGCATAACACCAGATCCATCTATGCACCTGACAGCTCTGATAAGTGTCTACTCTGTTGCCCATCTGATTTAGCATTATATATAAGGACTATTGGGGAAAACATAGAAGAATACATAATAGTCACATTAAGGGAATTATGGTAAATAATACAGAAATCAAACTTTCAAGCTTCGCAGACGACACTTCACTCGCACTAGATGGCAGTGAATCCTCATTGAATAATACATTAAAGGAATTAAAAAAAATTGAAAACATATCTGGATTGAAAGTAAACTTTGAGAAGACACATGTTGTATGGATCGGTAAAAAGAAATTCAGCTCTGACACAATTAAAACAAAATTTAAATTAGCCTGGGGACAAACTGACTTCAAACTTCTGGGCATACATTTCCATGTTGATTTAAATAAAATGATGGACCTTAACTTTAACCCGAAAATAATCAAACTTCAGAAATCAATTAACCACTGGAAACGTAGAATACTTACACCATTAGGTAGACTTACAGTAATAAAATAAAACCTTATTAGTACCAACATTAAACCACATGTTCATATCATTACCGAACCCAAACGACAAAATCCTAAAGAAAATAAATAGTATGTTATATGAGTTCTTATGGCTAGGCCCTGCAAGAATTAAAAGTTCAGTAGTTACAAAAAGCTATATAGAAGGAGGACTAAGAATGATAAATCTTTCCGCATTTGTTAAATCATTAAAACTAAGTTGGATTAGAAGGATAATAGTGAACAATGGCAGATGGATAGATATACTAAACAAATATGTTGATGTTGGGTGATTATTTTCCATGGGAACAAAATATATTGAAGAAAAGTATGTAAACAATAATCCATTTTGGAAAGATGTTTTTAGAGCATATACCTACAGAATTAAACTCAAAAACAGATTTAACAAACCAAGATAATTTATTAGCCAACAGTCTTTTTTACAACACAAACATCAAAATGGGTGGCGCAACAATTTATTTCAAAAATTTATATGAAAAAGGAATTAGATTCATAAATGACATGTTAGATGGAGACAATAAGATTTTTACATTGGAACAGTTTAAACAGAATACAGGCATAAACATTAATTATCTTCATTACCACGGTCTGTCATCTTCATTGAAATCACTATTCCAAAAATATCAAATATCAATAACACAAAAGTTAGAACAACCTATTATACCAGCACCTTTGAGAACAATTCTAAGATCATGCAAGGGGTCTAAGGACATGTATAGTATACTAAACACAAACACAGAAACACCTACTGGCAAACAAAAATGGAATGCTATATACGAATTTAGTGCAAACAATTGGAAATCTATATACCAAGAACCATTTAGAACTACCAAAAGTACAAGGTTAAGATGGTTACAAGTTAGAATAAATCATAATATATTAGTGACAAATACCTTCTTATACAGGATAGGAGCTGTTAATAACAATTTATGTAATCTATGTAGCTCGGATACAGAAACCATTAGACATATATTTTGGCAGTGTCCCCAAACAGAAAAATTGCTAACTAATTTGACAGAATTGCTAAGAAATAATAACATAACAATAGAACTAACAGAAAAATCTTTCCTATTTGGACTTTTCGAAAATACGACGTCTGAAGTAGTCAAAATTATTTTTATGGAAACAAAAGCATATATATACCGATCAAGAACAATAAAACAGAATTTATATTTCACTGCACTAAAATCAAGACTGACAGAAACATACAAAATTCATCGTCAAATTGCGCACGACAACAATACATTAGATAAATTTGACGCAATATGGGACAATAATTACAAAACTATATTCATGAATTGAATGCACAACACCCTTGATGAATAGCTAATAAACAATGATAATATGAAATAGAATTGCATGTCAACTTAACAATACCTTAATATAATCAACCAGCCACCAACCTTCCATGTCTTTTACTTCATTGATAATTGCATCACATTTTTTCTTTTTTCCTTCTTTTTTTGTATGCAGAATTATTATACTGAATTTATTACATTATCATAGCCAAAATGGCTGTGGTGGTGTGATAAATTCATTATAATAAAAATTAATAAATACCGTAAATCTCTGCTTTTGTGCGTTTTTTTTTCCTTTCTTTGTTTTAACCCCTTCCCCACCCCCTCTCCACCCCCATTCCACCTCATATTATAGGTTTGGGAAATAAAGACATTATAAATATGAATCTAGTAGATGAATATAATATACACAGAGTAATACAGGTTCAAGCAAAGACCATGATCAAACGGAGCCAGCCGCGTTTTGTTTTATAACCAGTGTGGGGATTGGAACAGATTGTACATTGGCTTGTCAATACATAATGTTACCAACAACTTTAACATTTAACCCTTTCAGCCCTAAATAACTGGAATGGATTATATATAATATGTTAATTTTCAGTCAATTCCATTCAACACAAAATACTTTTCAAATAATCGATTTATATTTTAATTATTATTTTTAACAAATATGAAAATTACTTGCAAAGAGTGCAGATCCTGATGAGCCGGCTCGTCTGGATCTACACTGTTTACAAACACCTATATAAACGGCTGTAGTGGTGAAAGGGTTAATACACGATTTAAACATGTAGATGCACAGTAGGATTGAACTTCACTTTTTACAGAGTGGGGCTGGTTCAGTTGGATCATGGGTAATATGAATGATAACATATAATCAATTACATGTATTACATATGCTAAATCAAACTTTGGCTCTTGCAGCGCTGGAGAGTGACATTGTCATCTGCGGGTTTATTATAAGTATTTATACTGTCTTTTTTTAATAATTAAAAATTCAGGTCTCTCATTAATGACGATTATAATGTACCACTCAATCATGAAGTCTTAATAGAACAGTGATTTCTACCCAGTACTGCAAGAGCAAAAGAGGGTGAATATCTGTAATTGTATATTTTATATTTTGTATTTGTATCTGACTATTACATGTATATTATGTACGGTTTGTGGGGGATGGCCCCGACCCACCACAAACCTATTACGGGGAAAATAAATATTTTCAAAAAAAAAACAAAAACAAAACATAGATTGTAACCTGACGATGTAAATATAAATAAATGTATATACAGACTGGTATCCTACAGCTGTTGAAATTGCACAGTATGTCCATTTTGTCACCCACTGTCGCATTTCAGTCACAGGTGGAAGACTCGACCTACGACACAAAAAAAATGCCTATTAAAAAAATCCCATTACCCCACCCACTTGGTCTCGTACAGTACCATATTCTATTTATAAAGGTGAGTATCAATATGGCTATTATAGAAAGAGCCCTCTCTTTTCCGGCTCGCACAAACACAATAAACATCGATTAAATGTATGACTTCTGTCTCTGGCAATCGATAAAGGTATTAGGTGTGTGAATATATTCGCTTCAAATCGCTGTTTCCAGCATTTATTCAGTTATTCACATTTTGTATACCCCATCCAAAGCGAAATTTGCGTGTACAAAAGAATCTCACACAGAATCGGAGGCCGTCCGGCGTGGATTATCGGTCATATTTGACCAATAACTGATCGCCAGCTCAAACTAAAGTCGTGCACCATGACCATATACATTAGCAACTCCAACCATAAAGTTCGTCCAATTGTGATCGTTCACCGATCTAAAAAACACACTTTTTCTACTTTCATTCATGATTCGCGTACTATCAGATTATGTCTTCCGGAATAGGTTGAATGATGTCATCACAGTTTAGATTTAGCCAATCAGAGATGTTCTTTACATAGACGCTTCCGGTTGTATTATGGAAGATGGTGCATTGACCGGTTCCAGATAATGAACGAAATTAGACAAAAAAGTGTTTTTTAGATCGGTGAACGATCAGAATTGGACGAACGTTGTATGGTTGGAGTTTCTAATGTATATGGTCATGGTGCACGTCAATAGTTTGAGCTGGCGATCAGCTAACGGCCAAATATGACCGATAATCCACGCCGGACGGCCTCCGATTCTGTGTGAGATTCTTTCGTAACAACATCCCGCATATGGTGCCCGCAAACCCCAAAGGTCAAGGTCACTGACTTAGAAATTTCTGTGTTTGGAAAAGTTAACGCTCAGTTTATGCTTTAATATTCCATACATGCATCTGTAACAACATCCCGCATCATTCTACAGAAAGCCCATGGTGCCCGCTAACCCCAAAGGTCAAGGTCACTGACTTAGAAATTTCCGTGTTTGGAAAAGTTAACGCTCAGTTTAATGTATTACAACTTCTGTTTCCCTTAATGGAATGCTTCGGTATACATCAACACTGTGGTGTAACCATCTCACACAGAGGGAGCTCATGTGACCTTGACCTAGTTTTCATGGTTCATTGACCTAGTTTTCACATGCATTCAACGTT